>CM052720.1:15864532-15898905 GCA_028551405.1 Uromys caudimaculatus
GCTGAGGTTTCCGGCCGTCGCCGGAAGCTGCTGGCCGTCAGTCTCTGTGACCCGCAGAAAGCGGGCAGAGGCAGTGAGCTCTGGGGACGCGTTGCCCCTGCTATGAGCTTTTCTGTGTTCCTGGGAGAGAGAGGATTGTCTCCCGGAGCTGCCTGTCTATGGGATCCTAGTGTCCCTGGCAGAAGTTTCCTGCCACAGCTGCCCGCCCCTGGGATTCAGGGGGGTTTCTAGGCCCGCCTACCTCGGTCCGTGTGTCTCGCGGGTTCGGGGCAGCACCTGGTGAGCTGTGGGGTGTGTCCTTGGCCCTCTGCTGGGTCCTGCGATCTGTTGAGAGGGATCTTTGTCCCGGCGCCGATCTGTGTCTTTCCTTTGGACAGGAACATTTCTGGATTAAAAATTTTGAGATGTCAAACTAAATGAGGAGATACTTGAAGCAATCCCACTAAAACCGGGAACAAGACAAGGCTGCCCACTCACATAGTACTTCAAAACCTAGCCAGAGCAATTAGGCAACAAAAGAAGAACAAAGGTATACAAATTGGAAAGGAGGAAGTCATGATATCACTATTTGAGAATGATATGATAGAATACATAAGTGCCCACCCCCTCCCAAAAAAATCCCAGAGAACTACAGTTGATAAAGAACTTCAGCAAAGTGGCTTGAAATAAAATTAACTCAAAAAATCAGTAACCTTCCTCTACTCAAAGGATAAACAGGATGAGAAAGAAGTTAGGGAAATGACACCCTTCACAATAGTCACAAATAATATAAAATATATTGGTGTAACTCTAACCAAGCAAGAGAAAGATCTGTATGACAAGAACTTCAAGTCTCTGAAGAAAGAAATCAAAGAAGACCTCAGAAGATGGAAAGATTTCCCATGCTCACGAATTATCAGGACTAACATAGTAAAAATGGCCATTTTAACAAAAGTGACTTACAGATTCAATGCGATTCTCATCAAAATTCCAATTCATAAATGTTATTATCATATCAGATTTATCATTGTAAAAGAAGAGCCTTTAAAAATCTATTTATTTATTTACATCCCAAATGTCACCCACTCTTGGTCTCCCCTTGCAAATTCCCCCCATCCCCCTCTTCTTCACCTCTGAGAGGTCATCCTTCCAGTGTATCAAGTAAGTGTTGCAAGAAATATGAAAAAAGAACAGCAAATTCCCGCGCTAGTCCCAGCTACTCTCTGCCGTCGTTCTAGCTGCCTCCATGGCTGGTCCCATGCAGTGACTCCCTGTTCTCTTGCTGCAGATTCCCCTTCACATTCCCAGCCATCCACCCCCTGTGGTCAGCAGTACCAAATCCCAGTAACCCATTAAAATCAAAACTCTAGAGTCTTGGCATTTATAAGTCAGATTTATATCAGTAAATTTTCACTCCACAAAACACCCACACAATGAACTTTGAGCCAGTCAATATTGATAGAAATTGCCTGCATAGATAAGACAAATTGATCAGTAATTATCCATCCCTTATAAGATATTCATAGCTACCTGTGGTCATTTAAGACCATGAGGAGTCTCGACCATCTTGGTCTTCCTCCATCGTTCTTCCTTTCCCTTCTCTCTCCTGTCCCTCTATCTCTGAAACTCTTAGCTCCACATCCCTTTTCCCTGTCCAATCACTGGCTTCTTGTTGTATTGATATTTAAATTAATTGGGGGAAAATTCTGCTGCAGGCATCCCCTCCCAGTATCCCCCAACTCTGGTGTATCAAGTGCCTGCAGGATTAGGCATATACTTTCTCACTGAGGCCAGACACGGCTCCCTTTGATACAAATGTGCAGGGGGCTTCAGATCAGCCTGAGTGTGCTCTTTGGTTGGGAACTTAGTCTCTGGGAGTTCCCAGGGTTTTAGATTAGTTGACACTGCTGGCTTTCCTGTGAGATTACCATCTCTTGAGGGCCTCCAATCCTTTCCCTAACTCTTCCACAGGGGTCTCTGACTCCTGTTCAATGTTTGTCTGTGGGTATCTGTATCTGTCTCAGCCAGGTTCTGGGTAGAGATTCTCAGAGGTTTGCTATGTGAGGCTCCTGTCTGCAAGCACAACATACATAACCTCATTAATACTGTGAGAAATTGGTGCATTGGGATGTGTCTCAGAATAATAGACCATTCCTTCAGTCTCTGCTCAATTTTTTTTTCCTGCATTTCTTTTAGATAAGACCAATTTTGGGTCAAAAGTTTTGTAGGTGGGTTGATGCCTCCATTCCTCCAATAGTTGGTACAGAATACCTCAAAATATACCCAGCATAGCACCAGAAACTTTTAATAAAATCAGATATTTCTGGGTCATTCACTCAGGGGCACAATGGGATAGAGCAAGGTAAAAATTCCACATGAAATTATTTCAATATTCATACAGATGAAATATTTTTAATAAAAAGATCTTGAATCTACTTTGAATTCTCTTTTTTAAAATACAAGGAGAAAGGTGTGAGTCTAGTTTTAGTTTTCTATGTGTCCTACAACCTAGGCACTACATTTCTCTGTGAGGCTAGGTATTTCCTCTCCCCTGAAGTCAGACAATGCAGCCCAACTAGGAGAAAATGTCACATGTACAGGCAACATCTTTTGAGATAGCCCCTTTTCCAAGTCAGGACCCACATAAAGACCAAACTGCACATCTGCTACATACGAGTAAAGAGGCCTAGGTCAAGCCCACATATGTTCTTTGGTTGGTGGTTCAGAATCTGGAAGGACCTAGTGTCTAGGTTAATTGACTCTCTTGGTCTTCCTGTGGAGTTCCTATACCCTTTGGGGCCCACAATCTGTCCTCCTATTCTTCCATATAATTTCTCAAGCTCCATCCACTATTTGGCTGTGGGTGACTATATTTGTGTGAGTAGGATGATAGGTATAGCCTTTCAGAGGACAACATGATCCTGTTTGCAAGCATAACAGAGTATAATTAATAAGGTCAGAAATTGGTGTTTGCCCATGGAATGTGTCTCAATTTGAGCCAGTTACTGATTGGTCATTTCCTCAGTCTCTGCTCTACCCTCACACCCCCATACCTGCATTTCTTATAGACAGGCTAATTTTGGGTTAAAGTTTTGTGGGTGGGTTGGTATCTCTATCACTCCACCGAGGTTCCTGTCTGGCTACAGGAGGTAACCTCTTCAGGTTCTGTATGCCGAATGTTGTGAGTCATAGCTGAGGTCACTGCATTTATTTCAGGGTTTCTTCCTTATCCCAGGTTTCTGTCTTATCATGGAGATGCCACCACCTCTTTAGCTCTGTCAGTTGCAGATCTCCATTCATTTTCATGGCCATTTAGTCATCTGTCCTGTCCTTCCCCACTCTTGAACTCGAAATCTTCTTATTCCCTTTTACATCCCCTGTCCCTCCCAGTTCCATCCTTCCATGTGCCTCTTATGACCATTTTATTCCCCCTTCTAAGTGCGATTCAAGAATCCTTGGTTGTGCCTTCCTTCTTGTTTAGCTTCTTTGGGTCTGTGGAGTATAGCTTGGTACCTGTATTTTATGGAAACTATCCACTTATAAGTGAGTACATGCCATGCATGTCCTTTTGGTAATGTGTTACCCCACTTAGGATGATATTCTCAAGTTCCATCCATTTTCCTGCAAAATTTATGATGTCTTAGCTTTTAATAGCAAGATAGTATTCAATTGTGTAGATGTACCACATTTCCTTTATCTATTCTTTAGTTGAGGGACATCTAGGTTGTTTCCAGGTCTTGGCTATATGAATAAAGCTGCTGTGAATATAGTTGAGCAAGTGTCCTTGTGGTATGGTGGAGCATCTTTTGGGTACATGCCTAGGAATCTCTGTGGGTCTCTGAATCTGTTGTAGTCAGTGTCTGGATGGATACTCTCAGAGGATAGTTATGCTAGACTCCTGTTAGAGAATATAGGCTGAGAGATATGAACATAGCCTGAGGCTTCAAGGGAGTTGAAGGAGAAAGTCAGTTTTGCAATGTGCCCCTTTTGTTCTTCTGAGGACATATTGGCACATATGCAATCCCCCTTCCAAATTGGCAAGGGTTGCAACTATATTCATTTATGGCTATCTCATACAGAGTACCTGTGTATTCATGCAGCAGTGACAAGAATAGCTGTCAACAGTGTCATCAAATGTTATGTCATTGTGACAATGCTTTGCCTAATAAAAAGGCATTAAGGTCTCAGGATATGGCCCTGTGAATCCACTACCTATGCAGTTACAGTAGCAATTGTTTCCTCCATTCACACATAGACCTCCATGCAGACATGGATGAGTGGCACTTCCACCAAAGTTGAGTTCACAATGGTTTCCGAGGAATCCACGTGCATAACCACAGATGTAAGCCCTAAGACTATCCTGATTCATGATATCATAAAGTCACAGCTGGGATCCACATTCATCTATTTCTAGCTCACAGCTCATATCAGAATACTCTTGAAGAAAGACACATGTGTGTCTTCTTCCTATCTCATTGAATGTCTGAGCTTCTGTATAAAGTTGGCTATTGAATTAGTTTAGTTTAGGTTATTAGCCTCATTTATATACTCCATACCCCACCACCTCTAGAGCAGTGATATAGCATGACTTGATAAACTGGATGGCTTTTCTCTCGTATGGTTTTAACATCATAGTGTAAGCCATCATCGACCTATGCAGATCAGTCTTCAAGACCTGGGATTTGAAAATATTAAAGAATAAAACAGACTACAGTTTAATGCTACAGACATTTATTCTTTCTTAAAAATTGTTATTTTATTTACATTTCAAATGTTATCTCCCTTCCCAGTTTCCTCTCTGCAAATGCCCTATCCCATCTCCCACTCGCCCTGCTTCTATGACGATACCCCCTGCCATCCCCCCCCCCCCAATTCTGAGTGGGCCCTAGCATTCCCCTATGCTGGGGCATCAAACCTTCACAGAATCAAGAGCCTCTCTCCCATTGATACCAGATAAGGCCTTCCTCTGATACATATGCAACTGGATCCATGAGTCCCTCCATGTGTAATTTTTAATTGGTAGTTTAGTCTCTCAAAGTTGTTTTCCCTATGGGGATGCAAACCCCTTCAGCTCCTTCAGTACTTCCCCTAACTCCTCCATTGATGTCCCCATGCTCAGTCAAATGGATGGCTGCAAGCATCTGCATCTGTGTTGGTAAGGCTCTGGTAGGGCCTCTCAGGAGAGTGCTATATCATGGCTCCTGTAAGCAAGCACTTCTTGGCATTAGCAATAGTTTCTGGGTTTGGTGGCTGCATATGGGATGGATCCACATGTGGAACCTTCTCTGGATGGCCTTTCCTTCAGTCTCTGCTCCACTCATTGTTCCTGTATTTCCTTTATTTTTTATTTATTTTTTTATTTTATTTTATTTATTTATTTATTTTTTTTTTTTTTTGGTTTTTCGAGACAGGGTTTCTCTGTGTAGCCCTGGCTCTCCTGGAACTCACTCAAGACCAGGCTGGCCTTGAACTCAGAGATCCACCTGCCTCTGCCGCCCAAGTGCTGGGCTGTATTTCCTTTAGACAGGAGTAATTCTGGGTTAATATTATTGAGAATTGTGGGTGGCCCCATACCTCAACTGAGGACTGTGCCTATCTACTGGATATGGATTCTATATGATATGTTCTGTCTTCCATTTGTTGGGTATTTAGGCTAATGTCATCCCCGTTGGGTCCTGGGAGCCTCTTGCTTTCCTGGCATCTGGAACTTTCTGGTGCCTCTGCCCAATTCCCCATCCTCCATTGCTACAAACCTCTGTTCAATTTCCTGACCTTCTGTACATCTTCCTGATCGCCTACCACACTTGCTCCTGCCCATGTTTTCCCCCTCCCCCTCCTCTCCTTTTCCCAAGTCCTTACTACCTTCTACCTCCCACGATACAGCACACAGACCATATGAAGCTCAAGGAAAAGGAAGACCAAAGTATGGATGCTTTAGTAATACTAAGAAGAAGGAACATTTATCATTTAAAGCAAGAAGATATCAATTTCATACAATATGTCAAAACAGGGCTAAATTTAGGTTTTGCAGAAGAGGAATAAACTTATTTTGACCTAGGAATGAAGTTGTAATATTATGACTTCTGATCATAAGATGGAGTCAGGTTGATCCATCATTTGGCCATCTTAAATACTTCATTAACCATAGAAACCATACTTCATATGCACACTTGATAGAGGTATTACCACACACACCAGGGTTTTCATTCTACCTCTCTACTTGCCTTGTCTCTGTTTTTCAGGTGGGCTCAAAGCTCATAAACAAAACTATTTGCAAAGGTACCTAAGGAGTTTTCTGTCACTTTTACTTTTCTATACTTGTTTTAGTCTTTTTCCTTCCTTCTTTCTTCCCTTTCCCCAATTACAACTCTTTCTTCTCTATTCTGCTCCTCAGTTTATTTACATTTATTGTTTCAGCTACATTATATTCAGTGATAATATCCAAATTAGTATCAATGATATTTTCAGAACAATTTGTTTTCCAGAGCTTTAGATTTATATTTATTGTTCAGTCTTTCCATGTGAATATTTCCAAGTCAACTTTTGTTTTATCTGCCAAACACAAATCATAACTGATAGTTTAGTAAAATGACTCTGTTTAAAGATCTTCAAAGACTTAGGAAATATATATAGAACTTCTTAAAGTACAGTATTGACAACATACTTAACAAACTTTCAGTTTTTATTTTTTCTTATCTCCTAAACATTGACTTAAACCTGCATATTCTCTCTATAACCAATGATTGCTCTTTAGTCCAATGGTTTAATGAAATATGTCTTAGGATTATATGATGAACTGCTGTGACCAAAAGGAACTTGAAGAGAACAGGGTTTATTCAACTTACACTTCCATAACGCTGTTCATCACTAAAGGAAGTCAGCAACTCAAACAAGGCAGGAATGGATGCAAAGACTCCCAATATGCTTGCTCATCATGGCTTGCTCAGTCTTTTTTCTAATAGAACCCAAGACTAATAAGCCAGAGTTGGCCCCATTCACAGTGGATTGGTAAGTCCCTCATCAATCACTAGTTAAGAATATGTTTTATAGCTGGAACTTTTTGAGAGATTTTCTCTACTGAGATTCTGTTTTTTCAGATAACTTTATTATGGAACATGTTGACATAAAGCTAGCCAGCACAGATGGTGACATAGTTTTTTCTCGGTGAAAAACTCATGACCAAAATCAACTTAGGCAGAAAAGTTTATTTGACAGCTTATTGCCCATCATGAAAAGAAGTCATAGGAAGGACCAAAGACAGGAACCTGGGGGTGGGAGCTGAAACATAGGGTATGAAATAATGGTGATTATTTGCTTGCTCTACATGCCTTGATTAGTGTGCTGTCTTTGGACAACCCAAGACTATCCAACTTGTGGTGGCAACATACATAATGGTCTCAGCTCCTAACATCAATCATTAATTGTGAATATTTATCACAGGCTCCTGTACAGACCTTTTTGACAGTGCCTCAATTAAGGTTTCCTCTTTCCATATGGATTATCTTGTGACATGGAGACAAAAAACTAACCAACCAACCAACCAAGCAAACAGCCCCCTCCAAAAAATATCTCCCAAATTAGAACCAAAACCAAAATTATCTAACCAGTATAAACTGCCGTTAAGGAAAATAAATAAAGTCCTGAAAAAAATTGGACCTGGCCACCCAGTTATTCTTAAAAGTATTTGATGATCATCATGTCTTGGAAGACATTAAATCAAGTTTCAGTTTTCCTTCTGAAAAATAAATTGCTGATTCTGTATTAATTGTCATAATCAAGTTAATGTGAAGTTTGTCCTTTTGTTCTCTGTAATATTTAACTCTAATTTCTCAATGTTTAACTTTCTTCATGATCCTATAAAAATGTCTGATAGGATTCTTCCAGTACCAATAAATCTTACCCAACATATCCCAACTGAGTTCACTTTACTTTTCCTAGAATACTTGCCATTGGCTAAAAACATAGCAGGGAATATTGATACTTCACCTACCCATCAATTTCTGCTTTTCTTAACATTTCATCAGAACTGCTTTTGCTTCATCTGTTGATCTACAAAGGATGAGTAGAACAGAATAAATTCAGATACTGCCAAGGCTTTCCCTCCGCACTGAATAACATATGTACAGCCTGTGCATGATGGTGCATGGTGTATAACTTTAATCCCAGCACTCTGGAGGCAAAATAAAGTAGACATCTGTGAGTGTGAGATGAACCTGATCTATATAGTGAATTCCAGACCAGCCAGAAATACATGAGGAAATTTTTCTCAGTACTTTTTTTTCTCACAAATGTTGGTTTCCTCCTTTTTTGAGCTTCATTGAAAAAACAAATGAGGACGTAGATTTACTTTCTCTTTACATAACCAATTTTCTATCATCACTAAAAATCTGTAATGTTGATTTGCAAAATGAACCTTCTTCATTCCCTCTTTCCTCTCCTTGTTTCTCCTTGTCTTTCTGTCTTTATTTCTCCCTCTTCTATATTATTTCTGCTCCACCCTATTTTATAAAATACTGCCTGGCTGGATTATTTAACACAATAAAATAAATATGAAATTTTCTGGTACTGTGCTTTAGACATATTCTGACTATCTAGCCAGGAAGGTCAAGATGGATTACACAATGGCTGTTTACAGAGTGTGTGGAATGTATTATGGGTGACAGGTAAGATGTGACAGTGAGTAACTTCTACTTCCTCTTTGCCTCAGTAATATTGCCTATGAATGAACTCTTCATCGATTATTGCTATGTCCTGCCTATTTTTAGCACATATTGAAGGATAAATTTATATTTTATTTTTTAACATCATCTACCTCCACTGAAATAATATTGTGTATGTGTGTGTGTTAGCCCCCCGTGTGTGTATGTGTGTGAATGCATGAGAGAGAGAGAAAGAGAGAGAGAGAGAGAGAGATTTCAGTCTAGACTTTATCCAACATAAAATAGTCAAGGTGTTTGGACTTGGCCTGACAGTAAGAGAACCTCAAGGTAGGTGAGTCCCAATTAGACATCTGGAGTCATGGTCTGCACCCACAGAGGTTCACCAAGGTGATTCTAATGTAAGTTATTATCCTCCTAATAGAAGTCTGTAAAGAAATTAGTCAGGTATGTTGTACATGACTGTGATCACAGCACAGACAAGAGCATCCATGAACATTGAAGCTAGTCTGGTCTAAAGACTAAGTTCTGGGCCAACCTAGACTACATACTAAGTGCTTGTTTTACTCAAATCATCCAAACATCAAATTAAATGCTGTTTAATAACATGTAATTTAGTCAACACATTTTCAGATTTTATCAAATTGAATTTTATGCGCACAGATTTTTTTTAAATAAACAACTAAAGTGAAGCACACTAGTGCTAATAAAGTTTAAGAATTGTTAAGATTCTTGTACCATTTCAACCTTCAAAGTAGAGTTCTATGGCAGATCCAGTAGAGATATTTGACTTGATCAAATTTTGACAAATCAGATATGTATCAAGAATACTTGCTTTATAATTTTAGTTCATTTATTATTTAGAGACTTAAGTTGCATTTCTTTTGTCAGATTCTTTGACTCGAAAATATAATTATGAACTTTCTTAGGAGACCTTGTAAATATACATGAGCAACTTCAGAATCACACATATTGGTGTTACTAATTTTATGTAGCCACTAAGTAGCTCAGTCATAGAAGCCTTATTTATTGAGAGCAGTTTATGCAAATTATACATCAAATACCAAAGCACACCTTAAAGGGTTTCTTTTTCTCTAAACATGGAAACATGAAGGTAATAACATTACAAAATATTCTAGATAATATGTGTGAACTATGTACCCAAATTTTTGTAATAAAGCCCTATGAGGGTGGCAATATTGGATAATTTGTTTAAAAGCTGTATAGCTTAATTTTCTTATCTGAATGCTTCAAATTGTGATAATCCCTCACACTTAGAATTAAAAGAAAATTTTATTATTTTTCATCATATTTAATAAGTTGATTTGAAAAACATATTTTCAGAAATGTGTTATGAAATTTAAATTACATAATCTATGTGAATTATTGTCACAGTAAATATTTATACATGCAAGGTACTTAAATGGAACTTGGCACACATTAATGTCTCAGTAATTATTATTCTGTATTGTATATTTAACAAACAAATGAACCCTATGTTTTTACTTCTAGGTGAATAGTTATGGACACTACAAATGAATATTTGCTTAACTTTAAAGGATATAATTTTGAAAAGCATTCAGTGGGCATTGAGATGTTAGAAAAGATGGACATTTTTGAAATTAGACATGACGATGTCTTCATCATCACATATCCCAAATCTGGTAAGTGCCAGAATTGGCCACGTGTCATCAACATGTCTTTTGTTTAGTATTACATGTGAAAAACTGGCCCCTGTCTACTCACCATAAGAAACCTCCATTTACATAACCATGTGATCAAATAAAATCTAAACAAAACCCAAATCCTTAGGATTGAAGACCACCATCAGTGCATATACTGTACACTCTGATGGCAAGTAAGAATGATATTGGAATGAGATGTGCAACATAGAGCCAGGAGCAGACATTTGGTCAGCAGTGACAGTTTAGGTCTTGTGCATGGCAATGACACAGTTTAAAATACTTTATTCCAAATGCAAATGCATCATCATATAGGATATTTTTAACCACAAATGATTTAATTTAAGTGTGTTCCAGAGAAACTGAGGTCTACTTCACAGAATTTAAGAAGCATGTGTAAAAGAAAGGTTTTCCTCCTGGACAAAGGTTTCAGGAACAATGACTGTGAGACTCAAAATACATTCACAAACACTGGCCATAGCTTGGGTTGTTTCTTTGGTTAGATCACAAATTTATTTATGCCCAGTGGCAGCTTTCTATATTTGAAACAACCTCCATAAAAATATTATTTTATGCTCATTATCTTCTTGGACATTCAACAGGGGTTCTTCCAGAAGCTGACATTTGTCATTGTCAAAAAAGTCTTAGATTAATAAAAACATCTTTAAATTCCATTTTTAAAGGTGCCTGAGATTTTGGAGTTGATGTATCTATAGCATATTTGAATAGGAAAGTGTTGATTGTTTCTAAGTATTTACTGTTTGTTCAAAGTAGGAAGCATATATCTGCGGTGAAATAAAGTAATATCTGACATGATCATGAGTTTGACTGACTTGTCTTGCTTGTATTACTTCATTATCTTAAACATTTTTTCACTGCAGCTTTTAAAAAGACTGATATTAAACCATTAAACTCATTTTAAATGAGTTACATAAGTCCAATATCTTATATAAAAGTGGAAAAATTATATTCAGTGTGTTGTAACAAATATAAACTTAATTTTATATCAATACACAAATGCCTATAATAATGTAACCAAAATATAACTTCAATTCTGTATTGGTATACACAGATCTGTTCCAGTGTAAGATTATTGACTGATAAAAGACCTTTTGGTTTAAGAGCAGATTCAATAATCTATCATTTTCCCTATTATTTCTATATTATTCCTATATCTTCCTTCTTCTCTTTTCAATCTATCTCCTTTCAAGAAAAAAAACATAAAAGAGAAATTCCTGAGTCTAACCCCCTATACTTTGATTTATCCCACATCAAAACTATTTAACAATTTACAAGTAATCCTTTATATGACAACAAATATTCATAACTAATTGAATGTCAAAATAACCCATCTACCTTGGCTTTTGGGAATGGGGCACCATTCTCTTAATATTGTTTCCTGATTATTTTGTGACATAGTTTTCCTTTTGGCGGGCCCCAATGGGAACTGGGAAAATTGTCATATCTTAGGGAAGCTAGCTGTAATAGTTATTGTCCAGTCTTTATGTGTTATAAAATGCAGGGTTAAATGAAGTCCTGATTGTAATGGTTTGAAAGGTTGCACTAAGTGAGCTATCTTCTTTGAAGTTGTACTTGATGTAAGGTTTGATGAAACAGCAATTAACGCAGTCTGTGGTTGGATCACTTAGGCTATTTGTTTGTCTTCTTTGGTGTGTGATACTTCGTTTCTGTAAACAGAGAACTTTTCACAAGCAATGCATTTTTCTGTAATATATATATGGAATGATCGGTGTGAACAGATTAGTCAAAGATGATTCTTTGTTTTTTGTTTGAGCATGTGAAATACATCTGTCTTTCTTCATAAGCTGTTATAGACTGTATAACCAAATTCAAATATAAATCTCCATACATGTCACATGAAAGGACGGCATGAACCAATGAATTATGAGAACTCTCATAGACATTCATATCTCAGCCAGTTTCAGAGCTCTTCCCATGTAGAGGGATCAGATATAAACCATCTGACTTGTTGACCTTGCTAATTTCTTTCTTTTAGTCTGTAGTCAAGATTTTCAGGAGGTCTCCCCCTGTTATACCTGATTTTTATCAATGTCAAAGAATACATAGTTTTTCTTCTTCTGTTGAAAAAGAGCATATTCTCTTCTCCATCACAACATATTTCCTGCCTTCAATTCTAAGGTTATAATCTGTCTCTGGTGTCTTTGTTACCCCTTTCTGTTTATTAAGCAACTCTTTCTTACATATGTTCCTTTGTCTATTAAGCCTTTGCTGTCTCTTGAGTTTTTTAATTGAAGCTGCTCTAATTTTGATATTTGGGTTTTTTATGTCTAGTTTTGTATCAGTGTTGCTTATCTGTTCTGTGGATGAGTGCTGATCTTAAATGGCTGGCTTGAATTTGATATTGTGGCCTCTTGGGGCATTGTCCAACAAGAGTTTATCATGTTTGTCCTTTATTGATATACATTCATTAGCTCAGTGTCAGCCTTTGGAAAATCTTCTGCATATTCCAGAAACCTGGGATTTTTTAAAAATTTTGTTCTTTAGGAAAAAAAAACATTGTTTCTAGGAATACTTGTTTATAATCCTTGGATGACCTATATTCATGAGCCGTAAGATAGTTCCCACCACATTTTCTACATTTCATAGGAAGCTTTTTCCCTGAATCATTATCATTATTATATAAGGATATATTCTTAGAAACTATTTGTTTACAGTCCTATAGGGAATGATCTAATCTTTTGCATCCATAGAAATGAACTTTTTGTGCTGTAAGAAATTTATACCTTAGAGGTGTAGCATTTTTTGCATTCAGCATTAGCTTTTCAAAAGCCAAAAATTCAATTAAAATTTCTATAGCAGTTGGATCTGATATTTCTCTATTAAGAACTGTATTTAATCTTCAGGAAATGTCAGTGAAAGATTTACTTAAACTCTGCGTTATCTTTGTAAATGATTCAGTTTGTCCCCGTTGTTTAGGTTCTTTCCAAGCAGGTAAGGCTATTGTATGACATTGTCATAGGACATCATCATTAATGATAATCTGTACTCTCAGTTCAGTATATGGACCTTCACCTAGTAATTGATCCTTGACAATATTAATTCCTCTATTCCTATTTTGTTACTCCAGGAATGAAGTCTCATCCTTCCACCATGTCAGCCATTGTAATTGAGGAACAGGCTCTAGTATGGCTGTCATCAAGTCTCTTCAATAATTTGAAGTAATACAATTATATATGGCTCAGTTCTTCAGTATCTGTTTGACATATTGTGTGATAGTCATTATTTTTTATTGCTTCTTTAATCTTTTTACATCCTGTGCTTCTATTGGTTGCCATTTAAACTCCTGATAACCCTGTGGGTCTCTCTCAGCTCTTGAAAATCCCTTTATCAAAGCTTGGAAAATCATTTTAAGTTCTTAAAAGATATAGACTACCTTGCAATCTTGTTACAAGGTGGTGCTGTGTATTCTAGCTTCTTTCCTTTGATCCTACATTTGTATCAATTCCAATTTTATTTAGAACTTTTGGGTAATTTTTGTCTAATACTTGTGTCCATTTTTTAAAATCAACTTTCTTTTCCTACTTCACTATCATCTTTGTATCTTTTTCATTCTCAATTATAAACATTTCTAAATTTTCTTCTAAAGTTTGTTGTCCAAATTCACTTTTCTCTTTTCATCTCTATTTCAGCATTTTCCTCAGTCTGACTTATAGACCTTTTTTGGTAAAATTTCTTCTACATCTTGCTGCCAAAATTTAATTTCCTCATTTTTCCATCTCTGAAATTTTAGAATTTACCTCACTCTGATTTATGTATTTTTTTAAATTTTTCTCTATAACTTGTTTCCAATTTTTTCTTTACTTGTTATCAATATTTATACGTGCTCTATCAGCATGGACACATACATTCTAGAAGAGAGCTACAGATCCCATTATAGAAGGTTGTGAGGCACCATGTGGCTTTGGAAATTGACTTCAGGACCTCTGGAATGCTCTTAACTGCTGAGTCATCTCTTCAATCCTCCAACTTATTTTCCCTCAGTTTGTTTCATATCTTATTTTTTTTTTAATTTAAAGAATAATTTTATTAGTCCAACTGTCCAACTCTCTGAAGGCAGGATCCCTACAAGTTTGACATCTGCCTCTCAGTCTTAAAAGCCTAACCTTTGATAGCAGTCTCTCACACTCAAGGTTCTATTTTCTCTAGAGTAAGATATCTGTAGTCAGCCATATTCTAAAAAGATTATATACAAAGTTCCAGGGGTCAACAATTCATAATCTTAAGTGATTTTATTATATTATATTGGTTTAATACAATATTTTGTGAGTTATTACTTTACCCTCTTAGTGTGCCTAATTTAAAACTTATTTTTTTTTTATTTTTTAATACTTTATTTACTTTTCCAATGTTTCCCCCTTTCTAGGTCTCCTGTTTGAAAGCCCACTATCTCCTCTTCCTCCCCCGCCTCTATGAGAGTATTCCACTTCCCACCCACCTGCCCACCCACTCCCATATTCCCATCTTGACATTCCTCTTTACTGGGGCCTCTAACACCCTCAGGCCCAAGGACCTCTCTTCCCCCTGATGGCAATCAAGGCCCTCCTCTGTCACATATGTGGTCCTAACCATGGGTCCCTCCATGTGTATTCTTTGGTTGGTGGTCCAGCCTCCAGGAGGACTGGGGGGGTCAGGCCAGTTGACACTGTTTTTCCCTCCATGGGGCGGCAAACTCCCTCAGCTCTTTCAGTCCTTTCTCCAACTCCTCCATCTTGGACCTCACTCTCACTCCAGTGGTTACTGTAAAGTGAAACTTGGGTATTCCGAACTTTGGGCTAATAATCACTTATCAGTGAGTACATACTATGTTCTTTCCTTTGTGACTGAGTTACCTCGCTCAGGATGATATCTTCAAGTTCCATCCATTTGCCTGCAAATTTCATTAAGTCATTGTTTTTAATAGCTGAGTAGTACTCCATTGTGTAAATGTACCACATTTTCTGCATCCATTACTCTGATGAGAGACATCTGGGTTGTTTCCAGCTTCTGGCTATTATAAATATAGCTGCTATGAACATAGTGGAGCATGTGTCTATATTTCATATTGAAGCATCTTCTGGGTATATGCCTAGGAGTGGTATAGCTGGGTCCTCAGGTAGTATTATGTTCATTTTTCTGAGGGTTCGCCAACTGATTTCCAGAGTGGTTGTACCAGCTTGCAATACCACCAGCAATGGAGGAGTGGTCCTCTTTCTCCACATCCTCACCAGCATCTGCTGTCACCTGAGTTTTTGATCTTAGCCATTCTGACTGGTGTGAGGTGGAATCTCTTGTTTTGATTTGCATTTCCCTGATGACTAAGGAGCATTTCTTTAGGTGCTTCTCAGCCCTGCAAATTTCCTCAGTTGAGAATTCTCTGTTTAGCTCTGTTCCCCATTTTTTATTAGGGTTATTTGGTTTTCTGGAGTCTAACTTATTGAGTTCTTTTTATATATTGGATATTAGCCCTCTATCAGACGTAGGATTGGTTAAGATCTTTTCCTAATCTATTGGTTGCCATTTTGCCCTATTGACAGTGTCTTTTGCCTTATGTAAGCTTTACAATTTCATGAAGTCCCATTTGTCGATTCTTGATCTTAGAGCATAAGCCATTGGTGTTCTGTTCCGGAAATTTTCCCCTGTACCCAGGTATTCGAGACTTTCCACCACTTTCTCTTCTATTAGATTCAATGTATCTGGTTTTATTTGGAGGTCCTTGATAAACTTGAATTTGAACTTTGTACAGGGAGATAGGAATGAATCAATTCTCATTCTTCTACATATAGACTGCCAGTTGAACCAGCACTATTTGTTGAAAATGCTGTCTTTTTTCCACTGGGTGGTTTTAGCTCCTTTGTCGAAGATCAAGTGACCATAACTGTGTGGGTTCATTCCTGGGACCTCAATTCTATTTCATTGATCTGCCTGCCTGTCATTGTACCAGTACCATGCAGGTTTTATCACTACTGCCGTGTAGTACAGCTTGAGGTCAGGGATGCTGATTCCCCCAGAATTTCTTTTGTTGTTGAGAACAGCTTTTGCTATTCTGGATTTTTTGTTCTTCCAAATGAATTTGAGAATTGCTCTTTCTAAGTCTATGAAGAATTGTGTTGGAATTCTGATGGGGTTTTCATTGAATCTGTAGATTGCTTTTGGCAGGATGGCCATTTTTACTATATTAATCCTTCCGATCCATGAGCATGGCAGATCTTTCCACCTTCTGAGGTCTTCTTCGATTTCTTTCTTCAGAGACTTGAAGTTCTTGTCATACAGATCTTTCACTTGCTTGGTTAGAGTCACCCCAAGATACTTTATGTTGTTGTGACTATTGTGAAGGGTGTCATTTCCCTAATTTCTTTCTCAGCTTGCTTATCCTTCGAGTATAGGATGGCTACTGATTTGTTTGAGTTAATTTTTTATCTGGCCACTTTGCTGAAGTTGTTTATCAGCTGGAGCAGTTCTCTGGTGGAGTTTTTCGGGTTACTTAAATATATGATCATATCATCTGCAAATAGTGATAATTTGATTTCTTCCTTTCCAATTTGACCTCCTTTTGTTGTCTAATTGCTCTAGCTAGAACATCAAATACTATATTGAATAGATAAGCAGAGAGAGGGCAGCCTTGTCTAGTCCCTGATTTTAGTGGGATTGCTTTGATTTTCTCTCCATTTAGTTTGATATTGGTTACTGGTTTGCTGTATATTGCTTTTACTATGTTTAGGTATGGGCCTTGAATTCCTGATCTTTCCAAGACTTTTATCATGAAAGGATATTGAATTTTGTCAAATGTTTTTTCAGTATATAATGAAATGACCATGTGGTTTTTTTTTCTTTGAGTTTGTTCGTGTAGTGGATTACATTGATTGATTTCCGGGTATTGAACCATCCGTACATCTCTGGGATGAAGCCTACTTGATCATGGTGAATGATCGTTTTGATATATTCTTGGATTCGGTTTGGGAGAATTTTATTGAGTATTTTTGCATCGATATTCATAAGGAAATTTGGTCTGAAGTTTTCTTTCATAGTTGGGTCTTTGTGAGGTTTTGGTATCAGTGTAATTGTGGCCTCATAGAAGGAATTGGGTAGTGTTCTTTCTGTTTATACTTTGTGGAATAGATTGAAGAGTATTGGTATTAGATCTTCTTTGAAGGTCTGGTAGAATTCTCCATTGAACCCATCTGGTCCTGGGCTTTTTTTTGGTTGGGAGACTTTTAATGAGTGCTTCTATTTCTTTAGGCATTATGGTATTGTTTAGATCATTTATCTGATACTGACTTAACTTTGGTATTCGATATCTGTCTAAAAATTATCCATTTCATCCAGATTTTGCAGTTTTGTTGAGTATAGACTTTTGTAGTAGTAGGATCTGATGATTTCTTGAATTTCCTCTGAATCTCTTGTTATGTCTTGCTTTTCATTTCTAATTTTGTTAATTTGGATACTGTCTCTGGTTAGTCTGGCTAAGGGTTTATCTATCTTGTTGATTTTCTCAAAGAACCAACTCCTGGTTTTGTTGATGCTTTGTATAGTTCTTTTTGTTTCTACTTGGTGGATTTCAGCCCTGAATTTGATTATTTCCTGCCTTCTACTCCTCTTGGGGGCATTAACTTCTTTTTGTTCTGGGGCATTCACGTGTGCTGTTAAACTGCTAGTGTATGATCTCTCCAGTTTCTTTTTGGAGGCCCTCAAAGCTATGAGTTTTCCTCTTAACACTGCTTTCATTGTGTCCCATAAGTTTGGGTGTGTTGTACTTTCATTTTCATTAAATTCTAGGAAGTCTTTAATTTCTTTCTTTATTTCTTCCTTGACCAAGTTATCATTGAGTAGAGCATTGTTCAGATTCCATGTGTATGTGGGCTTTCTGTTGTTATTGTTTCCATTGATTACCAGCCTTAATCCATAGTGATCTGATAGGAGGCTTGGGATTATTTCAATCTTCTTTTATCTATTGAGGTTTGTTTTGTGGCCAATTATATGGTCAATTTTTGAGAAGGTAACATGAAGTGCTGAGAAGATTGTATATTCTTTTGGTTTTGGATGAAATGTTCTACAGATATCTGCTAAATCCATTTGGTTCATAACATCTTTTAGTTTCACTGTGTCTCTGTTTTGTTTGTGATTCCAAGCTCTGTCCATAGATGAAAATGGGGTGTTGAAGTCTCTACTATTATTGTGTGAGGTGCTATGTGTGCTTTGAGCTTTAGTAAAGTTTCTTTTATGAATGTGGGTGCCCTTACATTTGGAACATAGATGTTCAGAATTGAGAATTCTTCTTGGTAGAGTTTTCCTTTGATGAGTATGTAGTGTCCTTCCTTATCTTTTTTGATGATTTTTTGGTGAAAGTCGATTTTATCCGATATTAGAATGACTACTCCTGCCTGTTTCTTTGGACCATTTGCCTGTAAAATTATTTTCCAGCCCTTTACTCTTAGGTAGTGTTTGTCTTTATCACAAGGTGTGTTTCCTGAATGCAGCAAAATGCTGGGTCCTCCTTATTGATCCAGTCTGTCAGTCTGTCTTTTTATTGGGGAATTGAGTCCATTCATGTTAAGAGATATTAAGGAATAGTGATTGTTGGTTCCTGTTATTTTTGATGTTACTTTTAGGTTTGTGTGGCTATCTTCTTTTCAGTTTCTTGAAAGATTACTTTCTTGCTTTTTCTAGGGTGTGGTTTCCCTCCTTGAATTGACATTTACCATCTATTATCCTTTGTGGAACTGGGTTTGTGGAAACATATTGCATAAATTTGCTTTTGTCATAGAATATTTTGGTTTTACCATCTATGGTAATTGAGACTTTTGCTGGGTATAGGAGTTTGGGCTGGCAGTTGTGTTCTCTTAGGGTCTGTATGAGTTGTGCCCAGGATCTTTTAGCTTTCATAGTCTCTGGTGAGAAGTCTGATGTAATTCTGAGAGGTCTGCCTTTATATGTTACTTGACCTTTTCCCCCTTACTTCTTTTACTAGTTTTTCCTTGTTTTGTGTATTTGGTGTTTTACTATAATGTGATGGGATGAATTTTTCTTCTGGTCCAATCTATTTGGACTTCTGTAAGCTTCTTGTATATTTATGTTTATCTCTTTCTTTAAGTTAGGTAAGTTTTCTTCTATAATTTTGTTGAGGCTATTTACTGGTCTGTTAAGGTGAGAATCTTCACTCTCTTCAATACCTATTATCCTTAGTTTCTGTCTTCTCATTGTGTCCTGTATTTCATGGATGTTTTGGGTTAGGAGCTTTTTGCATTTTGTGTGTTCTTTTACTGTTGTGTCAATGTTATCTATGGTATCTTCTGCTCCTGAGTTTCTCTCTTCTATCTTTTGTATTCTGTTGGTGATGCTTGCATCTATGACTTCTGATCTCTTTCCTAGGTTTTCTAACTCCAGGGTTGTCTCTTTTTGTGATTTCTTTATTGTTTCTATTTGTATTTCTAGATCCTGGATAGTTTTGTTCATTTCCTTAGTCTGTTTGATTGTGTTTTCCTGTAATTCTTTAATGGAATCCTGTGTTTCCTTTTTAATGGCTTCTAGTTGTTTACCTCTGTTCTCCTGTATTTCTTTAAGGGTGTTGATTTCTTTGTTAAAGTCTTCTATCATCATCATGTGAACTGTTTTTAAATCTGAGTCTTGCTTTTCTGGTGTGTTGGGGTATCCAGGGCTTGCTGTGGTGGGAGAGCTGGGTTCTGATGGTGCCAAGTAGCCTGGTTTCTATACCTTATGTTCTTACCCTTGGCTTTTGCCATCTTGTTAACTCTGATGATAGCTGGTCTTAGTCTGTCTGGCTGTGGCTTGTCCCTCCTGCAGGACTCTGTGTCAATACTCCTTGAAGACCAGCTTTCTCTGAGAGGTATTTGAGTTTGGAGAGCTGTGGCACAGGATCAGCTCTGGGGTGCAGGCAGAAACTAGAAGGATCTTGTCCCAAGCTGTCCCTTGGTTCCTATGTCCTGATGACTCTGCAAGGGCCCCTCTTGGTCCAGTGAATTTGAACAGAAGTGGTGGTTTTGACTGTGCTCAAAGGTGTATCAAAACTCCTGGGCTACCAGCTCTCTCCTGGAGCCCTGTGGCCCAGACTGAGGCTCTAGGCACAGATGGAAACTGGAAAGTTTCTGATTCTGACTTTCCCTCAGTCCCTTTGTCCCCAGTGTTCCGGGCATGTACCGGTGAGCAGTGATGCTCGCCTTAACCCCCCCTCATGACTTTTCCATGCTCCTAGGAGGGTAGCTTTCTCCTGGTGCTAGTTGGCTACGGACCCCTGGTGGCTCAGGCGGAGGTCTCGACCCACAGTTGGAAACCAGACTTATCTCTTTTATTTTAGCCTTTTCCTCAGAATTATCTTTAAATTTGTTATATGCTTTTCTTTAAAATTTTCTCAATTTTTACAATTGTTATTTATTTTTCTTTCTTTTTTTTTTTTACACTCCAGATTTTATTCTCCTCTTGGTACACCCTTTGACTATTCCACATCCCATTCCTCCCCCCCTACCCCGTGTTCCCATGAAGATGTCCCCACCCACCTCCACCTTAGCAGAACTTTCCTGGGACCTCCAGTCTCTTGAGTGCTAGGTGCATCTTTTCAAGCTGAACTGAGATCTGGCAGTGCTCTGATGTATATGTGTTGGGGGCCTCATATCATCTGGTGTATGCTTCCTGGTTGGAGGTCCAGTCCCTGAGAGATCTCGGGGGTCCAGTTCAATTGAGGCTGCTGGTTATCCTACAGGTTCATCCTCCTCCTCAGCCTCTTCAGCTTTTCCCTAAGTCAACCAAAGGGATCAGCAGCTTCTGTCAATTGGTTGGGTACAAATATCTGCATCAGACTCTATCAGTCACTTGTTGGTTCTTTCAGAGTGCAGGCATGATAGGTCCCCTTTTGTGAGTGCTCCATAGCCTCAGTAATAGTGGCAGGCCTTGAGACCTCCTCTTGAGCTAGATCTCACTTTAGGCCTGTTGCTAGACCTTTTTTTCCTAAGGCTTTTCTCCATTTCCATCCCTGTAGTTCTTTCAGACAAGAACAATTATGGGTCAGAGATTTGACTGTGGGATAGCAACCCCATACCTCACTCAATGCCCTGTCTTTTTGCTGGAGTTGGGCGTTACAAGTTCACCCTCCCCAGAGTAGGGAATTTCATCTAGGGTCCCTCCCTTTGAGTCCTGAGAGTCTTTCACCTCCCAGGTCTCTGGTGCATTCTAGAGGGTCCCCCAACATTCTACCTCCCAATGTTGCCTGTTTCCATTCTTTCTGCTGGCCCTCAGGGCTTCAGTCCTTTCCCTCCACCCAATACCAGATCTTGTTTCCCTCTCCCCAATCCCTTCCCTCCTAGATCCCTCTTCCTTTCCCCCTTGTGGTTGCTTTCTTCTCCCTCCCAAGTGGGACTAAAATATCCTCACTTGGGCTCTTCACCTTGGTGAACTTTTTGAGTTCTTTGGACTGTATCTTGAGTATTCTGTGTAGTCCTGGCTTTCCTGGAACTCACTCTGTAGACCAGACTGGCTTCAAACTCAGAAATCCACCTGCCTCTCCCTCTGCCTCCCAAGTGCTTGGATTAAAGTGGTTCACTACCACTGCCCAGCTTTTTGGGGTTTTGGGTTTTTTTTGTTTGTTTGTTTGTTTGTTTTGTTTTGTTTTGCTTTGTTTTGTTTTTTGTGTTTTTTGGCAAATATCCACTTATTACTGAGTACATACCATGCATGTCATTTTGGGTCTGAGTTTCTTTACTCGGGATGATATTTTCTAGTTCTATCCATTTGCATGAATATCATCATTCTTAGTAGATGAGTAGTATTCCATTGTGTAAATGAACCATATTTTCTGTATCCATTCTTCTGTCATGGGAAATCTATGTTGTTTCCAGCTTCTGGCTATCAGAAATAAGGTTGCTATGAACACAGTGCAACACACGCCCCTGTGGCATGGTGAGGCATCTTTTGTGTATATTCCCAAGAGTGGTATTGCTGCATCTTCAGGTAGATCTAGTCCCAATTTTCTGAGGAACCTCAGGTTCATTTCCAGAGTGGTTGTACCATTTTGCAATTCCACATCCTCACCAACATGTGTTGTCACTTGAGGTTTTGATCTTAGCCATTCTGATTGATGTAAGGTAGAATCTCAGGGTTGTTTGGATTTGCATTACTCTTATCACTAAGGACTTTGAACATTTCTTTAGGTGCTTCTCAGCCATATGAGATTTCTCTGTGAATTCTTGGTTCAGTTATATATGCCATTTTTTTGATTGGGTTTGGTTTTCTTTGGTGGTTAGCTTCTTGAGTTCTTTTTATATTTTGGATATTAGCCCTCTAATAAATGTGAAGTAAGTGAATTTTTCCCAATCTTTAGGTTGCCGATTTGTCTTATAAACTATGTCCTTTGCCTTACAGAAGCTTTCCAGTTTCATGAATTTCCATTTATCAAATCATGATCTTAGAGTGTGAGCTATTGTAGTTCTGTTTAGGAAATTTCCCAGTCTGCCAAAGAGTTCAAGGCACTTTCCCACTTTCTCTTCTATTAGATTCACTGTATCTGGTTTTATGTTGAAGTCCTTGATTCACTTGGACTTGAGCTTTCTGCAAGGTGACAAATATGGGTCCATTTTCATTTTTCTACATACAGACAGCCAGTTAGACCAGCACCATTTATTGAAGATGCTCTTTTCCATTGTGTATTTTCAGCTTCTTTGTCAAAGATCAAGAGTGCTTAAGTGTGTGGTTTAATTTCTGATTCTTCAAAGTGGTCCAAAACTTAAAAACGGAAGTAGAAACAGTAAAGAAAACATAATAGAGGCAAACCTGGAAGTGGAAAACCTAGGAAAAAGGTCAGGAGTTACAGATGTAAGTATCACCATCAGAATACAAGAGATAAAAGAGTATCTTAGGTGTAGAAGATACTGTAGAAGAGATTGACACAGCTGTCAAAGAAAATTCAAAGCATAAAAAACTAACCAAAATCATCCAGGGAATTCAAGATACAATGTAAAGACCAAATCTAAAGAATAATTGGAATGGAGAAGAACGAAGATTCCCAGCTCAAAGAACCTGAAAATGTCTACAACAAAATCGTAGAAGAAAAGTTCCCCAACTTAAAGGAAGAGATGGCCATAAAGGTACATGAAGCCTATAGAACACCAAATAAATGGGAACAGAAGAGAAAATCCTCTTGTCACATAATAATCAAAATCCTAGGTGCACAGAACAAAAAAGGAATATTTAAAGCTGCAAGAAAAAAGGGCCAAGTAAAATACAGAGGTAGACTTAGCAGAATTACACAAGACTTCTAAATAGAGACCATGAAAGCCAGAAGAGCCTGGACAGAGGTCATACAGACTCTAATAGAATAGCCCAGGCTACTATACCCAACAAACATCTCAATCAACATAGATGGAGAAACAAAAAATATTCCAGGAAAAAACCAAATTCAAACAGTATCTATCTACCATTCCAGACCTACAGAGGATCCTAGAAGGAAAACTCTAACACAAAGAAGGTACCTACACAAAAGAAAAGACAAGATATTAAGCATCTCACAACAAAGACAAAGGGAGAGAACCACAAGCACATAAAGCCACCTACAAAAACAAATATAACAGGAACCAACAGTCATCTGTCCTTAATATCTCTCAATATTAATGGACTCAACTTACCTATAAAAAGACATAAGCTAACAGACTGTATATGCAAACCAAATCCAGCATTGTGCTGCATATAAGAAACACACTTCAATAACAAAGAGAGAAACTATCTCAGAGTAAAAGGAGGAAAAAGGCCTTGTAAGCAAATGGTCCCAAGAAACAAGCTAGAGTTGCCATCTTAATATCCAATAAAATAGACATTCAACCAAAAAGTTATCAAGCTTCATATTCATCAAAGGGAAAATCCACCAAGAGAAAATCTCAATTCTGAACATCTATGCTCCAAATGCAAGGACACCCACCTTCATAAAAGATACTTTACTAAAGCTCAAAACACACATTGAACCTCACACAATAATAGTGGGAGACTTCAACACCCCATTCTTACTAATGGACAGGTCATTGAAACAGGAACTAAACAGAGATACATTGAAACTACTAGAGGTTATGAACCAAATGGATTTAACAGCTATCTATAGAACATTTAACTCTAATACAAAAGAACATGCCTTCTTCTCAGCACCTCATGGCACCTCCTCCAAAATTGACCATACAATCAGTCACAAAACAAAACCTCAACTGATACAAGAAATTTGAAATAATCTCATGCATCCTATCAGATCACCATGACTTAAGGCTGGTCTTCAATAACAGCAAAAACAACAGAAAGCCCACATACACATGGAAACTGAACAACCCTCTACTCAATGATAACTTGGTCATAGAAGAAAGAAAGAAATTAAAGAAGTTTTAGAATTTAATGAAATTAGGGCACAACATACCCAAACTCATGGGACACAAAGAAAGCAGTGTTAAGAGGAAAATTCATAGCACTAAGTGCCTTGGTAAAGAAACTGGAGAGATCATACTCTAGCAACTTAACAGTACACCTGAAAGACCTAGAAGAAAAGAAGCAAACATACCCAAGAGGAATACATAGCAGAAAATAGTCAAACACAGGTCAAAAATTAACCAAATAGAAACAAAGACAACAATGCAAAGAATCCACAAAATGAAAAACTAGTTCTTTGAGAAAATTAACAAGATAGATAAATCCCCAACCAAACTAACTAAAAGGCCCAGAAACAGTATCCAACTTAACAAAATCTGGAATCAAAGGAAAAATAAGAACAGAAACTGAGGAAATTAAACCAAGAGCAAGTAAACTATCTAAACGGGCCCATATCTCCTAAAGAAGTAGAAGAAGTCATTAAACACCCCCCCCCAAAAAAAAGCCTAGTGCAAAATGTACAAAGACCTGATACCAATATTCCTCAAACTATTGCATAAAATAGAAACAAGAGGAACAGTACCTAATTCATTCTATGAAGCCACAATTACTCTGATACCTAAACAACACAGGGGCCCTTTAAAAAAGTGAACTTCAGACCAATCTCACTTATGAATATTGATGTAAAATACTCAAAAAAATTCTTGCAAGCTGAATCCAAGAATACATCAAAACCATCATTCACCATGACCAATTAGCCTTCATCTCAGGGGTGCAAGGCTAGTTCAGTATATGAAAATCCATTAACATAATCTGCTATATAAAGAAACTTATAGGGAAAAAAATCAAATGATCATCTCTTTAAATGCAGAAAAAGCATTTGACAAGATACAATACTCCTTGCTAAAATTGTATGAGATATCAGGAATTCAAGGTCCATATCTAAATATAAGAAAAGCAATTTACTGCAGACCAACAGCCAATATCAAATTAAATGGAGAGATACTTGAAGCAATCCCACTAAAACCAGGGACAAGGATGCCCACTCTCCCCATATCTATTTAATATAGTACTTGAAGTGCTAGCTAGAACAATAAGACAACAAAAAGAGATTAAGGGGATACAAATTGGCAAAGAAAAAATAAAGACATCACTATTTGCAGATTATATGATAGTATATACATAAACAACCCCAAAAATTCTACCGGAGACTTTCTCCAGCTGATAAACAACTTCAACAAAGTGTCTGGATATAAAATTAACTCAAATAAATCAGTTCCCTTCCTTTATACAAATGATAAACATTCTGAGAAATAAATTAGGGAAACAACTCCCTTCACAATAGTCACAAATAATATAAAATATCTTGGGGTAACTCTAGCCAAACAAGTGAAAGATCTGTATGACAAGAACTTCAAGTTTCTCAAGAAAGAAATAGAAGATCTCATAAAATGGAGAGATCTCCCATGCTCATGGATTGGCAGAATTAGCATAGTATAAATGGTCATCCTACCAAAAGCAGTCTACAGATTCAATACAATTCCCATCAAAATCCCAACTCAATTCTTCAAAGACCTGGAAAGAGCAATTCTTAAATCCATCTGGAAAGGCAAAAGACCCAGAATAGTGAAAACAATTCTTAACTATAAAAGCATGACTGGGGTAATCACCATCCCTGACCTCAAGCTCTACTACAGAGCAATAGTGATATTGGTACAGAGACAGACAGGTTGATCAATGGAATAGAACTGAAAATTTTCTCCTTTGAGAAGACAAAATGATTATTAAAGTAAAATTAAGCATTATTACTGTGATAATAGTCATAAAGAGTAATATGATAGCTTGCTACTATTTCTATTCTGGAACCATTTAAAAGAGCATTAAAAAATCCCAAAACCAGCTGGGCAGTGGTGGTGCACGCCTTTAATCCCAGCACTTGGGAGGCAGAGGCAAGTGGATTTCTGAGTTCACGGCCAACCTGGTCTACAGAGTGAGTTCCAGGACTGTCAGGGATACACAGAGAAATCCTGTCTTAAAAACCAAAAAAATAAAAACAAAAAGAAAGAAAAAAAAATCCCTAAAGCTGTGTTATTGTGTCTCTCATTTTTATACGACTTACATCGTTAAATTTATCAATTTAAAATTATGTATATGATAATTTTAATATCAAATTTCATTTTTTTTCATTTACTGTTTTTCAAATTCAATACCTTAACAATTCAGATGTTAGGAGATTTTTCAATACCACTGTAAATCTGGAAAAGTGTACTTGTGCCTTCTGCATGTTTTAAGGATCCTTAGGCTAGAATTGGTCCATGGCAGCCAGCTCTTCCTCAGCTCGATTCATATGGCTCCATGTTCTGCTCACTCTGTCCAGGCCTCTCCAACTGACTGTGTTTTGCAGTTCCATGGCTTAATTTGCTGGCTGCTGGGCCCACAACAGGTTGTTGTGCAATCCCACTTGCTACCTGCCCTTCACAGTTCTCCACTAAACCCACTAGCAGCTTTTCTATAAGTAGAATCCGTGAAAAATTAAAAACAAAAAACTATGCTTACTGCACTGCCAGTCTGCATTTTCTGTTCCTTTCTTTGCCAGCTTTCTTTGGCTATAAAAACCCCCTTTCCAGACATGTTTCTTGGGCAAATTTAGCACTTCTGTTCTGGGAAGCTTTTTACCTTTGGGGTGAGACTGAGGCTTTACTCTACTTTTGATCTTTAAAAAAAAAATGACCAGGACTCCTGTCCAATTACTGTGTCTTTCCCATGACTTTCACCTGACACTCTGTTTAATAACTGAGTATGGAATTAGAACGTTTGTATTACCTTCCTTCTACATTAAGCACCATCTGTAAAATGGAATTTCTTCATCTGGGCCCCAGGCTCTCAGAATAACAACTCTGAGATTCAAAATGTATCTGTATACAAAGACTTTGACCATACCTTTTGGTTGGGTTCCCAGTTAGATCATAATGCAGCATCCTATTTATTCTAATCCAAGTTTTACCATGTGTGGTTACCTCTGCTCAATTCCCATTTTTGTGTCTTCCTTCATGTTCCCAGTTTTCTTTTTTTCCCCCTACACACAACTCACATCCTATTCCAGAAATCAATCTCTCTACCGGATGTCCCACTTTCTATCCTGAATAACTTTATTGGCTAATTAGCATTTTATTGGCAGGTGCTGCATGTATTCAATACATAGAAGATTTTCTTTACTAGCATACACACATGAAAAGACACATTACACATGCACATACACACACACACACACACACACACACACACACACACACACACACATTTTCTTGAGGTATTAAGTCCATCTGTACAGGGAGTGGTGGAAGAGTGGTGTCCTTCTAGGGACAGGAAAAATCCTATTACAATGGTGACTTCTGATTAACCAAGTGCAGAACATGGAGGTCTTTGTTTGTGCTTTGATACAAGTTAAGAAATAAATTCGTACTTCTTAAATTTTACCTACTTAGCCAGGAAGTGGTCATGGACACTTTAAATCCCAGCACTGTGGTAGCAGAGGGAGGCAGATATCAATGAGTTTGAGGCTAGTTTGGTCTAGAGAAATAATTTCAGGACAGCCAACGGTATGTAGAGAGACACTCTGTCAAAAAAAAAAAAAAAAAAGAACAATAAACAAAATAAAAATTACATGGCTTAAAATAAAAGCAGATGCATGGCAGTTGCTGAATACTACAGACAGTGGATTGTACATGTTTGGCTGTAAGAGTCTTCTCAAACCTGAGGTGATGATTCAATAAGGAAAGTGCTTGTCTTGGACTTGTAAGAATGAAGCCCTGAGCTGGGAATACTTAAAGACGTGTAAGCCAGATATGTTAATGTGTGTCTGTAATCTTGGCTGTTGTATGATGAGGTAGTAGGAGGAGAAAGAAGAACAAATCTCTTCATGGGTCACCTAGACTGCATACTCAGAAAACAAACATATTATCAACCAAATTTGATGGAAATTGGACTCTGACTACTACATCGGCACATGTCTGCCCTCATATACGAGCATGTACAGCAGACATCTGCCTTGCCCTACCACATGTGTACTACATGTACATACATGCACACAAGCATGCAACAATAAAAATATCTTTTCAAATGTAATTATAATTTTCACTTTAAGTCCTACCTTGCTTTTCACTTCTGAAATTCTTGCACGTATAACAGAATTCAGGACTCCCTCTTACTGTAGTCCTGGATCCCATGGCCTTAGTTGTCAAATCTGAAAAGTGCTTTCTCTTTGTATACACTAACAAGTTAAACTGCTCCAGGTTCATAAAGATTGGCTAATTGTTAGGAAGGCTTTGGTCAAAATAGAAGTTTCTGGTTTTGTTTGGTTTGTCTTTAAACTTCTGGAACAGATATAGCACAGCTTTTGAAGGTACATAACTTCCCTTTAGAGCACTGTTTCCTAGCACTCTGAAAGGTCTTAGGACAAGTGAGACAAAATAATTATTATGACACTAATTTTATTTTTTCCAGTATATGACCACACCAAGGCCTTATAGAACTATTGTAGGCATAGTTTGTTTCATCAAAATGGGCTCAATGTGTTTCTAGATGTTCTAAGTTCACACAAACACTGTTACATGAGCTGCATCCTGGTTGAGGTCCACACTGACAATGTATCATAAATCATGGCAATAAGAAAAAAAGTGTATGCCAAGAATTTTCTTTTCTTTTAAAAACCTTGGTTTGGTGCTTTAAAGAACCCAGTATTATTTGAGAATTGCCAACTGCTCCTGGAGTTATGAGATGAAGGTTAAAGTAATGATGAGGGATTGAGATAGACCATGGGGGACCTCAAACACATACATCATTACATCTCCGAAGTCAGTGATATCTTCTCAAGAATGGTTCTTTCAAATTGCAGTGACTGGAGCTGGAGAGATGGCTCAGTGGTTAAGAG
Organism: Uromys caudimaculatus; assembly: GCA_028551405.1. Classification (NCBI taxonomy): domain Eukaryota; kingdom Metazoa; phylum Chordata; class Mammalia; order Rodentia; family Muridae; genus Uromys; species Uromys caudimaculatus. The sequence continues at coordinate 15,894,145 of CM052720.1, forward strand.
CACTGCCTGCTCTTGCAGAGGTCCTGGGTTCAATTCCCAGTAAGCACATGGTGGCTTACAATAATCTATAATGGGGTCTGGTGCCCTAACATGGCACACAGGTGTACATGCATATAGAGCACTCATAAATAATTAATAAAATTTTAAAAAGACTACTCAAGATTCTTTTTTAAAATTGCAGGGACTGGTTCACAAAATTTACCTCAATCTCTTCCTCAGAATAAGGAGAATGAGTGTTTAAGCAAAAATTTGCATTGGCAAATCATTTTAAGACATCATTAAGAAATAAGGTCATACATTAGTAATATTACATTTGATTACACCTAGATTGGTTTGAAGTGAAAATTGATTTGGCTATTTATATGTATTTCCCAAATATTTTCATTGTTATTACATAACTAGAATAGTTACTAATCTAAGAATTTGTAATAAAACTTGAAACAACCTTGACATCTTGTTTCCCTACAATGCATTTATAATCCAGCCTTGAAAACATGGAAACCTTGGGTTGAGCTTAAGAAGCAAGGAAAGGTCGGGCAGTGGTGGCACACACCTTTAATCCCAGCACTTGGGAGGCAGAGACAGGCAGATTTCTGAGTTTGAGGCCAGCCTGGTCTAGAGAAACCCTGTCTCAAAAAAACAAAAAAAACAAAAAAAACAAAAAAAACAAAAAAAAAAAAAAAAAAAAAGAAAAGAAAAAGAAAAAAGGAAAGGAAACTGAATGCAAGTCATTGTTTTACATGTGATTCTTGTTTTATTTTTTTTAAAGCTATTTTTCTTGTTAGTACACTGTAGTTGTCTTTAGAAGAGGGCATTGGATCCCATTACAGATAGTTATGAGCCACCATGTGGTTGCTGGGAATTGAAATCATGAACTCTGGAAGACCATTCAGCGTTCTCAGCTGTTGAGCCATCTCTCCAGGCCCCAAGTACAATTTTGTAATAGAAAAGCTCTAAGAAATTCTCAGAGAGGAATAGCCCTGCCTGTGATGAACAGTAAACGGGCACCCAATACTGTAAATGAATATACTTATGATGATAAATGTGTCATAAGGCTCCAAATACCAACAACAACAACAAAAATATATTAATATATTAATGCTACTTACACTGAATTAAATTTAGAACATTGTGTGCGTATGTGTTGTAATAAGGCCATATTCATTAACATCCACAAATAGTATCTGTCCTTTAAAATTTAAAGTACTACAAAATGGAACATAGAATACAGATAAGCTATAGGAATGATTTCAATAATCACAATCAAGGAATCGGGACCCAAAAAAATAATAAAATAAAAGAGGATTTTTTTTTTACAAGAGATAATTCCAATCCTATGATTTTACCAAATGAAAGCTCAGGATCCACATGCTAGAGTGAAATCCTAGTAACTCAGAGGGGCAGAGAAACAACTGATATGCCTCTCAACTAACATTTCAAAAGGAAATAGCCTGTTTTCCTTCTCAGTAATGTCTTTTTAAAAGTTAATTATTTCATTTATGTATATCACAAATGTTTCCTTCTCCCTGTCTTATCTCTCAGAGTTCTTTCTCCTGTTACCCCCCTTTTGCCTCTGAAAGGGTTCTCCACTTCCCATCCCCCACCCTTCCAATCTACAGGATTAGGCTCATCCTTTTCCCCTGAGGCCACACACTGCATCCCTCTGCTACATATGTGACAGGAGCCTGGGATCAACTGGTGTTTGTTCTTTGGTTGCTGTCTCAGTCTCTGGGAGTCCCCAGGGTCCTTGTTAGTTTCCACTGTTTGTCTTTTCTGTGGGGTTGCCATCCTCTTCAGTTCCTTCAATCCTTCTCCTCATTCTTCCATAGATGTCCCCAACCTCCTTCCAGAGCTTAGCTGTGAGTTTTTGCATCAGTTTCAGTCAGCTACTGGGTAGAACTTCTCAGAGGATAGCATGCTAGGCTCCTGTCCTTAGTATAGCAGCAGTGATAGTGTCAGGGATTGGTGCCAGCCCATGGGATGGATTCCAAGTTGGGCAGGTCACTGGTCAGCCATTCCTTCAGTCTCTGCTCCATTTTTGTCCCTGCATTTCTTTTAGACAGGAGAAATTTTGGATCCCTCCACTAGGGGTCCTGACTGACTACTGGAGGTGATCTCTTCAGGTTCCAAATCCCCACCATTTCTCATTTTGGCTAAGGTCACTCACGTTGAGTTCAAAGAGCCTCCCCTATCCCAGGTCTCTGGGACTATCTAGAGGTTCTCCATACCTTATATATCCAGAAGATGCATCTTTTCAATCATTCTTCTTGACCCCTGCACCTGTCTCATGTCTAACCCCCTATACCTGGTCCTGCCCCATATTTCTTTGTCCCCTTCTCATGCCACTGTCTCCCTCCCTCTGACTCTCATAACAATTTTATTCTCCCTTTTAAGGGGGATTTAAGCACCCTTACTTGGGACTTTCTTCTTGCTTAACTTGTTAGGTTCTGTGGGGTATATTATAGGTATTTTGTACTTTTTGGCTGTCATTCACTTATCAGTGATTACATACCATGAATGTTTTTTTGGGTCTGAGTTACCTCTCTCAGGATATTTTGTATCCTGCAAAATTCATGATGTTCTTGTCTTTAACAGATGAATAGTATTCCATTGTGTAAATGAACCTCATTTTCTGTGTTTGTTCTTCATCTGAGGGACATCTGGGTTATTTCCAGTTTGTGACTATTACAAATAAAGCTTCTATGAACATAGTGGAGCACTTGTCCTTGTGGTATGATGGAACATCATTTGGATGTATGTCCAGGAGCGGTATACCTGGTTCTTCATGTAGAAATATTTCCAATTGTCTGATGAAATATCAGATTGATTTACAGAGTGGTTGTTCCAGTTTGCAATCCCACCAGCAGGGGAGGAGCATTCTGCTTTCTCCACATCCTTACCAGCATGTGCTGTCACTTGAGATTTTTATTTAAACCATTTTGATTGCTGTAAGGTATAATCTCAATGTTGTTTTGATTTGTATTTTTCTGATGACTAGGGATATTGAACATTTTTTAAAGTGCTTCTTGGCCATTCAAGATTCTACTCTTGGTAATTCTCTGTTTAATTCTGTACACCATTTTAAAAAATGGGTTATTTGGGGATAGTGGATTTCTGGAGGGGAAACAGGGAAAGGAGATAACATTTGAAATTTAAATAAATAAAATATCCAATTAAAAACTTGAGTTTTTTGGTTTGTTAGAGTTAAACTTCTTGAGTTCTTTATATATTTTAGATATCAGCCCTCTGTTGGATGTAGGGTTAGTGAAGATCTTTTCCCAAATTGTAGGTTGACATTTTGTCCTATTGACAGTCTACTTTGCCTTACAGAAGCATTTCAGTTTCAAGAGGTCCCAAGTATCAATTGTTTATCTTAGAGCCTGAGCTATTGCTGTCTTGTTCAGGAAATGTTCTCGTGTACCAATATGTTCAAGGTTATTTCCCACTTTCTCTTCTATAAGATCTAGTATATTCAGTTGTATGTTGAGGTCCTTGATCCACTTGGACTTAAGCTTTGTACTGGGATATAAATATGGATCAATGTGATAAAATAATCTAAAACACAGGGCCTATCCTATATTTTTTCAAATCATATTCCTATGTATTGATAAAAATAAAACAAAAACTACACTTGCTCATTAACATACAGGATGTATTTCAGAAGCATCATTGAGTTTAAGATGGATGTTATTACCATAGATATTTATTATTTAAAGCTAATTCAGGAATGTTGTCTATATTTACAGGTACCATCTGGACTCAGCAAATCCTCAGCTTGATTTATTTTGAGGGTCATCGAAATGGTACTGAAGACATCCAAACAGTTGATAGAGCACCGTTCCTTGAGTACAATATTCATAATTTAGACTTTGTCAAAATGCCATCACCTCGGATCTTCTCTACCCACCTTCCATATTACTTAGTACCAAAAGGTCTCAAAAACAAAAAGGCCAAAGTATGTCATAAAGTTTAGTCACTTTTTGCACAGTTAACACACTTTAATCATTCAATAGCATACTTACTTCAGTGTGCTATGATGTTATATCTGATCATTCTTCCACCGATTTCCTAGTCAAGTCATGAAGGGCACTGCAGGTCAACAAGTACCAGAGTATGCATCTTTAAAAAGTGGTGTTGTATTTCTGAAGAAAGTGAATAATCAGTTATTTTGGAAATCAGTGAAAGATAAATTCTTATTTTTCCTTTAGGAACTTGACATATCAGACTTCAATGTTTGTCAATATGGCAGTAATTGAATGGTGATTCTTCCTACTCTTAATTCACATATTTGTAACCAATAATGAGATAAAAACCTGTTTGATATTTATTGACCATAACCAGTTATGATTATGTGAAAGGACTCTATCATTGTTCTTTTTATTATTATAATTTTGCTATAATTTTTCTAATGATTTGAATTCTGTCACTTTTGAATTCTAATGTACTTATACTTTAGACTTTCTTATGTTTTATAACTTTTTTTAATTTTTGGCTTAATTTGATTGGTAATACTCTTAATTTTAGTTTCATCAAACATTGATTTTTTTAAAAATAGAAATTCATTATTTACCTATTTCATTTATACTATACTTTTATTATTTAAAACAATTTTTTTTATTATTTATTTATTTTTTTTTGATATTTTATTTACATTTCCGATGATTCCCCTTTTCTTTAGAAACCCCGTGTCCCCTCCCCCTCCCCGCCTCTGTGAGGGAATTCCTCCTCCCACCTACCCGCCCACCCATTCCCATATTCCCA
>CM052720.1:15899405-15957874 GCA_028551405.1 Uromys caudimaculatus
GCATGGCAGATCTTTCCACCTTCTGAGGTCTTCTTCGATTTCTTTCTTCAGAGACTTGAAGTTCTTGTCATACAGATCTTTCACTTGCTTGGTTAGAGTCACACCAAGATACTTTATATTGTTTGTGACAATTGTGAAGGGTGTCATTTCCCTGATTTCTTTCTCAGCCTGTTTATCCTTTGAGTATAGGAAGGCTACTAATTTGTTAGAGTTAATTTTATATCCAGCCACTTTGCTGAAATTGTTTATAAGCTGCAGGAGTTCTCTGGTGGAGTTTTTCGGGTCACTTAGACAAATTTTAAGTTAAATATATTTTATCCATCTTCTATCCCTTTAACAAGTCCTTCCAGATCCTCTCTCCATTTCTAGCTTCCCAAATGTAAATTCTTTCTAAAAACAAAAACAAAAAAAAATAAACAAAAATTTAATACTACAACACCTTAATTAAGAAATCTTTCCTTGTTACAAGACTAGAATACATTTAATTTTTGGTATAATACTCTTAATATGCTTGTAATTATTATTCATTTCCCAAGTTCTTCCAGATATTTTCCTCATCACTACCCACTCAATGTATAATTATTTTTCTTAAAGACCCCCCAAAAAAACAAATAAAATCTTAATATAAAAATAAGACATTATTTAAGAAACCTTTTCCTGTTTCAAGACAGAAATATATTGATCTTAGGTGTAATACTCTCAATATACTTAATTTTATTCATAATGATATGAGAGAATTTTTTCAAACTGTGAATGTTGCTGGTGTTGTACTGAAATAATAGCTCATTCTTTTATTTTCTAAGCATTTCCAGGGTTATCCTAGTTATATATCAAATATCTCAGAAAACTCAATGAATGCCATTTGCTTTATACTTTAGGAAATATATTTACTATGTTTATCAACTTTACAAATAATATAGCTTCTAGAAAGTTGACCTGTGTTCTTGTGCATGCATTAAATACTATGTAAATAGAAGTATTCATTTATTTCTTATAGCATGAAACAAGTTGATAACCAACTAAATTTTCATAACTATTACCTGGATGAAAATGACTTATCATGTAAGTCCTCAGAACTTACCAAGAGTAACTAAAACAATTAGTAATTGTGGGTTTTTTTCCTGCAGATTGTTTATATTTACAGAAATCCGAAAGATGTTATGATCTCATATTTTTATTATTCAAATTGGGTAGTTACCTTCGAAGATACAGATACCATAGAACATTTTCTGGAAAAATTTCTCAATGGAAAAGGTAATAACATTAATCCCCCTCACTTGTTTATAAAGTACAGAGGACATTGAAACCATCTCACAGTAGGGAACATACATCAAAGAGATGGAGGGGACAGTGGAATGCATATAAATAGCAATAATAATTTTGATCAACTTAGCCTGAAGCATGACAGTTTTTCTGCCATTTGTGGACCCATTTGATGGTTGTAAATTTTATATTGCTGTATTATTTAGGATATATTTTGACAAGACCATAAGATATTTACAAATATTTTATTTATTTTTTTTCTTTTAGTTTTCAAAATGGGAAGAGTAATATAGTTAAAACTGAGGATGAACTGATGCTGTGCATGGCACACAACTGTAGGGAAACTGAAGAACTTTTTAGTCTACCATCGTGAAGTATTAATGAAAGGTAGATGGAGTGTGGAATCAGGATCTCACATATTTCTATGATTGTATTCAGTTCTGTCTTATTGTAACATGGAAACACTTCCATCAGAAGATTTATAGTGTATGAGAATTTTTAGACATATGCCTTCAGGTAGAGAAGAAATATTCAGAAGAGAACACTGGATTCCCTGGAACTGGAGATATAGCTGGTTTTGATGGTATCATTTGACTGAAGGGACCCACACTCAGGCCCTCTGCAAGAGCCGACAGTGTGTTAAACACTGAGCAGTGTTTCTAGCTTTTGACACTCGAATTTCTCAATGTCTATCTTACTGTTTCCTTAAGTTGGTTTGAGCTTTTTGTAATTGCTGCATCCAAATAACCCTTTTAAAATTGTCTTATGGACAACTAAATGTATGTGTTACATTTTTATTTCTGAATAGTCTAATTAAAAAAGAAAGAAACAAATTTGCTTCTCTATAAGTAAAACGCCTTCATTTTAGTACCCAGTAACATTCTCTTCAGTCGTAGGAAGCCGTTGGTTTGATCACATTAGAGGCTGGTATGAACATAGGCATGACTTCAATATAATGTTCCTGAGCTATGAAGATATGAAGAAGGTAAGTTGAAAAGTTATTTCAAAATTATTCTCATCTCTGAGGCTAAACCACACACTCCAATGTCTTCTCATACATCACTGTTTCTGTGGCTTCTTATTGAAGGAGGTTCTTGACATCCAGATTCTCCTTTATTGACTTGTCTGCCTTGAGGCTCTCTTCTCCCTGAAGTCATATTTTGTGATTCCTTATTGTTTAGGTACCTATGTCAATAAAGACAATTTATCTAGACTAAACTTGCCTTTTCATGATATTGTCAACCTTCAATTATTTGTATTAGTGGATTTAGTGTGGTTTAGCCAGCTATGAATACAACATTCATTGTCTATATCCAGTCTCCCATTTACACTATTACCCATTCTTTGCTCAGGACTCTTCCTAATTTCTAGTAATCATAGTTTAGCGTTCAAATGATGAGGATTTTTTTCTGCATGACAGAGAGATGTGATAACTTTTTCTCTGTTTTGGCTTATTTTCCTCAATCTGATGTTTGAAGGTTCATCCATTTCCAACAATGGACTCTTACTTTTCTTTGGTCTAAATAATACTCAGTTTTGTGTTTATAGATATACATTTTGTGAATATATATTCATTTTTATTCTTTTCTATATTAATTATAATTAAATGCCTTGACTTAAAAGAATGTGGGACAAGACTGGATCCCAATAAGGATTTGTTTTGGTGACTTTATTTTCATCATAGGTAGAAACAATAATAAGGTCATTGATCATATGATGGGCCTATTTTTAATTGTGTAAGTTCTACATTGCTTTCTATGGTGAATTCACTTGACACACTCAATGTCTAATCTGGTATGCCATCTTGACTATACAGTCATTAGGATTTTTGTTTGTTTCTATGCTGGTGACTGATATGATAGTCTTATATATGGTATATAAATATTTTCCTAACCTACAATCTCAGCCAGAATCTAGCTTTTTGGGCAATTTTTAATTTCATCTTCTTTTCTCCTTGAATGTAATATTTAATGGTATGTTGAAATTTTTCAGGTAATTTCAGTATTTTTAACATATACATTTCTATTTTTTCATGTTGTTTTCCATTTCTTCTTGACCACATTGTCTTACTTTCATGTTCCTTCATGATCTTTGCACAATGAAGTTATTTACAGAAAAATGTTAATGACTATGATACAGTTATTGTATAGGTCATATATAATTATCTCACATGATCACTTACAAACAAAAAGAAGTAAGGCAGCAGCAAGCTCAGAAAGCCATTTCTTTGTCTGCAACAATGGTCAGCTTTGTGTTATTGTGAGCGTATTGTGATCCAAGCCCTCTATAGCTTTCTAGTTCTCAAATGGAAAACATTTCAAGTTCCTCTGAACTGGTACTTTAATGTATACTCATAAAAGAAACCCATGCATTTCATAACATCTCTTGTCTTGAAAAATTTAACCTCTCTGAGAACAAATTAATTTCCCTTTCCCATGAATCAATATTGTATATCTTATTCTTGGTCAAGTTATTTTCTCCATTGCATTCTTATGATAAAATATCCATAACGTGCCACATGAGATTCTAATCATTTTAAATGTGCATTTCTTGGCACCCTGTCTTGCCACTACCCTACCATCCATATCCATAACTATAATGTTTCTCTTCAAAGGAAATTGGTTTTCTCCTCTTTTCCTTCTTTCCTTTGTTTTTTTCCTTTTCTTCAATATTTTTATTCACTTTACATTCTGATTGCACCCCATCTTCTCTTAGTCTCATCCTATAAATCTCTCCTCCTATTGTCCCTCCCCTTCTTCTTAGAGAAGGGGGGGTCCACCTTGTGTAGCAACCCACCCTGGGTCATCAATTTCCACCAGGACTAGGCATATCCTCTCCCACTGAGGATCCTCCAGATAGTCGAGATAGAGGAGAGACTGTGACAACCCTTGTTTCACTTGTTAGGGACCCACAAGAAAACCAAGCTGCACATTTGCTATTAATGTGTCTAGGTCCAGGTCAGAATCATCTATGCTTGGTGCTCCAGTCCCTGTGAACCCCCATGGGCCCATGTTAGTTGACTGTATAGGTTACTTGTGGTGTCCCTGTCTCCTCCAGCTTGCTCAATCCAATCCCCAACTCTTCCTCAGGCCATCCTAAGCTCCACCTGATATTTCATCTCTGCACCTGCCTCCATGTATTGAGAGATGAAGTTTTTCAGGAGACAGTCATGCAAAATTCCTGTCTGGAAGCATAACAGATTATTAGTAATAGGGTTTGGCATTTGCTCTTTCACATGGGATGGGTCTCACTTTGGTGGGCTCATCTCTATTCCATCTTTTCTCTACAAATCTTGCAGGAAAGACAAAGTTTGGGTTGAAGGTTTCTTTCTTTCCTTTTATAAAATAAATTTTATATTAATTTCTTATATATACCATTATATTTTTCTATTTATGCTATTATATTTTCTCATTGCTTGTCTTTCTTTTCCTCCAATCACTACATCCTTATCTCTCTCTAGCTAGTTCCATTTCTTTTTCCAGTCAGTCCTGCCACTCATGCTTGCTATCTTACTGCCTGTGTTCAACAACCACATTTATTCTTCACTTTTCATAATTCCTTCTCATGATCTCCTGTCTATTTTTGTGATCAAACTCATGCATAGAAATGCTTATGTAATAAAAATATATATTATTTTCTGTATGTTTTCCACATATAAAAGACAATTTGCAGTGTTTTCTTTCTCTGAATCTGCCTTATTTCACCTAACATAATATTGTTATTCAACTCTATCCATTTTCTTATCACTGTATTCTTGTAATTATTTTCTTATTGCTGTACAAAATTCTGCTATGTACCACATATTTCTTTATGCAGTCATTTATTGATGAATTTCTTGGAGGGCTTTACTTTTTGCTATCATAAAAATTGAAGCTATAAAAATGGATAAATGGCATTAGTGAATTGGCTAAGGTAGTAAAGGCTCTCATCTGACAACTAGAGTTTGATCCTTGAGACCAAGGACTTTTTTTCCAAATGCTTGTTGGCTGCTTATATTTCTTCTCCTTTTTCTGATTATTTATTTATTGTTTTGCTACTTTATTTGCTTTACAAAAGTTTCCCCTTTCCAGGTTTCCCCTTTGGAAACCTTCTACTCCATTCCCTCTCCCACTGCCACTATGAGGTTGGTCTCCAACCCACCCACCCACTCCTGCCTTCCCTCCCTGGCATTCCTCTATACTGGGGCATCTAACACCCTCAGTCCCAAGGGCCTCTCCTCCCCACTGATGGCCAACAAGGTACTCCTTTGCCACATATGTGGCCAGCGCCATGGGTCCTTCCATGTGTATTTTTTGATTGGTGGTACAGTCTCCGGGAGCACCGGGGGCTCCGGTCATTTGACACTGTTGCTCTCCCCATGGGGCTACAAACTTCCTCACCTCCTTCAGTCCCTTCTCCAACTCCTCAGTTCTGGACCCCACGCTCAGTCCAATGGTTTTTGTGAATTAAATCTTGGGTATTCTGAACTTTTGGGCTAATATGCAATTATTAGTGAATACATACCCTGTTCAGTTTTTTTGTGACTGAGTTACCTCACTCAGGATGATATTTTCAATTTCCACACATTTGTGTGCAAATTTCATGCAGTCCTTGTTTTTAATAGCTGAGTAGCATTCCATTCTGTAACTATGCTACATTTTCTGTATCCATTCATCTATTGAGGGACATCATGATTGTTCCCAGCTTCGGGCTATCATAAAAATGGCTGCTGTGAACAAACAGGGTATGTATTCACTAATAATTGGATATTAGCCCAAAAGTTCGGAATACCCAAGATTTAATTCACATAGTGGATAACATAGTAGAGCATAAATCCTTATTACATATTGGAGCATCTTCTGGGTATATGCCTAGGATTGGTATAGCTGGGTCCTCAGGAAGTATTATGTCCATTTTTCTGAGGGTCTGCCAAACTGATTTCCAGATTGGTTGTACCATCTTGCAATCCCACCAACAATGGACGAGTGTTTCTCTTTCTCCACATCCTTGCCAGCATCTGCTGTCACCCAAACTATTGATTTTAGCCATTCTGACTGGTATGAGGTGGAATTTCAGGGTTGTTTTGATTTGCATTTCCAAGATGAATAAGGATGTTGAACATTTATTTAGGTTCTTCTCAGTCCTTCGAGTTTCCTCAGTTGAGAATTCTCTGTTTAGCTCTGTTCCCCAATTTCTGATAGGGTTATTTGGTTCTCTGGAGTCTAACTTCTTGAGTTGTTTGTATATATTGGATATTAACCCTATATTTGATGTGGGAATGGTAAAGATCTTTTCTCAATCTGCTGATTGCTGTTTTGTCCTATTGACTCTTTCCTTTGCTTTGTCCTATTGACTGCTTGTTTTGCAATTTCATGAGGTCCCATTTGTCAATTCTTGATCTTAGAGCATAAATCATTGGTGTTCTGTTCAGGAACTTTTCCCCTGTGACCATGTGTTCAAGACTTTTCCCTGCTTTCTCTTCTATTAGATTCATTGTATCTGGTTTTATGTGGAGGTCCTTGATATACTTCAACTTGAGCTTTGTACAGGGAGATTGGAATGGATCAATTTTTCATTCTTCTAAATGGTGACCGCCACTTGAACCAGCACCATTTGTTGAAAATGCTGTCTTTTTTCCATTGGATGGTTTTAGCTCCTTTGTCAAAGATCAAGAGACTGTACGTTTATGGGTTCATTTCTGGGTCTTCAATTCTATTCCATTGATCTACCTGCCTGTCACTGTACAAATACCATAAAGTTTTTATCATTACTACCGAGCGGTAGTACAGTTTGAGGTCAAGATTGCTGATTCCCCCAGAAGATCTTTTATTGTTTAGAATAGTTTTTGCCACCCTGATTTTGTTTGGGTTTTTTTTTTTTTTTTCGTTATTCCAAATGAATTTGAGAATTGCTCTTTCTAAGTCTATGAAGAATTGTGTTGGAATTTTGATGGGGATTGAATTGAATCTGTAGATTGCTTTTGGCAGGATGGCCATTTTTACTATATCAATCCTGCCATTCCTTGAGCATGGGAGATCTTTCCATCTTCTAAGATCTTCGGTTTCATTCTTCACAGACTCAAAGTTCTTGTCAGACAGATCTTTCCCTTGTTTGGTTAGAGTCACACCAAGATACTTTATATTGTTTGTGACTATTGTGAAGAGTGTCATTTCCCTAATTTCTTTCTCAGCCTGTTTATCCTTCAAGTATATGAAGATTACTGATTTGTTTGAGTTAATTTTTTATCTGACCACTTTGCTGAAGTTGTTTATCAGTCATAGTATTTTCTGGTGGAGTGCTTTGTGGAACTTAAGTATATGATCATATCATGTGCACATAGTGATATTTTGATTTCTTCCTTTCCAATTTGTATGCCTTTGACCTCCTTTTGTTGTTTAATTGCTGTAGCTAGAACTTCAAGTACTATATTGAATAGACCTTGACAGAGAGGGAAGCCTTGTCTAGTCCCTGATTTTAGTGGAATTGTTTCAATTTTTTCTCCATTTAGTTTGATGTTGGCTACTGGTTTGCTGTATATTGCTTTTAGTATGTTTAGGTATGGGTCTTGAATTCCTGAACTTTCCAAGACTTTTATCATGAAGGGATGTTGAATTTTGTCAAATTCTTTTTCAGCATCTAGTGAAATGACCATTTGGTTTTCTTCTTTGAGTTTGTTTATGTAGTGGATTACATTGAGGATTTCCGAATAGTGAACCATCCCTGCATCCCTGGGATGAAGCCTACTTGATCATGGTGAATGATCTTTTTGATGTGTTCTTGGATTCGGCTTTCAAGAATTTTATTGGGTATTTTTGTCAATAATCATAAGCGAAATTGGTCTGAAGTTTTCTGTCTTTGTTGGTCTTTGTGAGGTTTTGTTATCAGTGTAACTGTGGCCTCATCGAATGAATTGGGTAGTGTTTCTTGTTTTTTCTTTTTTTGTGGAATAGAGTATTAGTATTAAATCTTCTTTGAAGGTCTGATAGAATTCTGCACTAAACCCATCTGCTCCTGCGCTTTTTTTGGTTAGGAGACATTTAATGACTACTTCTATTTCTTTAGAAATTTGGGGACTGTTTAGATAGTTTTCTGATTCTGACTTAACTTTGGCATTTGGTATCTGTCTAGAAAATTGTCTATTCCATCAAGATTTTCCAATTTTGTTGAGTATAGGCTTTTGCAGTAGAATCTGATGATTTTTTTTATTTCTTCAGAATGTGTTGTTATATCTACCTTTTCATTTCTAATTTTGTAATTTTGGATTCTGTCTCTGTGCCCTCTGGTTTTTCTGGCTAAGGGTTTAACTATCTTTTGATTTTCTCAAAGAACCAGCTCCTGGATTTGTTGATTCTTTGTAAAGTTCTTTTTGTTTCTACTTGCTTGATTTCAGCCCTGAGTTTGATTATTTCCTGCCTTCTACTCCTCTTGGGTGTATTGGCTCCTTTTTGTTCTAGAGCTTTCAGGTTTGCTGTTTAGCCTCTAGGATATACTCTCTCAGGTTTATTTTTAGAAGCAGTCAGAGCTATGAGTTTTCTTCTTAACACTGCTTTCATTGTGTCCTATAAGTTTGGGTATGTTGTACTTTCATTTTCATTAAATTCAAGGAAGTCTTTAATTTCTTTCTTTATTTCTTCCTTGACCAAGTTATCATTGAGTAGAGCATTGTTCAGATTCCATGTGTTTGTGTGCTTTCTGTTGATATTGTTTCCATTGAAGACCAGCCTTAATACATTGTGATCTGATAGGAGGTATGGGATTATTTCAATCTTCTTGTATCTGTTGAGGTTTGTTTTGTGATCGATTATATGGTCAGCTTTGGAGAAGGTACCGTGATGTGCTGAGAAGAAGGTATATGCTTTTGATTTTGGTTGAAATGTTCTATAGATATCCGTTAAATACATTTGGTCCATAACATCTGTTAGTTTCACTGTGTCTCTGTTTAGTATGTGTTTTGAAGATCAGTTCATTGATGATAGTGGGGTGTTGAAGTCTCCCACTATTATTGTGTGAGTTGCAATGTGTGCTTTGAACTTTAGTAAAGTTTCTTTTATAAATGTGGGTGCCCTTGCATTTGCATAATAGATGTTCAGAATTGAAAGTTTTCTTGTTAGATTTTTCCTTTGAGGAGTATGAAGTGTCCTTCCTTATCTTTTTTGATGACTTTTTGGTGAAAGTCGATTTTATCCGATATTAGAATGACTACTCCACCCTGTTTCTTGGGATCATTTTCCTGGAAAATTGTTTTCCAGCCCTTTACTCTGAGGTAGTGTTTGTCTTTAACTCTGAGGTGCATTTCCTGTATGCATCAAAATGTTGCGTCCTCTTTATGGCTCCAGTCTGTCATTCTATGTCTTTTTATTGGGGAATTGAGTCCATTGATATTAAGAGATATTAAGGAATAGTGATTGTTGGTTCCTGTTATTTTCAATGTTATTTTTATTTTTGTGTGGCTATCCTCTTTTGAGCCTGTTGAAAGATTACTTCCTGGCTTTTTCTAGGGTGTAGTTTTCCTACTGGAGTTCATGTTTTACATCTATTATCCTTTGTAGGACTGGCCTTGTCGAAACATTGTGTAAATTTGGTTTTGTAATATAATATTTTGGTTTAACTATCCATAGTAATTGGGAATTTTGCTGGGTATAGCAGCCTGGGCTGGCATTTGTGTTCTTTTAGGGTCTGTATGATTTGTGCCTAGGATCTTCTAGCTTTCATAGTCTCTGATGAGAAGTCTGGTATAATTCTGATAGGTCTGCCTTTATATGTTACTTGACTTTTTCCCCTTACTGCTTTTAATATTCTTTCCTTGTTTTGTGTATTTGGTGTTTTCACTATAATGTGACGGAAGGAATTTCTTTTCTGGTCCAATTTATTTGGTGTTCTGTAGGCTTCTTGTATCTTTATGTTCCTCTCTTTCTTTAGCCTAGGGAAGTTTTCTTCTATAATTTTGTTGAAGCTATTTCCTGGCCCCTACAAAGAACTCAAGAAGTTAGACTCCAGAAAACCAAATAACCCTATCAAAAATATGGGGAACAGAGCTAAACAGAGAATTCTCAACTGAGGAAATTCGCAGGGCCAAAAAGCACCTAAAGAAATGCTCAACATCCTTAGTCATCAGGGAAATGCAAATCAAAATAAGCCTGAGTTTCCACCTCACACCAGTCAGAATGGCTAAGATCAAAAACTCAGGTGATACCAGATGCTGGCGAGGATGTGGAGAAAGAGGAACAGTCCTTCACTCTCTTCTATACCTATTATCCTTAGGTTTGGTCTTCTCGTTGTGTCCACGATTTCCTGAATGTTTTGGTTAGGTGCTTTCTGCATTTTGCATTTTCTTTGACTGTTTTGTCAATGTTTTCTATAGTGTCTTCCACACCTGAGATTCTGTCTTCTATCTCTTGTATTCTGTTGGTGTTTCTTACATCTATGACTCCTGATCTCTTTCCTAGGTTTTCCAACTCCAGGGTTGTCTCCCTTTGTGATTTCTTTATTGTTTCTATTTCCATTTTTAGATCCTGGATGGTTTTGCTCATTTTCTTTGCCTGTTTGATTGTGTTTTCCTGTAATTCTTTAAGGGAATTTTGTGTTTCCTCTTTAAGGGTTTCTAGCTGTTTACCTGTGTTCTCCTATATTTCTTTAAGGGAGTTACTTATTTCCTTCTTAAAATCTTCTATCATCATCATGAGATGTGATTTTAAATCTGAGTCTTGCTTTTTTGGTGTGTTGAGTTATCCAGGGCTCGCTGTGTTGGGAGAACTAGGTTCTGATGGTGTCAAGTAGCCTTGGTTTCTGTTCCTTATGTTCTTTCCCTTGCCTTTCGCCATCTGATTATTTCTAGTGTTAGCTGGTCTTGCTCTTTCTGACTGTAGCTTGTCCATCCTGCAAGCCTCTGCATCTGTACTCCTTGGAGACCAGTTCACTCTGAGAGGAATTTTGGGTTGGAAAATTGTGGTACAGGGTCAGCTGTTGGGTGCAGACAGAAACCAGAAGGAATCTGTCCCCAGATGTTACTTGGTTCCTGTGTCTTGTTGTCTCTGCAAGGGTCCCTCTTGATTGAGGAATTTGAACAGAAGTGATGTTTTTGCCTGTGCTCAAAGTTGTGTCAGCACTTCTGGGAGACCAGCTCATTCCTGGCACTATTTGAGTATGGATCCCTGTGTCACAGGATCAGGTCCTGGCCATGAAGGAAACCGGAAGACCATTCCTCAGTCCCTGAGTTCTGAGGGTTCCGGGTGGGTCCCTATGAGCAGAAGTGCTGGGCTTACCCCTGCTCACAGCCTTTTCCACATTCCTGGGAGGCTAGGTTTCTCCTGGTACTATTTGACTATGGAGCCCTGTGGCCTAGGCTGAGGACCCCAGCCAAAGATGGAAACTGGAAGGCTCCTGTCCCTGGCTGTTCCTTGGTCCCTGACACCTGAAGGTTCTGAAAAGGTCTCACTGAGCAGAGTTACTGGCCTTACCCCACTCACAGGCTTGTCCACACTCCTGGGAGGCTAGTTTTCTCCTGGCACTATTTTACTATGGAGCTTTGTGGTCCAGGCTGAAGTCCCCAGCCACAGATAGAAACCGGATGTATTTCTTCTTTTTACTGACTGGGTGATTTGGAATTGTGATGTTTATTTTGCACACCTTTATATTTCCTAGATATTAAACTCCCCGACTAGTTGGTAGTGGATAAAGATATTTTTCATTCTGTAGATTGTCTCTTAAATCGGTTGACTATTTCTTTTCCTACACAAAATTCTTTATTTCAAGTGATTCCATTTGCCAAATTTTCCATTAATTTCTAAGCTATTGGAGTTCTTTTCAGGAAAGGATTTCCTATTCTTACATTAATTTT
Organism: Uromys caudimaculatus; assembly: GCA_028551405.1. Lineage (NCBI taxonomy): Eukaryota > Metazoa > Chordata > Mammalia > Rodentia > Muridae > Uromys > Uromys caudimaculatus. The sequence goes on from CM052720.1 coordinate 15,911,485, forward strand.
TATATACATTGACTTTTTTCCATAAAAGGGGAAGTCCTAACTTCATATTTAAATTTTTTCTATACATGTATTTATCAAATATTGTAGGGTTAGAATTTCCAAAACCTACCTTAATAATGGTTCTAAAACTCTTAAACCTCTCTTAGATTCCACTGACAAATGATAAGGGAGAAAGATGGTTAGTAGGACAAGGGAGACACGAACCTCTTTAGAAGTAGTTTCTTGGGGAGACTTCAATCTTTCTAGTCAGTAGTCCATTGCATTACCAAACTACCAAACCTGAAACATAAGCAGCAGCTTGATACAGAAGAAACTGTAATTCTGCTGAAAAGCAAGAAGCAGATGGAATATTACCAGAAGTTCTTTGGTGATTTTGGTCAATGCAAGTGAAGATCAGAGAGGAAAGCAGGGTGAACTAATGCAAGAGAATCATCAGTGGAGACAAGCAAGGTGAAACACATTAGAGTGTGATTCACTCGCTGTCGCATTAGCCTTACATTCTTTCCAAACTTCATATGTCCTTTCAAGCATCTGCTCCAGCAAAACATCACATGCCCTATTACTGGACAGCTTTTAGAAAAATTCTACAAACCTGTTTCAGCAAAACACCCTCTCTTAAAATAGCTTCTAGAAAACATCACATGACACAACTGAGTCCAATGAAACCAGAAATTCCCCTTTAGTTACAAATAACTTTACTTTCATGATGAGACATTTATACATATTATGACAGTTTATTAAAATGCTATATTAACTTCCAGAAAATAAATTTGCCTCACATGTTGTATTTATGTGTTTACTATATCATATTGAGTTCCATAATTTTTTCTTTACTTTTGAAATTTGGAAGTATGAACACCATAGATTTAACCTCTCCTTCAAGATTATTTACAAATTCAGTATCTTTTAAATGAACTTTGCAATGTGCTTTTCTATTTTTAAAATGAGATTTTAAGAATTTCACTGAGTGTATATTGTTTTGTTACATTATCTTAAAATTACTATTGCTTAATTCTTATAGGTTAAACATTTCTCTATTTGTTTTATTTCAGCAATGATTTGGTAGTTTCTGTTTTTGTTAACTTTAATACTAAGGTTACTATAGTTTTTGATGCAGTGTTGATGTAGTTTTCTTATTAATGAATAGAAATTACTGTGGAATTTATAAGGTTTTGATTTTGCAATCTACAGTATTATAAAATGTCACTGTTATTTTTTTAATCTTTGTTTTTTGTTTGTTTGTTTTCTTTTTTGGGGTATTTTCTTTATTTATATTTCAATTGATATCCCCTTTCCAGGTCTCCTCTCTGTAAATCCTCTATCCTAACCCCTCTCCCCTGCCTCTATGACGGTGCTCCCCCACTTAGCCACTCACTTCTGCCTTCTAGCCCTGGCACTCCCCTAAACTGGGGCATCAAACACCCACAGGACCAAAGGCAGATCCTCCCACTGATGTCCAACAAAGTCATTCTCTGCCACCGGTGCAGTCAGAACCCTGGGACCTTCCATGTGTACATTTTGGTTGGTGGTCCAGTCCCCGAGAGCTCCAGGGGGTCTTGCCAGTTGACACTGTTGCTACCCCCATGGGGCTGCAAGCCCCCTTAGCTCCTTCAGTCCCTTCTCCAACTCCTCCATCAGGGACCACATGCTCAGTCCAATGGTTGGCTGCAAACATCCACCTATGCAATTGTTAGGCTCTGGCAGAGCCTCTCAGGAGATAATATCAGGCTCCGGGCTCAGTCCAATGGTTAGCTGCAAGCATCCACCTATGCAATTGTCAGGTTCTGTCAGAGCCTCTCAGGAGACAGCCATATCAGACTCCTGTCAGCAAGCACTTCTCTGCATGTGCAATAGCGTCAATGTTTGGTAGCTTTATATGGGATGGATCCCCAGGTGGGACAGTCTCTGGATGGCCTTTCCTTTAGTCTGCTCCAAACATTGTCTCCATATTTCCTCCTGCGAGTATTTTGTTCCCCTTCTAAGAAAGCACTGAAGCATCCATACTTTGAACTTCTTGAGCTTCATATAGTCTGTGAATTGTATCCTGGGTATTCTGAGCTTTTGGACTAATATCCACTTATCAGTGTATTCTTTTGCGACTGGGTTACCTCACTCAGGATAATACTTTCAAGTTCCATCCATTTGACTAAGAATTTCATGTAGTCATTGTTTTTAATAGCTGAGATAAGAATGGTTCAATTTTCATTCTTCTACATGTTGACCTCCAGTTGAGTCAGTACTATTTGTTGAATATGCTGGGGGGGGTTTTCCACAGGATGCTTTTAGCTCCTTTGTCAAAAGTCAAGTGACGATAGGTGTGTGGGTTCATTTCTAGCTCTTCAATTCTATTCCATTGATCTACCTGCCTGTCACTGTACCAATACCATGCAATTTCTATCACTATTGCTCTGCAGTACAGCTTGAGGTCAGGGATGGTGATACCTCCAGAAGTTCTTTCATTGTTGAGAACAGTCTTTGCTATCCTGGGTTTTTTGTTTTTCCAAATGAATTTGAGAATTGCTCTTTCTAGTTCTATGAAGAATTAAGTTGGAGCTTTGATGGGGATTACATTGAATCTGTAGATTGCTTTTACCCAAATGGCCAGTTTTACTATATTAATCGTGCCAATCCATGAACATTTATCTGCATTGAAGCCCATGATATGTGCTAAACATTCTTCCAGTTTACATTCTGCTTTTCAGGTTATTGACCAACTGCTCTGTTATTTATTTATTTCCAACATCATTTCAAAGAAGGTAGGGTGGTTCGAATTATTATCAACATCACCTGAATATCATTGTATGTTTCTCTATTGAGTATGATTTTATTTTTATTTATTTTACATGTAGCCTTTTGTGTTTGAAGACCATATTTACTACTGCTGTTTTTTTTTCTTTACTGAAAGCTTTTGTTTCTATATCAAAGAGAATAATAATATTAGTGTTTTTTTCTGAAAATGATATAATTCACATTGACTAATTTGCTAGTTTTGAGTGATCTTTGAGTTTCAGGAAGTAATCTTACATGACCATGTGTCATGTTTGGCTGTAACTCATATGTCCATTATAATGTCAGTAATGTTTCATCCCATGATTTTTTTCAGGACCTCAGAAGCTCAGTGCTTAAAATCTGCAGTTTTCTGGAGAGAGAACTGAGTGAAGAAGATATGGATGCTGTTGTAAGACAAGCTACATTTCAGAACATGAAATCTGACCCACGAGCAAATTACAATCATGTAAAAACTGATTTGGGGAAGCAAAAGAAAAAGGGCAATTGCCTGCGCAAAGGTAAGCCTCAATAGTTTGTTGTAATGAGAGCACTGAGATTTCCCCAGAATCTTTTCTTTCAGAGCAGTAGTACTGGGCTTCCAATGTATTTCTCCAGGATGTAAAAGCATCCAGAACACAAAGAAAATAAATAATCTTAATGGACAGATAGCAAGGTGTTTCTCATAAATGTAATAGTCATTTTTGTTATTTAATAAATGTAGCTTTCCTTCCTTTTAGCTCATAACTCAGCTCTTTTAATGCATGTCAATAATAGTGTCATAGGCAACAGGCATTTTAGAAGAGACAATTATAAACTGTGGTATTTTATTTTATCCTGAAGCAACTTGGTCAAGCCTAACAACACAGACACTATGTTGCTGAGATTGGCCTAGAGTTTGATTTGTTCCTTCCTGTGCTTGCACGTTTGGGGATTAGACTTGAGAAAACTACCTTATTTTATTATAGAAGAACTTTAGTTTTTACTACTGGTCATTCATTTCAGGATATTATTAAAAATAATATATTCTATATTTGGAGTGAAGGAGGTTAAGTTGTTCTTTTTTTATGTATCATTTTTCTCCATAATTACACAAGAATTCTTATAACTTCATAATATGTACAATAGTGTTTCACTTACTCTATCTTCTGGAGTTATCTATCAACAATTAAGATTTTATTTTTATTTTTGCAACAAAGTCTTATTCATGGGACTCAGGCTTGATTGGAATTTGCTATGTGCATGTGAGGATTACTTCCAACTCTTAATTCTGTCTCTATCTCCCAAGTGATGAGATCACAGTTGAACAATCATATCCAGCCATCCTGACCTCACTGTGACCATTGTGCCAGAAGTTGATGATAAAGATATGACTTCTGAATTGATACTCTACATTCCCTTAGCTCAAAATTTTTCCATCAGTAAATCACTTAATGAAATATTCTAAAACACAACGTAGCATCTATTTGGAATAATTTAACTTATTCATCACTTAATACATGATGATAGGCATTGGTTTATACATAGTTTTCAAATGTTTTATTGAAATTTCTCTAGATTTTGATATTACAAAAATTTTTCTTTTATCTCTTCTATTTAACATGCACTTACTTCTTATTCTCAAAGTAGACAAATGCTCATCAATTCTCATTCCAATATTAGTGTGCTATCTATTCCAAAAGCAAAAACCAGTGCTTGTATAATTTGGGGTCTAGCCTTGACATAGAATCTGGGTTCTCAATTGAAATCAGGGATATATGGAAGGTGCATAATAAACACACACAAAGAACTTTTTTGGGTAAAAGCTGACAGGCAAATTTCAAGACTTGATGTTGCACTTTCTCTCTCTCCCTTTCTCTTACTCTTTCTCTTACTCTGTCTCTATCTGTATCTCTCTCTCTCTCTCTCTCTCTCTCTCTCTCTCTCTCTCTCTCTCTCCACTCTCCTGCTCATTCTGCTTTTCTACTGTGCCCTTTTCTTTTCTTTTCTTTTCTTTTCTTTTCTTTTCTTTTCTTTTCTTTTCTTTTCTTTTCTTTTCTATCGAGACAGGGTTTCTCTGTGTAGCCCTGGCTGTCCTGGAACTCACTCTGTAGACCAGGCTGGCCTCGAACTCAAAAATCCACCTGCCTCTGCCTCCCAAGTGCTGGGATTAAAGGCATGGACCACCACTGCCTGGCGCCCTTTTCTTTTCTTACACTTCCATACACCTACACACCTCTGTGTACTCTCTTTTGCGTGCACGTGTGCGCGCACACACACCCACACACACACACACACACACACACACACACACACACACACATATACCACACACCTCACACGTATTTTCTTTCAGACATACACACACAGAGACACACACACACATACACACCCCTTACACACTCTCTCCTCACTCTCCACAATCCCCTTGCCTTTATTTTCCCCAGTCTTTTATTGTTACTTCAAAAACAAGTAGAAAAACAAGACACTGTATAATCATTGCCAGATGAAATTCAAAAGAATGACCACATCCCACAAAGAATTAACAATTACAATTGTTTGTTGACCTGCATGCTGGGAGTCTTCCTCAGGGATCTCTGGCCAGCCAAATGCAAGGGTTCTGGCAAAGGGGAGAGCGTGAGTGGGGACGGAGTCTCCTCCACCTAGGTCTCCGCAGTTGCCACCTGGGTTACACCAAGAAGCTGCACCTGCTGCCCTGCGCTGAGTCAGGCCCAGGTTGAGCCCACGAGAGGCCGACTAGCTAGTGAAGAGTGCAGGAAGATTCTGGTGGCATTCAGGAGAACAGATCTCTTCCCAAGCAGCAGTGTTACAGCTCTTATGATAGAAGCTCTCAGACGATGGAGTAGTTCTCACATCTTTATTCCTTCTGGATGGGAATCTCTCCTATACAGGTTGGGGCGGTCTAATATACTGTTTGAGAGGGGTCAGGGATCTTGACAACTGGTACTTCCCATTGGCTTGGTCTGAGGGCTTAGGGGCACCTCATTTGAACGTGGGAGGGCTTGGCGTTGCTCCTATGTGACAAATCTCACATGACAGACCTCTCTGCAGGGTTTGTGGAGGCTGTAGCTGTTTTACAAGTCTTCCGGGAGTGTTGGCAAAAACTTTTTCAGGTCCCTTGTGAATTGTTCTACTGGGTCTCCCAGAGTTTTCAACCTGTGCTCAACTGGATACCAGACTGCCTGCCACAGACCATTGCCCTACAATTGTTCTCCCAAATTTCAAGCCTCCTCTATTCCTAGGCCTGTGGCCAAAAGTATTATTAATAATTGCAAACTTATCATTATTTAAACTTTAACTTTTGACTTATTATATTTCAGAGTGCAGAGCTCCACTGTCATCTACATGCATTTTCCTGTGAAGCTGTAATGATAGCAGTGCTGCTAGCTTTCTGCCTCTGCACATTGCACATAATGACTCTCCTAAGAGTCCCAGTGTTTTGACTTAGTTTTACTAGTATGAGATTTTATGTCTTCTATATTTTCTTATCTATACATTTCATACTCTCAAATGTTAGGCAAAACATTTCATAACCTCAACAATTTTTTTTCAGGGTCTCAATATTGGGTCTGTTTCATTTTCATAATTTCTTCAAACTTGTAAGTCAGATATTAATCTAAAACTACTAGTATGCAGTTATTACATTGTTTCCAAGATCAGAGTACACAATATACACCTGGGCCATTAGGACTGTATGGTGCTATGCCCCTATGTCTCAATTTTTGATTAAGAATCATTACATTAATGAACTCCTAGTTTCACAGAATTCACCAGAGCTGAAGGGGAAATAGGAATGCCAGATATAATAGAAAAATTATTTACACCAAGGCCAACTGAAAAGTAGTCATGCACAAATGAAATCTATACAGCCATTGTTCAGGGCTAAGGTTAGGAGAAATGGGAACAACATTTATTTTTTACAGAGAGTCTCCTGCAGGCTACAGAGATGTCTCCATTCCAACCTGCTGCAGGTAGACCCCTATTTCTGATGGCAGGTCCCCTGGAGGGATGTGTCTCCTACTTCTCAGGGTCCCAGATGCCATCCATTTTTACAAAGAACTAGCTGAGGGTTTCTGAGATGTTTCCATCCCAGTCTGCTGCAGGCAGTCCCTATCATGCTGTCCCCAGCAGTATAATATCATGTGAAAGCATAAAATAACATGCTATTGTTTTCATGTTAAAAGGTCTTTATTTTTTTTTCAAATATTTATCCTGCAGTTTCACAGTAGTGACAGCTCTGGTGCCCGCTATGACCCTGACAGCATTAACTGAAAGACATTGGTTCTCACTTTTCACTGAAAATGGACAAATTCACAATGAATATTTGTATGTTATCTCTATCATATATTGATATAGGGTAAATAACAATTTAATTTTTAAAAATCCTCCAATTGGGAGATAGAACCTATGGAGACCACCTCCAGTAGATAGGCACAGACCCTGGTCAAGGGATGGAGCCATCCACCCATCTCAAAAGTTGGTTGGTGGTTTAGTCCCTGGGAGCTCTGGGAAGTCTGGTTGGTTGATATTGCTGATATTGTTGTTCTTCTTATGGTGTTACAAACCCCTTTACCTCCTTCAGCTTTTCCCCTAACTCTTCCATTGGGGTCCCCATTCTCAGTCCTATAGGATTCTAATTTTATTACATCTTTCTAATAAAAAAAAAGAAAACCTAAGACCAACTCTTAACTCTTCCTAAAATTATTTGAATCAAATCAGGAATTCTATAGAATCATCAGTTCTTCTAAACATCATTAATACATGAAAGTTCATCTGCAGGAAATCTGATCAATAGGGTGGGTAATGCCCAGGGATTATTATATTAATTTAATAATGACAGGAATCAAACATCAGCTGCAAGAAGCAATCCTGAGATGAAGTCTTTTTGGAACTTTGCCATCGAACCTACCCATTGGAGACCATGCAAAAATGGTGGGCCACCTCCAGGAAGGACATCTGCTAGCCTTAGCCTATTCTGGATAACTTGTAACATGATTCATTATATTTTCTCAGTGTCAGCTGTTATGTCTCTCTTTTCCTTTCTGATTTTGTTGGTTTATGTTCTGTCTCTCTACATTTTAGTTAGTTTGGTTAAGGGTTTGTCTATCTTGTTGATTTCCTCAAAGAACCAAATTTTGGCTTTGTTGATTCTTTGTATTGTTACCTTTGTTTCTAATTCATTGATTTCAGCCCTGAGTATGACTGTTTATTGCATGTACTTTTCTTGGGCATGTTTGCTTCTTTTTGTTTTAGAGCTTTCAGGTGTGCTGTTAAGTTGCTAGTATGAAATTTCTCTAATTTCTTTATAAAGGCTCTTAATGCTATGAACTTTCTTCTTAGCACAGTTTCATTGTGCTCCATACTTTTAGGAATGTTCTTGATTTCATTGAATTATAGAAAGTCTTTAATTTCTTTCTGTATTTCTTTTCTGATCCATGGTCAATGAATCAAGAATCATTCAGTTTCCAGGAGTATATGGGCTTTCTGTTGAACTCCAGGTTTAATCCATGATGGCCTGATAAGATACTGTATGTGTTGAGGTTTGCTTTGTGCCTGACTATAAGGTCAATTTTGGAGAAGGTTCCATTATTTGTTAAGTATAAGAATGATGTATATTCTTTTGTGATTGGATTAAATGTTCTGTAGATTTCTGTTAGGTCCGTTTGGTTCATAACATCATTTAATTTCATTATTTCTAAGAGTCAGTTGTTAAAGTTTCCCACTATTAATGTATTGTTTGCTGTGTGATTTAAACTTTAGTAATGTTTCTTTTATGATTTTGTGTACCCTTGCATTTTGAGGCATAGGTTTGGCCTGGTATTGGTAGATTTTTCCTTAGATGAGTATCATCTCTTTTAATTATACTTTTTGAAAGTTTATTTTACTAAGTACTAGAATGTCTACTCCAGCTTGCAAAATATTTTTCTAGCCCTTTACTTTGAGAAAATATAAATCTTTTTTGTTGAAGTCCTTTATGCACCAGAGTAATGGCTCCTGTTTTCACATTCAGTTTGTTACCTTGTCCCTTTTTATTGGGAAATTGAATCCATTGGTGCTGAGAGATACTTATGACCAATGATTGTTAATTCTTGTTACTTAGATGATGGTGGTCATAGTGGGGTGTGTGTGTTTGTGTGTGTGTGCTTTTCTTCCTTTGGTTTGCTGATTTGAGATTATTTATTTCCTGTGTTTTTGTGGGTGTAGTTAGCCTCCTTTTTTAGCCTACATCTGTGAGTATTGTCTAAATTCGTTTGGTTTTTTTCGTGGAACATATTGTTTTTTTCTTGTTTTTCTAGTTTTTTTCTCCATCCATGGTTATTAAAACTTTTGCTGGCTATAGTAGTATGGGCTGACATATGTAGTCTCTTAGAGTCTGCAATGTGACTTATCAGGCCCTTCTAGGTTTTTGAGTCTCTCTTGAGAATTTAGATGCAAGTATGATAATTATGTTCCAATATTGTTTCTTTGTTCAGTACATTTTGTGTTCTGGGTTCTGGGTATTAAGTGGTGGACCATTATCTTTTCTGGTCCAATCTATTTGTTGTTCTATAAGATTGTTGTATGTGTATAGGCATACCTTTTGGTTGGGAAAATTTTATTCCATGATTTTGTTGAAATTTTTTCTGGGCATTGTAGCTTGACTGATGTACCAATTTCTTCAGTTGTATTTTCTATGCCTGAGAGTCTCCATTCAATCTCTTGTATTCTGTTGAGAATGCTTCCATCTATAGGTCCTGTTCTATTATTCCCTACATTTTCCAACCCCAGGATAGCCTCAATTTGTGTTTTCTTTATTGCTTCTACTTGCATTTTCATTTCCTTGACAGTTTTATTCATTTCTTTATCTGTTTGATTGTATATTACTACATTTCTTCAAGATATTTATTTATTTCCTCTTTAAAGGCCTGTATCATCTTTATAATGTTTTCTTCTGGTGCTTTCAGCTGTGTTATGCTCTTCTGGGCCTGCTATAGCAGGAGAGCTGGACTCTGTTGGTGCCATATTGTACTGGTTCTTGTTGATTGTGTTCTTAGGCTGTCCTTTAGGCATTTGGTTGTCTCTAATATTGGCTGAATGTACCTAATGTCAGCCTAACTCCTCTGGAAGGCAAGCTAAGCCTAACAATGCATATCATAAAACTGGATGCTGCTCACCTCTGCTGGCTGTACACCAAGTGGACCTGACTGTTACAGGATTTGTGGGGTAGGAGGTCTAAGTTAGATGGTCCACTCAGGCCTCTTCAGGAAATCAGGGAGAGTTGTTAATCAGAATATATCGATCAGGTGACAGGAGCAACTTACCTCTCATGCCTGTGCCTTAGATAGACTCCCACAATAACAGTCTTAAAGTTTTTTCACCCTCATCCACAATGTTCCCTCAGCTTTATATATAGGAGACATGTTATAGGTGTGTTCATTAGAAATGAGCACCACAGTCATCATTGATTGTTGCATTATGGACTGTTCTGGGTTTTTTTGGTAATACCTCTGTTTACTGTAGAAAACTTCCTGTTTGTAAGAGAAATTGCTTTGATGACTTGTGAGAGATGCACTTACCTGTAGTATAAGGATATGTTTTTAAAATGGAGGTAAGAATTAGTTTCAACTCTTAAAAAGATAGTAGTAGGTTCTTTTCATGCCCTTAGCACAACCTTGCTTCCATTGGTGTCATATATCTTTAGTTCCAACACTCTTGAGTTACAGGGAGTTCACTCTCTGAGCTCAAGTTCAGCCTGCTCTACAAAGAAAGTTCTGGAACAGCCAAGGCTACACTTTGAAACTATGTCGCTAAAACACAAGAAGTAAAAAATACAGTAAAATCCATTAACTTACAAGCCTCAAGTAATTAGCTTTATCTCAGAAATACAGGGTTAACTGAATATATGAAAGTCTATAAATGTAATGCCATATAAATGAATGTAGAAAAGATCACAATAATTTCAATAGATGCACAAAAATCTTTTGAAAAAAATTGTACAGACTTTCATGAAAAAGTTCCTAGAGAGTGTATAACTGGAGGGAACCTACATAAACATAAAGGCTGTATATGACAAACCCACAGCTGTTGAAATAAGTGGTGTAATCCTAGACAGAGCACAGCAGGTGCAGATCTCACATGTGGAGTTTTATTGGTAGAGGCAGCCTGTGTATAGGGGGGTGAGAGTGAAGAAGAAAGAAGTTGGGGGACTCACCTTTTATCTGTGCTGTGCAGCATGTGATGCATGTGCCATGGCAAAGGACACAGGAGTGGCAGTGTCACCTAGAGATGACTTGTCCTATTGATGGGTCCAGGAGCTGGCTATAAATAGCTTCTGGCTGTACATAAATGCATCTGATGCTAACATTCTTCTCCTTTTTTATCATAAAGAGATGGGAAACGTGGGAGCAATGGTGAGGCAGAAATAGTGGTATCAGATCTCTTAAATTGCTTCCTGCTGTCTAGGGACATCATCAATTTGGAGTGTAGCTGACTTTTACCATCAGGGCTCATTGGATAGGCATTTGCATCAGGCCCCTGTGTGGACAGTGGCTGGCAATCCTGTAAAAGAAACTGAGTAACTTTTCAGATAGAAATCCTTTGAATTTGTCATCGGAGGAATGTGGAGACAAGGTTAATGAGGCAAGGAGTAAAGTCAGAAAAATGAGAAGAGTCTTTAGGAAAGGCAGCATCCATTTCCATATAGGGTTTTCAAAAAACCCAGGAATTAGAGGCTTAACGCTGTTCCCTGTGTTTTTGGATGTCTGATTGTAGTTGCAGGATTTTGTTTCTCATTGATGTAGAAGCAGCATTGTAGTCGGAGAATAAAAACAAAGACCACCGTCTTTTGCTGTAAGAACATCTAGTCCATATAGGTTCTGAAGCACCACTGCTGCCAGGGAAATGATCTGTCTTTGGATGGAATGCATAGTTTGGGTCACTTTTTAAAGTCCATTGTCAAGCTTTATACAACTGATTGTATAAAGTTAGAGAGGTAGTCAGCCCTGCCGTCCAATACCAACACCTATAGTTATTCCTGCAGTGACCAGTAATGGTACAATTTGACCTGCTTTCTTATTATGCTGGGCATGTATTGTGTCTACAGTCAAGATTTATAGACGCTCTTTTCCATGGATTACTCCGAATTCAGGGAAAAGGAACACCAATATGCAAACTCCTGATCAGCTGGCAGGTAGATGATGATATACCTGAGTGCCACAGCAAATTGATGTATTCTGGACTGAAGGACACTGTACAGAGTTGAGATATCAAGGGTTATGGTTCTGTTGCAGTCTAGGGAGCTTAGTGTTCCTACAGACCTGTCCCGGATTTCTTTAAAAAGTCTGCCATTCCAAAAGAGTGATAGAGAACAGATATGGGGTTGTAGCAACATCAGAGTCAGGTCAGCTAATAAAAGATGAGGTGAGGTTGCTTGGCAGGGTCACTGGAGAAGGTATAAGTGGCAATTATGAGTTATATTCATGGGGTACACATAACCAGCAATCTTTAAAGCAACCAGATCAGATAATGTTAAAGAGTTCATAGGCCAAGGTCAGGGTTTGAAGCAGAATAAAAAATGACAGCTAAGTACCATTTATGAGGGGGATGTCAAGGAAGTAAGGACTTGGAGGAGTGTTTGATTTCTTCTCCAATTTTTCCAATATCTAAAGGCTGGGCAATTGGGACATATTTTCTCTGGATGTGAATAGTACTTACTGGGGACCCAGACTGGTTTTTATGGTAGACCTTACCAACAACACTTGTTTCTCACCTGGGATTCTATGGGCCTTGAACATAGAAGAGGGTCTTGCATTGTTGATAGAAGTCTCACATTGATGATTGGTCTGTGATTCTATCATATTTATCTGGCAAGATCAATATGGGCAGTCTCCATATTTTTCTGGCCATTTTTTACAATCATCTTTAGTCTGAAAGCAAACAAAGAGATCATAATATTTAGGTGGAATGGTGGATATAGGGATAACAGCAATTTGGAGTGGTTTCTAAGATCTGGCTATGGAGCAGATTCCTGACCTTACTTGGAAAGACTGTTATCAGTGGTGGTTTCTTGAACCTCAAATATCAAGATGTAAGGGCTAGCCTGAATGGAAACGAACAGCAGGGGGAGGATGAGAAGCCCATATCTAATCCAGTGGGGTCAGACACATCTGCCAGAGTGGAGTTTCATTTTTCTGGGATTGGGGACAGGGTGACTGGTCTTGATGTCTTCTGTAGCTTAAGAGAGCAAGGTTCTATTGGAGTCAGTATGTAGGAAAAAGTATCATTTTGAGGTGAATGGGTGAAAGCTTTGAGGTGAGACAGGTGGACCCAATGAGAGAATACCTCAAGTTTAGTAGCTGTAAGAGTCATGAGAATTACTTTGAAGGGCCCTGCCATTTAGGAGAGAGAGAGAGGTTATGGCAATGATCTGGAGGAGAGAGAAGAATCTTGTTTCCAATGTTGATGGGGAGTGGGCAGGGAACAGTGTGTGGCTGTGGAAGATGGTGGTCAGCAAAGTTCCATAGGAGAGAGCAGAGGTGGCAAAGTAAAAGGATAAGTAGGTGATAAGGGAGGGGGGAATAATTTGGTGAAAAATCAGAAGCTAGAACTAGTCATTCATAAATGAGTTCAAAAGGTGAGATGAAAAGAGTTCACTTGGGGAGAGTTTGTAGCCTAAAAAATGCCAAAGGTATGAGTTTTACCCAATCAAGGTGAAGTTCCTGTGACAGTTTGGCAAGAGCACTTTTTAGGAAGCAGTTAGTTCTTTCTGTCTTTCCAAAGACTGGGTGTGATAGGGAATATGAAAATGCCAGGGGATGTTGAGGGCTTTATATATAGTTTGAGAAAATTGGGAGGTGAATTCTGGGCCATTGTCTGACTAGAGGGAAGCTGGGACACCAAATCCGGGAATGATCTGTTGAAGGAGGGGATCAGAGACTCTCAGCCATTTTGTTGGTGGTGTAGAATGCCTCCACTCACCCAGAGCAAGTGTCCACCAAGACCACGAGGTACTTGGCATGTTTGACAGAGGGCATGTTGACAAAGTCAAGTTGCCAGTTGGTTCCAGGGAGGGAACCTCTAGCCTGCTGGGTAGGAAAAGGGGTGCTACCATTCCTGGAGTTGGAATCTGATATCTGACAGATTTTGCAAGAGGCAGTGATAATTTAAGAAATGTAAGTCCTCAGGAGTAGGCTGTAGATGACTTTTACCAAAATAAGACAAGACTTTGCTGTTAGAATGAAAGAGCTGGTGAGGATGAGACAGAGTTTGACAAGTGTCAGGGGGTGAGAGAGGGGATGTGGGTTGTAGTGTAAGAATGTTCTGTGGTGGGTGAGAGGAGTCCAGGCTCCTAAGGGCCACAGCTCTAACTGCCTCATCAGCTCAATTATTTCCCTTGGAAACAATAGAATCATCTATTTGGTAGGATCAGCAGTGGACAATTCCAATAGCTGTGGGGAGATGGGAGACCATTAGCATGGTCATAATTTGGTTTGCATTAGTTACTTACTGATCCTCCTTTTGTTGTATGTAACTCCTGCTCCTTCCAGATACCAGTGTGGGACAGGAGGATATGGAAAGCATATTTGAAATCTCTCTCTCTCTCTCTCTCTCTCTCTCTCTATATATATATATATATATATATATATATATATATATATATATATGTGTGTGTGTGTGTGTGTGTGTGTGTGTGTGTGTGTGTGTGTGTGTGTGTGTTTAGGGATTGTCCCTGTGTCAGTTGAAAGGCTTGGGAAGAGCTACTAGTTCAGTCTGTTGATTGTTGGTATGGGCAGGGAGGGCTTTGCCTCAACCACCTCCACCAAAAGAGGGTGGTCTAGGACCCCAAGGGCAAATAGGGAGGAAGAGCGGGTCAGATTAGCGAGGTTTAAGGTCAGGGCTTGAAGGAGAGCCTGTTGGAAGCTTTGGAAAAGCTTGGTGACAGGTTCAAGAAGTTGGTGGATGGGGCCTAATGCTGCTTCATATAAGAAGGGAAAAGGAAGAAACCCAGTAGCATCCAATCCGGGTATTCCTAGGAATGATAAAATCTCTTCCTTTGTAGAAGAGACTGTTAGAGAATGATTAGGTTTTTTCTATCTAAGTTAATGGCCTTGTGGGTTGTAGTAATTGTTAGTTCCAAACAGGTGATGTGAGGAGTGGACAGTCATATTTTAGAAGGTGAGGTTCTGTACCCTTAACTGGACAGGAAATTTAGAAGAGCAGAGGTGTTAGCTTGACTAATTTCTAGAGAGGGACTGCAGAGAAGAATATCATCTATGTAAAGGACAATCTTCTATTTAGGGAGAAACAGAGAAAGTAAGTTGGAAGCCAGGGTCTGGCCAAATAGGTGTGGGCTGTCCCAGAATCCCTGAGGTAGAACAGTCCAGGTGAATTGGGTAGAAAAATAGGTGTCCGGGTTAGTCCAGGTAAAGGCAAAGATATTGTAACTGGGCTATTTCATACATTCTTTCTTGCACTGCCCATTCTTCTATAAAGAAATGTAAGGTATTAAAATCCATTGAGAAGTTGCATTTAGTTTAAATGGGTTGAAGAAGATACTGATGCAATTTAGAGTTACCTTTATTTTGACAGTACCATTTTTAGACCTCTGTGATATCCCTGTGCTTTTCCCATTAGGTACTATTGGAGACTGGAAAAACCATTTGACTGTGGCACAGAATGAAAGATTTGACATGATATTCAAGAGGAACATGAAAAATATTTCCTTGAAGTTTATCTGGGATATAAATGAAGAATATAACACAAATGTCAGTAAAAATCAAACATAAAAATTCATTAAGAAGACATTCTTTAATATCAATATTGTTATGTTTCTGTATTTTCTTCATTAAATACCGACCACTATTAAGGAACAAAATGAATAATCTATGCAATCATTGATTACAATGAGATTAATAAATGATTTCAAATTTGAAGGTTAAATTATTTTGGTCCTCATTAGCAATGGTTTTGTTTACTAATGGCATAAATTATGGCCCTGTGTGGTATAGAAGAAACTCTTAAAAGAGTAGTTCACAATGCACATATTTTTTCCATCATCTACAATAAAAATGTTCATCAAGAAACATTAATAAACTTCTCATATAAACAATAAACTAACTTTTTGTGAATCAAAAACATGTGAGGAATCTTAGAATTTTTAATTTATAATAATGTAGCTGAGCACCAAAAAGTTCCACAAAAGAACTGCAGGGACAAAAATGGAGAAGAAACTGAGTGAAAGGACGTCCAGTAATCTGTTCAACTTGGGGAGTTGCAAGGGGAGGCTCCATGGCCTGACACTATTACTGGTGCTATTGTGTGCTTACAGACAGGAGCCTAGTATGGCTGTCCTCCAAGAGGCTCGACAAGCAGTTTACTGATACAGATGCAGACAATTACACCCAACCAGTGGAATGAAGTACGGAACCCCTTGAATTGGGGGAAGGTGACCCCATAGGAAGACCAGCAGTCTCAACTGACTCGGACCCCTGAGATCTCTTAGACACTGAGCCACCAACCAGGCATCATATGCTAGCTTGTATGAGGCTCCCAACACATATAGAGCAGAGGGCTGCCAGGTCTGGCCTCAGTGTGAGAAGATGTACCTAACCCTTGAGAGACTTGAGGCGCCAGGGAGTGGGGAAACCTGGTGGGGTGGGGCGAGGTAGTAGGTTGGGGTGGGGTGGGGGGTGGCATAAGGTGGAGGGATGGGGACATCCTCTTGGAGAAAGGGGAGAGGAGAATTTGCTGAGGAACTGTCAGAAGTCAGACCAGGAGCAAGATAACGACTGGACTGTAAATAAAAAAAGATTAAAGATAAATATTATTTTTTAAAAAGTTGTTGTAAGCATACATATCAATTTTTTATAAAGTTGGCAGCATTTTCAATTATCAAGAAACGAAAAACATGAATCAACAGAAATGTAATATATAATTGGTTGGCATTTAATAGAATATCAAAGTTCATCCTGGATAATTCTACATACCTGAATACATTTCCAGAATAATATCAACAACAGAAAAGTAAAGAGAAGATGTACTCATGTTCTTAATAAGGTATAAACTTTTGTTTATGAATTTTGTTGTCTGATGATTTTTGTACTTACATACAATGTGTTGTTATTATCATTTTCTTCCAAAAAAGATTTTCATTTGCACTCCCTCTCTTTCTCTCTCTCTCTCTCTCTCTCTCTCTCTCTCTCTCTCTCTCTCTCTCTCTCTCTCTCTCTCTCTCCCCTTGTGAATGTGACTATATTAAACCAGTTTTAATATAATAACATGAATAGAATCACACCTGAAAGCTGATAACTCTCTGGTTACTAAGTCCTTGCAAGTAAGCAGCCAGTGTAGCTCCACAAAGTTTCTCTCAGCAGGCAAAAGATGTGGAGTGACAATTATTTCTCCAGGATTCAAGTCTAGGATCATTGACAGTCCCAATCTAGCCATAGAATCCTGGATGGTCTTTGGAGAATAACTGGTTTCAGCTTACAATAAAACCCTGGAAACATTGATTCAGATATCAGGGAAGGAATCCACAGCAGTAGCAACAGGACAAATTAACTGGGTTCCAAGAGAAAAAGGTCAAATGAACAAATAGGGCCATGATCTTCCTTCTGCCACTGGATTTTATTTGGATTAATTAGGATATTGATACTGGTGGGGAGGGTATTTCCCTATCAACCAAGAAAGGACAATTATTTAGAGGAGGTGCTTTACTCAGATATTCTGATTTATTGCAATTGACCTTTAAAATTAATGATAATAATAGCCACTTTTTATTGCAGATATCATGTTTTAGCACCAGTTAGATGATTATAGAGATTTCTGTCTCAGGCACACCTGTGATGAAGGTAGGGGCCTGTATTTCAAGTGACAGAGGTGCTGGAATAGATTGGGGCAGAGTAGAGAGAGAAATGAATATGTTAGAGCTTTAGAGGTTGAAGACTGGATTAGGGTGTCACTGGGTGAAGGAGTTCTTTAACTCAATACCAAAAAAGAAAGAAGGAAGGAAAGAAAGAAAGAAAGAAAGAAAGAAAGAAAGAAAGAAAGAAAGAAAGAAAGCAATTAAGAAAAGGAAAACGAAAGATCAGTAAAGAAAAGGCTTATAAGGAGCTAAGCAGAATACCACAAAGTAGAGGTAGAAATAGTAGGAGCTGAAATAATAGAATATATTAGGAGACACTGCAGAGTGAGATTTTAGATTTCTTATGGCATTCAAAGCTCCTAGCAGAATCTTGTCAACAAGAAGCAGTTGATGTCATAAATGGGGACTGAGCAATGGGTTTTCAGGTGCAATGATGTTTATTTGAGAAAATGAAGATCAAATAGAAACAATAGATATCCAATGAAATCATCTCAGTATTTCTGGCTAAGAAATATTGAGAAGATTAAGCACACCTAGATCCAAGAGAATATGAATAACTCCCATCTGAACGTGGAACAAGAAGTTCCAGGTTAGGGGTACCCTTCAAATAGATGCAAAACATTTATCTAGCTTCAGAGAGCATACTCTTACACTCCAGCAATCCAAATATCTACTTTCCAGATTAAATGAACAGTTGCTGCTGTGCTAGTCTATGAATTATTTTCAACAATTTCTCCCTATAGTCAGAACAGTTGAATTGTGCAAGGTGAAATAACTGGCCTCAGTCATTTCAGATGCCTTAGAATAAGATTTAATTCTACTATACACTCATATTTAAGCATGTTTTTGCACAAGGAAGTAACAAACTAGTGACCACATAGCAAATGAAAAGGAGAAAAAGGAATCTAAGAAACGCATCCAGTTGCCACTTAAGCAACTGTCCTCATGAACAGGGCTATTTAAATTGTCTTTCCAATTGTTTCTTCTTTCATTTGCTTCTTTCTCTTGGTTAATGGAGGCACAGTAAGTTAAAACAACACTGCATTTTTCAAAAAAGGACATGAAGTTGGAATGGTGTGTGTCAGGGAATCCCAGTGGAGTTTGGTGGCAGGGGTAGGTATGCTCAAAATACACACATACATATAAGAAGTTCTCCAATAATAAATTGAACATAAAAACCAAGATGAGAAGCAATCAAATGTTGAAAGATTTTATAGATTCAGGACTGCTAAAGAGTGTTTGTATTTCACACTGGTTACAAATGAGCTAACCTTAAATATTTATGCTATTTATCAGTTTTTTCTATTTTTCTTATATTGAAATAGACTTCCTGGTCCTCAGCTTTCTGAAATCTTCCTCATCTCCCCTCTCCTTGTCATCCACACTTTTTCTGTCATTCTTTAGGAAACAAATGGGCAACAACTTCAAAATAATAATAAAGTGAAACACAATAAGGTAAAACAAAATGAAACAAATCATAACAGGAAAAACAAACAAATAGAAGAAAAAGACCAAAGGAATCATAAGAAGTACGTTCATGAACAGAAATAAATGCATTCATGCACACATAGAAATCCCATAAACACACAAGACTGGAAACCTTAATGTAGAACAAAGAATTTGCAAAATTAAAAAGGAAAAGAAAGAAACCTGACAGGACATTATGCCACAAAGACCCTCGGAAGATGTCATTTCCAGGCATATGCCCTTAAGAATGGATTGTATCTCTAGTGACACTCCATTAAAGAAAATTAATATTTTCTGAGTGACTATTGATTGGAGAAAGTGTCTGAATTATCTATGGTGACTTACATCCATTATGCACTCAGTGCAGACACATGCAAACCCTACATGTGCTGCAGACTGTGAGTTCATATAGGTGTCAGTCCTTTGGTTCTTGGAAGGACTTCTTTCCTTGGTTTCCTTGATCCTCTGTGAATCTTACATTCTCTTGCTCTTCCTCAGGATTCCCTGATTCCCAAGAGGAGGAATTTCGTGACAATAACCCCTTTATGACTGAATGGTCCAAGTCTCTCACTTCACATTTTCTGGCTATGGATTTCTGTATTCAGTCCTGACAACTGCAGGAGGAAACTTTTTAGATTAGTGTTTGCTAAGCAAAACATTGATCTATGAATATAACTGGATGCTCTTAGGAGTCATTTTATTGCTATATTCTTTGACAATAGTTCTCAAACTTCTTGATCGCATGGTACTTTAATACATTTTTTTTCATGTTGTGGTGATCCTCAACTATAACATTATTCCATAGCTACTTCTTAACTGTAATTTTGTTACAGTTATTAATTGCAATATAAATAAAAAATATTCAGGATATCTGACATGCAGTTCCCCAAGGGGTCATAACCCACAGTTGAGAACTACTTCTTTACTAGAGGAGAATAGTAGTATTTGGTTTTACCCTAAGTCACTAGGCCATGTGGTCTCAGGTTCTTGGACACCCCAAGAGTATTGAGCATGGGTTCCATTTTATGAACACATGAGTGAGCCTTAAACACAATCAGATGTTCATTGGTAACTACACAAGCTTTGTGCCACTATTGCACTCATAAATCTTGCAGGCAGGTCATCATATTAGAACAAAAGGTGTGTATCAGAGTTTGTGATCACCTTTCTCTTCTGGTATTGTACAGTGTCCTCCAGTGCCATGAACACTAGTGAGTAGCAATGAAGATTCTAGGTAGGGACCAGTTTGGCATTTCCATGTTCAAGGAGTTCTACAGGTATTGTCTTCAGTAATAAGATCCTAACATCAGATTTTAGAAAGCAACCTATGAACTTGGCAATACCTTGTGTTGTTTGGGATTGTAACAGGGAATGCTAGGCCAACAACTTTGTTAGATGTAATTCATTGCCAGTGCTGGAAGCTTCATTTGGTTAAAAGAGATGTGTATTTGGGGAGGCAGCCATGATCCAGCCTCAGCAAGCAGCAGAACTCAGCAGCTTTGGCCACATGGCTCTGGCTTTAGAGTCCAGAATAGAAGGACTACTGAGACAACTGTTACTGGTTAGCTAGAACTAAGAAATTAGTGGTGATTAAGAAGAGATCAGCATCACTGAAGTGAAATCTTCTGGGAAGTGTTTTCTGAGAGCACAAAGAAGCTGTGTTGCAGAAAGAGCCAAGGTTGTACCTTGTGCTGCAGCTATACTTTGTAATGTGTAAGAGTCACCCAGATGTTACTGGTTTTGAAGGCATGAACAGGTCACGAAGAGCAGCTGAGGCTTGGTACTGTGAGAGGCCATGGAAGGCCATTGGTTAAGGTGCAGCCTCAGTTGCAGTCGATGCCCCAGGACTGAAGGGGCCATGCAAAGTATTTGAGTCTTGGCACCATGAAGAGAGCAAATGAGAGGTTATTGGTGAAGCCTAGTTGCAATGGAAGACCAAGCATATTGGAGACATCAGTACCATGGATGATCACCAAGAACAGCAGCAGCAATGGAATGGATCTACCTGAGCTTAGAGTACTATAGAGGGCAGAGCTGGGAAGTGATGGCAGCCCTTTGGAAGAACCCAGAAGATTATGTGTTGAATCTAGACATTGAAACAAGAAACTATAACATTAAAGTAGCCTTGGAGACCACAAGATGTTTGAGATGCCAGAGCCATGGGCTATCTGCTGAGAAAAATTGCTAACAGGGAGTGAAACCAGCCCAAGAGAAAGGTTTGTTGCATTCAACAAAGACAAAGGAGTTGGAGATCTGAAAACCACTTTGACATCAGACATGGATATTCAGAGTTTGGAGTTTTCCCAGCTGGTCCTCTCTTGCTTTGGGGATTATAGTTAAGTGATTGGATAAATCTCTGAAGAGACTTTGAACTTTGGACTTTTAACAGTGTCGAGACTGCTATAGACTATTAGGATGTTTGAAGTTGGACTAAATATATTTTGCATTATGTGTAGGTGTGGTCCCTATAGGACTCCTATGTTTGAACAAGCATAGGGTTAGGGAGTGGAACATTATGGTTTTATATGCTCGGCCCAGGGAACAGCACTATTCGAAGGTAAGGTCCTGTTGGAGTAGGTGTGTCACTGTGGGTATAGCCAATGGGACCCTCATCCTAGCTGGTTGGAAGCCAGTATTCTGCTAGCAGTCTTCAAATGAAGATGTAGAACTCTCAGCTCCTCCTACACCATGTCTGCCAGGATGATGCAATGTTCCCACCTTGATGATAATGGACTGAACCTCTAATGCAGTAAGCCAGCCCCAATTAAATGTTGTTCTTATAAGAGTTGCTTGCTAATATTGTCTGTTCACAGCAGTTAAACTCTAACTAAGACAGGGTGTTAGCAACAGTTTTTTTCACTAAAGATAAATAGGTCATCTTCTTTGGCCAGCACAGGAGTATATTCTTTGGCTCAGACAAATGATGACAATCTGACTGTGAAAAGATCAAGTGTGTTAGACAGATATGACATGTATCTTTTCCTGTGTTGCTAAGACCTTGTCTCCTTGATGTCCTTCATCACCAGTATCTCTTATACTCTGTTGTCCTCTGCTTCCTCACTTTTCTGAGGGCTGTGAGGAAGAATTTCATAGAGAAATCCACTTTAAGACTGAGTGTTCCTAGTTTCTAACTTTTCACATTGTCTGGCTGTGCATCTCTGTATTTGTTCCCTTCAACTGCAGGAAAAAGCTTCTGTGATGATGGCTCAACAAGGTACTGATCTATGAATATAACAGAATGACGTTGGGTGCTATTTTATTGCTATGCTCCTATTCTAATGAAATGACCATTTAATATAGCTCCTCATGTTGTGTTGAACTACGTCTATAAAACTATTTCATTGCTACCTCATAACTATAATTTTTGTAGAGTTGTGAATTATAATATAAATATCAATTGTGAAGGAGATCTGACATTTAATTCCCAAATCAGTCATGACCAACAGTTGAGATCCACTTCTGTAGAATAATACTATTTGGATTTACCCTAATTCCCAGGGCTATTTAGTCTCAGGTTCTTGGACACCTCATCAGTACCTAGCATGTATTCTATCTTATAGAATGGGATTTAAATCTAATCAGATTTTAATTGCTTACTCATACAAACTGTGCCAGTACTCAAAAATTCTACAGGCATTTATGATTGTAGATCAAAAGCTTTGTATCTTAGTTCATCATTACCTTGCTGCACAGGTAGTGTACAGTACCTTCATGTACCAAGAATACTACTCAGGGCTGATGATTCTAAGTTGGTACCAGCTTGACTTCTCCATGTTCAATGAGCTGTGTAATCGGGCCTATCATAGGATTTTACAGAGAAACAAACAGCCTTGGCAAATACCTGGGTTGTTTGGTATCCCAAAGGTGATAATTTGGCCTATAACATGCTTAGTTGTATCCCATCTCAGGAAGCTTAATTTATTGACTAGAGATATCTAGTTGAGTTTTTTTTTTTTTATCTCCTCTTACTTGGTGATTTCACTTAAACTGCCCTATCTATATGTCATATTTGTCTGTCTGTGTGTCTGTCTATCCATCTCTAACTCCATCTCCACCTCTACCTCTAAGTGTCTCTCTGTCTCTGTTTCTCTCCCCCCCCTCTCTCTCTGTCTCTCTCTTTCTCATTTCTCTCTCTCCCTCTCTCTCTCTCTCTCTCTCTCTCTCTCTCTCTCTCTCTCTCTCTCTCACATATCAATCTCCACATCTATCAATACCTTCTATTCCTGCACAAACATTGTGACCAAGAAGCAAGTTGGGGAGGAAAGGGTTTATTCAACTTACACTTCCATGTTTCTGTTCATCACCAAAGGAATTCAGGACTAGAACTCAAGCAGGTCAGGAAGCAGAAGATGATGCAGAAGCCATGGATGGATGTTACTCACTGGCATTCTTCCCCCATCTTCCCCTCAGCCTGCTCTCTTATAGAACCCAAGTCTATCAACCCAGGGATGTCACCACCCACAACGGGCCCTCCTCCTTAATCAGTAATTAAGAAAATGCCTTATAGATGGATCTCACAGAGGCATTAACTCACCTGAAGCTCCTTTCTCTATGATAACTCCAGCTTGTGTCAAGTTGGCACACACGCACGCGCGCACACACACACACACACACACATACACACACACAAACACACACACACACACACACACACACACACACACACACACACACACACACACACACACACACACACACACAAAACCAGCCAGTACAACTAGTTTCACATATAACCCTTCAAATGGGCCTCATTTTTATTTGTTCCTCCTCACATTCCCTCCCTTGCTACCCTCTTTATTCTCCTGTATTCAAAGGTTTTAACAGTTGATATCTATATAGTAAGTGAACATATACCACAATTTTCTTTCTGGGGCCTGGTTATCTCATCCAGTCTGCTTCTTTTAATCTCCATATATTTACCTAGGAGTTTCATGATTTCATTCATTTTTTGTTTATTATTATTTATTTACTCAGTTTAAACTCACTCATTGCCTCTGTAGCTGCCCCTCCCACAGTCCTTCACCCAGTCCCCCTTCACCTCTTCTGAGTGGGTCGTGGCCTCCCCTGGGTATCCCCAACCCTGGCATGTCCAGTCTCTGCAGCGATAGGTGCATCCTCTTCTACTAAGTCCAGACAGGCAGCATGATTAGAAGAATGTATTTCACAGACAAGCAACAGCTTTAAGGATAGCCCCACTCCAGTTGTTTGGGAACCACATGAAGATGGAGCTCCATATGTATGAAGACCAGTTCATGTATGTTCTTTGCTTGGTGGTTCAGTCTCTGAGAGCCCCCAAGGTTCCAGGCTAGTTGACTCTATTGGCCTTCCTGTGGAGGTCCTTTCCCTTTCGAAGCCCTCTATACTCTCTCCAACTATTTCATAAGAGTTCCCAAGCTCCATCTGATATTTAGTTGTGGCTCTCTGCATCTGTTTGAGTCAGGAGCTGAATTTCCTGTAGATAGGATGAATTTTGGGTCAGAAGTTTTGAGGGTGGGTTGGTGTCTTTATCACTCTACTGGGATTCCTACCTGGCTACAGGGAGTGGCACTTTCAGGTTCCATATCCCTACTTCTGTGAGTCTCAGCTAAGATCACTCCCCTTGATTCTTGGGAGTCTTCCCTATGCGAGGTGTCTGGCATGTCCTCAAAATGTCCTGCAACTGTCAAACCCCGATAGCTGCAGATTTCCATCCACTATCATGGTAATCTGGCCATCTTTCCTGTCACTCCTAACACCTGACCCTGAACACCTCTACCCCATTCCTCTCCCCATCCCATCTACCATGAATTCCCTCCCTCCATCTGCCTCCTTCAACTACTTTATTCCTCCTTTTAAGTGTGATTCAAACATCCTAGCTTGGGCCTTCCTTCATGTTTAACTTTTTTGATCTGTGAAGTGTAGTGTGGGTACATTTTATTTTATGGCTAATACCCACTTATAACTGAATACATACCATGCATGTTCTTTTAAATCTGGGTCATCTCTCTTGGGATGGTATTCTCATGTTCCATCCGTTTGCTTGAAAATTAATGATGACGTCGTTTTTATTAGCTGAATACTATGCCATTGTATAGATATACCACATTTTCTATTTATTTATTTATTTTTGGATATTTACTTTATTGAAATTTCAATTTTTTTCCCTTATCCAGGTCTCCCCTTCGGTAACCACCTATCCCATTCCCCTCCCCCTGCCTCTATGAGTGTGCTCCCAAACCCACCCACCCACTTCTGTCTTCCCTCCCTAGTCTTCCTCTACACTGTGTCATCTAACACCCTCAGATCAAAGGGTCTTTCCTCCCACTGATGGCCAACAAGGCTTTCCTCTGCCACATATGTGGCCAGCACCATGGAGCCCTCCATGTGTATTTGATGGTTGGTGGTCCAGTCTCCCATTCAGTTACTCCTTGCATGGGGTTGAAAACCCCTCAGCTTCTTCAGTCTCTTCTGCAACTCCTCCATTTGAAACCCCATGCTTAGTCCAATGATTGGCTGCAATCATCCAACTCTGTATTTCTCAGGTTCTGCCTACACCTCTCAGGAGACAGCTTATCATGCTTCCATCAGCAAGCACTTTCCAGCATCCACAATAACGTCTGGGTTTGGTGGCTATATATGGAATGTATCCACACGTAGGGCAGTCTCAAGATGGCCTTTCCTGCAATCTCTGCTCCACACTTTGTGTCCATATTTCCTGCTGTGAGTATGTTGTTGTTCACGCTTCTAAAAAACACTGAAGAATCCATACTTTGGTCTTCCTTCTTAGGCTTCATATGGTCTGTGAATTGAATCTTGGGTATTATGAACTTTTGGGCTACTATCCACTTATCAGTGAGTACATACAATGTTTGTTCTTTTGTGATGGAGTTACCTCACTCAGGATGATATTTTCAAGTTCCATCCATTTGCCTACGAATTTCATGAAGTCATTGTTCTTTAATAGCTGAGTAGTATTCTGTTGTGTAAATGTACCACATTTTGAGTATCCATTCCTCCATTGAGGGACATATGGGTTGTTTCCAGCTTCTGGCTATTATAAATATGGCTATTATGAACATAGTGGAGCATGTGTCTTTATTATATGTTGGAGCATCTTCTGGGTATATGCCCAGGAGTGGTATTGCTGGGTCTTCAGGTAGTACTATGTCCAATTTTCTGAAGATCTGCCAAACTGATTTCTAGAATGGTTGTACCAGCTTGAAATCAACCATCAATGGAGGAGTATTCCTCTTTTTCCATATCCTTACCACATCTGCTGTCACTTGAGTTTTTGATCTAAGCTATTCTGACTGGTGTGAGGAAGAATCTCAGAGTTGTTTTGATTTTTGCTTCCCTGATGAGTATGGATGTTGAACATTTCTTTAGGTGCTTCTCAGCCCCTCAAGATTCCTCAGTTGAGAATTCTCTGTTTAGCTCTGTTCCTCATTTTAAAAATGAGGTTATTTGGTTCTCTGGAGTATAACTTCTAGAGTTTTTGTATATATTGGATATTAGCCTTCTATTGTATGTTGGATTGGTAAAGATCTTTTCCCAATCTGTTGGTTGCCGTCCTTTTCCTTACAAAAGCTTTGCAATTTTGTGAGGTCCCCTTTGTCAATTCTTGATCTTAGAGCATAAGTCATTGGTGTTCTGCTCACTAATGTTTCCCCTGTGCCCATGTGTTCAAGACTTTTCCCCACTTTATCTTCTATTAGGTTCAGTGTATCTGGTTTTATGTGGAGGTCTTTGATCCACATGCAATCTCCATCAAAATTCCAACTCAATTCATCATAGACTTAGAAAGAGCAATTCTCAAATTTATTTGGAAGAACAAAAAACCCAGGATAGCAAAAACTATTCTCATCAATAAAAGAACTTCTGGGGGAATCAGTATCCCTGACTGCAAGCTGTACTACAGAACAGTAGTGTTAAAAAATGCATAGTATTGGCACAGTGACAGGAAAGTAGATCAGTGGAATAGAATTGAAGACCCAAAAATGAACCCATACACTTACGGTCACTTGATCTTTGACAAAGTAGCTAAAACAATCCAATGGAAAAAAGACAGCATTTTCAACAAATGGTGCTGGTTCAACTGACAGTCAACATATAGATGAATGTAAATTGACCCATTCCCATCTCCCTATACCACACTTTCTTTATCCATTTTTCATTTGAGTGACATCTATGTTGTTACAGTTTCTGGCTCTTAGAAATGAAGCTTCTATAAGCATAGTTAAGTAATTGTCTCTCTGATATAGTTCTGCATTATGGATCATATGCCAAGGATTCATATAGCTGGGTTTTATGGTCAAATTATTCCTGTTTTTCTTAGAAACAACCAAATTGATTTCAAATGTGGTTGTTTAAGTTGGAACTCTTACCAGCAGTAGAGGACTGTTCACCTTGATAAACATCCTCGAAAGCATGTGCTATTGGTTGTATTTTTTATCTTAGCCATTCTGATGGATATAAAATGGAATCTCAGAGTCTTTGATTTGCATTTTCC
Source organism: Uromys caudimaculatus (assembly GCA_028551405.1). Taxonomy (NCBI): domain Eukaryota; kingdom Metazoa; phylum Chordata; class Mammalia; order Rodentia; family Muridae; genus Uromys; species Uromys caudimaculatus. The sequence goes on from CM052720.1 coordinate 15,939,048, forward strand.
TGATGACTAAAGACTTTCAACATTTCTTTAAGTGCTTCTTAGATAGTCAAGATTCCTCTGTTGAGAATTCATTCTTTAGTCCTGTATACCATTTTTAATTGAGGTATTTGTTTTGTTGGTGTCTAACTTCTTGAGTTCTTTATATAGCCCTCTATCATATGTAGGATTGGTGAAGAGCCTTTCCCAATCTGGAGAATGCCATTTTGTCCCAATGTCAGCATCCTTTGCCTTACAAAATTTTAGTTTCATAAGGTCCCAGTTACCAATTGTTGATCTTAGACCCTGAGCCTTTTGTGTTCTATTCTGGAAGTTGCACTCTGTACCAATGAATCCATGTCTATTCTCCACATTCTGTTTTATTAGATTTACTCTATCTGATTTTATGTTGAGGTCTGTGATTTACTTGGACTTGAGTCTTGTGTGGCATAGTAGATATGGATCCATTTGCATTCTTGTACATGTAGACATCCATTTAGTCAGCAATATTTGCTGAAGATGCTTGCTTTTTTCCCATGGAATAGTTTTGCCTTCTTTGTCAAATTTAAGTGTCCACAGGTGTGTGGGTTTGTTTTGTGGGACTTCTATTTAATTGATCGATCTGTCTGTTCCTATATCAATACCATGCAGATTATATTACTGTTGCTCTGCAGTACAGCTTGAGTTTAAGGATGCCAATACCTCCAGAAGTTATTTTATTGTTCAGGATTGTTTTTGCTATCCTAGTGGTGGTTTGAATATGCTTACCCTAGGGCGTAGCATTATTAGGAGATGTGGCCTTTGAGTACGTGTTACTTTGCTGGATTAGGTGTGGCCTTGTTGCAGGAAGTTTGTCATTCGGGGATGCTCTGCAAGACATTTCTCTTCCTAGCATCCTGGAAGTCAGTCCTCTCCTAGCTGTCTTTGGAGCAAGAGGTCAAATTCTCAGCTACTCCAGCACCATGCCTGCCTACATTGCTGCCATACTTTCTGTTATAATAATAATGGACTGCACCTCTGAACTTGTAAGCAAGCCTGATTTAAATGTTGTCCTTTATAAAAGTTGCTGTTGCCACGGTGTCTTTTCACAGCAATGAAATCCTAATTAAGACATCAAGGTTTCTTTTGTTTTTATAAATGTTGAGAATTGCTCTGTTAAGATCTGTAAGGAAGTGTGTTGGAATTTTGATGAGAATTGCATTTAATCTGTAAATTGCTATTGGTAAGATGGCCATTTTTACTATATTACATGAGCATTGGAGAATTTTCAATCTTCTGATATTTTCCTCAATTTCACTCTTCCAGAACTTGAAGTTTTTGTTTTGTTTTGTTTTGTTTTTCATATGGTTCTTTTACATTTTTGGTTAGAGTTACACCAAGATATTCATATTATTCATGACTATTGTAAAGGGTGTTGTTTCCCTAATTTCTTTCTTAGCCAGTTTATCATTTGTATAAAGGAGGGCTACAGATCTTTTAAAATCAATCACTCAAGATAAAATAGAATTCATAATATGTGAATTGCAATATAAAGAAAAAATTAAAATGTGGAAACAGAACCTTGAACAGAGGATACAGGAACTTATGAAACAGGATGAACAAAAGGAGAGATATGAAACATGGGCACAGACATTAAGGGAAGAAATAAAATATAAATTAGAGAAAATGCTCAAGTAATATTCATAAGATAAAATTAGAGAAAGCTAAACAAATGCTGTTAGAAAACAAACTTTGATTTATCCAGTGAATATACAACAAAGACCAGCAGGTGATGACAATCCACAGAGTTATCAGGAATTCTAATGGCAACCTGTGCATATTTTAGAACTGTGATAATTTATGCAAAGTACTATTGATTTTTTTTAATGCATTTGCTGTTTGTAAAACAAATGCTGCCTTCGTGGGCTATAAAAAATAGAATAGTATCTCAAGACTGGAAGAAGATGGCAAATGTAATATTAGAACCTGGGTCACATTTACAATGGTTTTGGAGAAGAGATGCAAAGGAGATAGAAAAACAAAATAAAGTCAGAGGTATCAATATTCCTAAAGATCAGCTGCTCGGTTACTGTTGTTTTGCTGAGACAGAGGTATAGGCTGTATATGATGAAGAGACTTAGACATTATGTCATTTGGTATCCTTAAATGCCTGGAGAAAGGGTGTAGAAACAGGGAAAGACTTGAACCATTTTGTCAAGTCATGCAAGGTCCAAAGGAACCATTCCCTGACTTTTTGCAAGAGTTGATTTCTGCTGTACAAAGGAGTATATGTGATCCATTAGGAAGAAAGGCACTAATCACGTCTTTAGCTTTTGAAAATGTGAGTGCTTAATGCAAATAAGTAGTCAGACCATTCAAGTCAAGGAAAGCATTAATAAATGAGTGGATTAGTTATACAGTTGATGATAGACCTTGTTCACCTGATAAGACCCTAATAGGAGAAGCTGCTGCGAGACAATTCAACATTTCAAATGTATTACTTGTAGTGAGCAAGGTCATTGCAAAATGTCCTTGCTGGTTTTGTGTCAACTTGACACAAGCTGGAGTTATCACAGAGAACGGAGTTTCAGTTGAGAAAATGCCTCCATGAGATCCAGGTGTAAGGCATTTTCTCAATTAATGATCAAAGGGGGAGGGCCCCTAGTGGGTGGTACCATCTGTGGGCTGGTAGTCTTGGGCTCTATAAGAAAGCCAGCTGAGCAAGCCAGAAGAAACAAGCCAGTAAGTTACATCCCTCCATGGCCTCTACATCAGATCCTGGTCCTGAATTCCTTTGGTGATAAACAGCAACATGGAAGTGTAAGCTGAATAAACCCTTTCCTCCCCAAACTGCATCTTGGTCATGATGATTGTGCATGAATAGAAACCCTGACTAAGACACAAAATAAACTGCAAAGAAAAATTCATCCCAAAGGGAGCCTATGCCTCCTAGAATATGTGAACAATGTAGCAAAGGCCTACATTGGTCTAGGGAATATAAATCAGCAACAGACAAATGGGGCAACACTTTACCAAAAACCTCCCAGGGGGTCTTCTTACAGGCCCCAACACCAAACACAGAGATTTCTCTTTCTCAGGACAATTAAACTCCTCTGTTCTGAAAACAAATCTCTGTACTTGTTCCTTCAATTGAAGAAGAAGCTTCTGCTACAATGGCTCAGCAAGGCACAGATCTACAAATATAGCAGAATACCATTAGGAATCATTTTATTGCTATGTTCCTTGACAGTGGTTCTCAAATATCCTAATGAAGTGACCATTTAATACAGCTCCTTATATTGTGTTGAGCCACAACTATAAAGCTATTTCATTGCTACTTTATAACTGTAATTTTTCTAGTATTGTGATTATAATATAAATATCAATTATGATGGAGATCTGAAATGCAATCCCCAAAGCAGTCATAACCAGCAGTTGAGAACTACTTCTTTAGAATCATACTATTAGGATTTGCCTGATATCCTGGGCTATTTTGTCTCAGGTTCTTGGATACGCCAGAAGTGCCAAGCATGGCAATGCAAAGTCTACATCAAATATTAAAACCACACATTAAAACTTTTCTTATTTTTGTAAGAATTAAAACATTTTGGTAATGAAAATACAAAAAAAACCCTAGATTATGTGCATGGACTCTGTGCTCAAATTTCTGTCATGAAATCCCCTGATGGTGGCTAGCTGGACAATCTTGGATACATTGGCACTGTTTCTATAGCCACATTTTCTCATCTGTAGTTTTAGAATTATAATAAACCTCCCCACATAGAAATACAGGAAATATACTTAACTTTTATTCCTTGTTTCCTCATATTTAATAAGGTGCTTTAAAACATATAGCATTGTTAAAGTATTATGAAATATCAATGACATAATCAATGTCATTTTTCCAGAGTATTTATGCACAAAACATATTTAAATGGTCTCTGAGTCATCATTATTCGGTATTGCACAATATTTAACACACAAAATTAATTCTATGATTTTACTTCTGAGTGAATAATTATGAACAATACAAATGGATATTTGCTTAACTTTTAAGGATATAATTTTGTGAAAATGAATGTGAGCGCTGCACATTTAGCAAAGATGAAAGTTTTTGGGATTAGAGATTATGATCACATATCCTAAATTTGGTAAATTCTGGAGTGGCCATGTGCCATACTACTTGGGTTTAGTATTATATGTGTAAACTTGGCACATGTTCACTCACAAAGAGCAGCAAACCTACATTAACATAACTATTTACGATCAAATAAAATCTAAATGGAACCCCAATCTGTAGGATAGAAGGCCACTGGCAGTGCATATAATATATACTCTAGTGGCAAGTAAGAATGTTATGGGAATGAGGTATATAACATAGAGCCAGGAACAAACATTTGGTCAACACTGACCTGTACATTTGATCTGGTCGATAGGACTGACACTGCCTGAAATATTTTCTTTCGAGTGCAAATACTTTCTTAAAATAAGTACATGCAGACATACACACACACACACACACACACACACACAAACACACACATTTTCTTGAGTTGTTGAGGTATCAGGCCCATAAGTATAGAGGAATGTTGGAGCATTTGTTTTCTGTTGGGGACAGGAAACCTCTATTATGAACTTAACTTCTAATTCACCAGTGGAATCACTTGGATGTCTTTGTAGTTGATACATTTTAAGTGATATATATGTAAATTTATTAAGTCTGTAAACTTATTAGTCTGTAAATTTTAATGTGTAAATTTACTAATGTAAGTAATTTTTTTTTTGTTGAAGACAGGATTTCTCTGTGTAGCCCTGGCTGTCCTAGAACTCACTCTGTAGACCAGGCTGGCCTCGAACTCAGAAATCCACCTACCTCTGCCTCCCAAGTGCTGGGATTAAAGGCGTGCGCCACGACTGCCCGGGGTAAGTAAATTCTTAAAGTTTCATATTTCTCTTAAAAAACAGTTTATGATACAAAGAATCAACAAAAGTAGAGGCTAGTTCTTTGAGAAAATCATTAAGATAAATAAACCCTTAGCCAAACTAACTAGAGGCACAGAATCATTACCCAAATTACCAAAATCAGAAATGAAATGTGAGAAATGACAACAGAAAGTGAAGAAATTCAAATAATCATCAGATCCTACTACAAAAGTCTATACTCAACAGAACTTGAAAATCTAGATGAACAAAAGAATACCAGATAAAAAAGTTAAAACAGAATCAGATAGATCATCTAAACACTCCCATAACACCTAAGAAAATAGAAGCAGTCATTAAAAGTCTCCGAACCAAAAAAGGCCCAGGGCCAGAGGGTTTTAGTCTAGACTTCTATCAGACCTTCAAAGAAGACCTAATATCAGTACTTCTCAAACTATACCCCAAAAAAATGAAACAGAAGGAACACTACCTAATTTGTTCTATGAAGCTACAGTTACACTAATACCTAAACCACAAAAAGACCCAACAAAAGAAAGAGAACTTCAGACCAATTTCATTTATGTATATTGGTGCAAAAATATTCAAAAAATGCTTGCAAACAAAATCCAAGAACAGATCAAAATGATCATTCACCATGATCAATTGACAAGGGATGCCTGGATGGTTCAATATAGAGAAATCTATCAACATAATCCAATAGATAAGCAAACCCAAAGAAAAAAACAACTGCATGATCATCTCATTAGATACTGAAAAAGCCTTTTAAAAAAATACAACCCTTCATTTTAAAAGTCTTGCAAACATCAGGAATTAAAGACACATACCTAAACAAAATATAAACGATATATCGCAAACCAAAAGCCAACAACAAATTAAATGGACAGAAACTTGAAGCAATCCCACTAAAATCAGGGACAAGACAAAGTTCCCTACTTTCTCCCTATTTATCCAATATAGTATGCAAAGTTATAGTCAGAACAAATAGACAACAAAAAGAGGTCAAAGGGTTACAAATTGGAAAGGAAGAAGTCAAGATATCACAATTTGCAGATGATATGGTATTATAAACAAGTGACCCAAAAAAATTTCCACCATAGAACTCCTACAGCACATAAACAACTTCAGAAAAATGGCTCGATATATATTTAACTCAAACAAATCAGTAGCTTTCCTCTACTCAAAGAATAAACAGGCTGAGAAAGAAATTAGGAAAACAGCACCCTCCACAGTAGTCAAATAATATAAAATATCTTGGTGTGACTCTAACCAAGCAAGTGAAAGCTCTGTATGACAAGAACATCAAGTCTATGAAGAAAGAAATCAAAGAAGAATTCAGAAGATGGAAAGATCTCCCATGATCATGGATCACCAAAATTGTCATAGTAAAAATGGTCATCTTAACAAAAGCAATCTACACATTCAGTACAACGTGCATTAAAATTACAACTCACTTTTTTCACAGAGACAGAAAGAGCAATTATCAACTTCAACTTTCATGAAAACAAACAAACAAACAAACAAACCTAGGATAGCAAAAAATATTTTAAAAAGCTCAACAATAAAAGAACTTCTAGGTGAATCACCATTTCTGACCTCAAGCTGTACTACAGAGCATTAGTGATAAAAACTGCATGGTATTGTTACAGAGACAGACAGGTAAATGAATGGAATAGAATTGAAGAGACAAAGAAGTCAAAACCATCCAGTGGATAAAAGTCAGCATTTTCATCAAATAGTGCTGGCTCAGCAGTCACCATGTTGAAGAATGCAAATTAATCCATTCTTATCTCCTTGTACAAAGCTCAAGTCCAAGTTGACCAAGGACCTCCACATAAATGCAGATACACTAATAGAAGAGAAAGTGGGAAAGGGTCTTGAACACATCAGCATAGGGGAAAATTTCCTGAACAAAACACCAATGGCTCAGACTGTAGGATTAACAATTGAAAAATGGGACATCATAAAATTGAAAAGCTTCTGTAAGGCAACGGTAAATTTCAACAGGACAAAATGGCAACTTACACATTGGAAAAGGATCTGTACCAAGGCTACATCTGGTAGAGGGATAATATCCAAAGTACACAAAGAACTCAAGAAGTTAGACTCCAGAGAACCAAATAACCCTATTAAAAATGGGGTACAGAGCTAAACAAAGAATTCTCAACTGTGAATTCTTCAAATGGCTGTGAAGCGCCTAAAGAAATATTCAACATCCTTAATCAACAGGGAAATACAAATCAAAATGACTCTGAGTTTCTACCTCGAACCAATCAGAATGGCTAATTTCAAAAACTCAGGAGACAGCAGATACTGGAAAGGAGGTGGAGAAAGGTTGCTGGTGGAATGCAACCTGGTAAAACCACTTTGGAAAATAATCTGATAGTTCCTCAGAAAATTGTACGTAGTTCTACCTGAAGTCCCAGCTATAGCACTCCTGGAAATATACCCAAAATATGTTCCAACTTATAAAAAGGACACATGATCTACAATGTTCAAAAAAGCATTATTTATAATACCGAGAAGCTGGAAACAACCCAGATATCCCTCAACTGAAGAATGGATACAGAAAATGTGGTTCATTTACACAATCGAGTACTACTCAGCTATTAAAAATAATGACTTCATGAAGTTTGACGGCAAATGGATGGAACTAGAAAATATCATCTATAGTGAGACACAAAAGAACACATATGGTTTTGTACTCCCTGATAAGGGAATATTAGCCCAAAAGTTCAGAATTTCTGCGATAAAACTCACAGACTGTATGAAGCTTAATAAGAAGGAAGACCAGATTGTTGATGCTTCAATCCTACTTAGAAGGGTAACAAAACAATAAAGGTTAGTAGAGCGATTTAGAGACTTGGGAGGGAGAGAGGATGGGGAAGGCAAAAAAGTGGCTGCAGGATCAGGTATAGGAAAAGAAAGGAAGGTCAGGAAATTGTATAGAAATCTGTACCAATGGGGGGGCTATGTGGAACTGGGGGTAGCCACTACAAAGTCCCAGAGGCCAGGGAAGCAAGAGGTTCCCAGAACCCATCTGGGCTGACATTAGCTGAAATTCCCAAGAAATGGAAGAGAGTACCTGTAGAATTCCTCTCCAGTAGATAAGAATGGACCCCAGTTGAAGGATTGGGACAAACACTCATCTCAAAAATTAACCCAGAATTGTTCCTGTCTGAAGGAAATACAGGGACAAAATTGGAGCTGAAGCTGAAGGAAAGGTCATCCAGAAACTGCCCCACTTAGGGATAAATCCCATATGCAGACACAATTGCAGATGTCTATAAGTACTTGCTGAGAGGAGCTTGTTATAACTGTCCCCTAAATGGCTCTGCCAGCACCTGACTGGTACACCCAACCATCTAACTGAGCCTAGGGAAACCAATGGAAGAGTTAGGGGAAGGACTGAAGGAGCTTTAGGGGATTGAAACTCCATAGGAAGAACAACAATACCAATTAACTGGAACCTCAAAGCTCCCAAGGACTAAACCACTAACCAAAGAGTATACGTATAGGGATCCATGGCTCCAGGTATATATGTAGGAGAGGAATGCCTTATCTGGCATCAATGGAAGGGGAGGCCGTTGGTCCTGTGGTGGCTTGATGCCTCAGCATATAGGGATGTTAGAGGAGTCAGGCAAGAGTGGGTGGGTAGGTGGGGGAGCATCCTCATAGAGGCAAAAGCGAGTGGGATGGGGTGGGAAGTTTGCAGAGGGGAGACTGGGAATGATGACAACATTTGAAATGTAAATAATATAAAATAATATAAATATAAAATAATAACAATAAAATAGAGAAACCCAGTTAAGATACACCATGAATGTATTTCTTTTTTGCTTTTTTTTTTCTTTTATTTTTTCTCATCCTCCTCATCACCCTCATCCTTTCCCTCCTCTCCAGGGTCTCTCTACACAGCCATGGCTGTCCAAGCATCTAATATACAGACCAGACCAAACTCAGAGATCCACCTGTCTCTTCTTCCCAACTGTGGGAATAAAGGCACACACCACCACGTCCAGCATCTCCTGAGTAAGTTGTAGAAATTAGACTACTCATATAAGAAATAGAATTTGAAAGTACAAACCATAGGCTGGAAAGATTGCTTAATGATTTAGATCTTGAACTGTCCTTGCAGAGGAGCTGGGTTCAGTTTCCAGCAGCCATCAACAGACAGACATCTCCTGTAACTACAGTTACAGGGCACCTAACACCTCTTTTTATCCTCCTGGGGGTACCTGGACTTATGAGCAGATACCACACACATTACACACATAAATATACATATTTTGAAAATATTTAAGAAGAAAAAAACATTTCTTTCTGAAATTGAAGGCATCTTTAATCCCCCAAAGTTGAAGATGGTTACTGACTTAAAGAATTGAGAATGTAAAGTAGACCATGGGAATATTTTCTCCTGTTTTTTTTTCTACAAGGCACTGAATCTATTTCTGAATTATCCTGTTTTGTCTTCATTGCCACTGGAATGCTTCTAGCTGCCATAATCAGAAAACTTACATAAAATATTTTGGATCTAAAACCTGTCAGATATATTATCACAATTGATTTTACATTTCTCTTTTAGAAGTAGGAAGACTGTGTGTATGTGTGTGTGTGTGTGGTTACCATTCCTTCTGCTAAGATCCTGGACTTTATAAAATTTAGAAAGACCGTGTGGTCTCCTATATTTTGCTCTACATTTGTGTTCATTCATTTGGCTCTATTTCTCAACTGTAGGAGCTAAGCACTCAGCTCCTCAAGCTCTTTTTTTTTTTTTTTTTTTTTGGTTTTTCGAGACAAGGTTTCTCTGTGTAGCCTTGGCTGTCCTGAAACTCACTCTGTAGACCAGGCTGGCCTCGAACTCAGAAATCCCCCTGCCTCTGCTTCCCAAGTGCTGGGATTAAAGGCATGCACCACCACTGCCTGGCCCTCCTCAAGCTCTTAAGATTGTAACTCTACACTAAAATGGATGGTAATTTGAAAATCCTTTCTCCATTAAGTTGCTTTCACTGGAGTATTTTTCCCAGCAATGGAAAAAGTAAATAAGATAAAAATAACCTTACACAAAAATACTGCAGTGCAGACATCTGCATAGCAACTGTCTTTCAGTATTTTTAGTCAAATATTATTATTTTAAGATATTTTAATGTGTATATGAGTGCACTGTTGCTGTCTTCAGACACAAAAGAATTGGGCATTGGATCTCATTACAGATGGTTGTGAGCCACCATGTGGTTGATGTGAATTGAAGTCAGGACCGCTAGAAGAACTGACAGTGCTCTTAACCACTGAGCCATCTCTCAGATGGCCCAAGATATTTTTTTGTAATGTTCTTCATTTTACATTTAAAGGTTTCCTCTTGATATTATCTCTTTAAATATTCCCATAGGTCATTTTGGTCAAGAATTCATATATATTTCTTAGCTTTTCTAAGAACATTACTTAATCTTCAGAGTATCTTTGGTTTGGTGTTGAAGAATTAAATAAAATAAAATAAAATAAAATAAGGAAAACCTCAAGAAAAAATGACGGCATTATGGCCCTTGGCCTTTGGCCCCTGGTCCTGGGAAGAGGAGAGTTTCTTCAAAAAGTTAATATGATGCTGAGATTCATTTCTGAACCAAGGATAAGTCTATACTGTCAAGAAAGTTTTTTTTTTCTTATGATTGAAGTTCTTTTTTTTTTTTCGTTTTGTTTTTTGTTTTGGTTTTTTCTTTTTTCTTTTTTTTTTTTTTTTTGGTTTTTCAAGACAGGGTTTCTCTGTGTAGCCTTGGCTGTCCTGGAACTCACTCTGTAGACCAGGCTGGCCTCGAACTCAGAAATCCACCTGCCTCCCAAGTGCTGGGATTAAAGGCGTGCGCCACCACTGACCGGTTGAGGTTCTTTTTTTTTTTTAAAGTTGTTTATTTTATTTACATACATTACAAATGTTATCCTTTCCAGTTTCCCCAGCACAAACCCCTTATCCCCTCCCCTCCCCCCTGCCTCTATGAGGGTGATCCCCCACCTGCCTATCCACTCCCTACCACAGCACCCTAGCTTTCCCCTACACTGGGTCAGTGAGCCTCCACAGGACCTCGGGACTCCCGTCCTATTGATGCCAGATGAGGCAATCTTCTACTACATATCCAGCTGGAGCCATGAGTACCACATGTGTGCTCTTTCGTTGGTAGTTTAGACCCTGGGAGCTCTGGGGAGAAGTCTGGTTGGTTGATATTGTTGTTCTTCCTATAGGGTTGCAATCCCCCTCAGCTCCTTCAGTCCTTTCCCTAACTCCTCCATTGGAGTACCTTTGCTTAATTCGATGTTTGGCTGCATGCATCAGCATCTGTGTTGGTCAGGCTATGATGGAGCCTCTCAGGGGACAGCTAAACCAGGCTGCTCTAAGCAAGCACTTCTTGGCATCAGCAGTAGTGTCTGGATTCGGTGTCTGCAGATGGGATGGTGTGGCAGTCTCTGGATAATCTTTCTTTCAGACTGTGTTCCACTCTTTGTCTGTGCATTTCCTTTGACAGGATGAATTCTGGATTATTATTATTTTTGAGGTGAGTGAGTGGCCCCATTCCTCAATCCCTACCTGTTGGGTCTTGGAAATCTCTTGGTTCCCTGCCATCTGGGACTTTCTAGTGGCTACCCCCAGTTCCACATTTCCCAGTGCTACACACCTCCTTTCAAATTCCTAACCCTCTGTACTTCTTTCTCCCCCATCTCCTCCTATATCTGAACCAGCCCCCAATATCCTTCCCCCTCCTTCTCAGACATCCCCTCTCTCTATCTCCAAATATTATTTTCTTCCCCATACTGTGTAGGACTGTAGCATTGACACTTTCGTGTGGTCTTCCTTCTTCTTGGTCTTCATATGGTCTATGAGTTGCATCTTGGGTATTCTGAGCTTATTTATTTATTTATTTATTTGGCTAATATCCACTTATATCTGAGTACATACCATTTGTATTCTTTTGTGACTGGGTTACCTGACTCAGGATGATATTTTCAAGTTCCATCCATTTGCCTGTTGCATTTCATGAAGTCATTGATTTTAATAGCTGAGTAGTACTTCATTGTGTAAATGTGCCACATTTTCTGTATCCATTCCTCTGTTTTGAAAAGGCATATGTTTTTATACAGCATTTGTCTTTATTTTATACAGCACATTTTATCAAGTTTACTGACTTTGAACAAGATGAATTGAAGTTTCATTACAAGAATAAAGGGATTTTAAATGATTGTTTGATCCTAAATTAATCACAGGTAAAAACATTTGTGAACTATAGAACTGGGAAAAGACATCTGCAAGCTGTATTTTATGCTCTCTTTTATACATTGTTTTTTCTTGCTTTGTTTTGTTGTAAATGAAGCCAATGCTAGTAGCTCCCTTTGAACTTCATTTCATGGCAAATGATCTAAGCATAAGTGAATCATTTTGTTCATGAATTATGCTTTATAATGAATAGCTAAGTGAGAGAAATACATTAAATATTAAAATTCAGCTTCTGGTTAGCATGATTTCATATGATTTATTCTCATGGTGATTAACATTCTACTCCTCATTTATTTTCCAAATGAATTTTAATGGTATGCTTTCCATGTTCCTGTGAAATATCTTGTCAAATATTTACCCTGCTCCACAGTGAAATGGTATTTTCAGTCTCTAACAGCACCTAAGGGAGAAGCACAGGGCAATCCCTAAGTAAACAGAACTCTACTGTCTATAACTAGCCCTACACATCATTGAGCTCTCAGTAGGGCAGTTAGATACCTCTTCTTACCTTACTGATCAGTTAAATAAATGTTAGTATCAGAGAATAATATATAGATGTCACAAACTACTACTACACACTCATAAACAATTTTTAGAAAGAAAAATCCTTTAAAAGTTAAAAATGTATTAGAATTTTAAAGCTACATTTTCCCATCTATCAATCATCATAATAAAACACTCATACTTCAAACACAACCTTATGAGATACTTGTGAGGTTTTTTTTTCCAAACACGAAAAATGAGTTCTAAAAGTTCAGCAAGTAAAGTCAAAGTGACATGGAGTGTCAGAAAATCCAATGTTATAATTTTACTGGATAAGAATTTGAAAGAGTAGGTTGGTAGTGGCACATTCCTTTAATCTCAGCACTTGGAAGGCAGAGGCAGGCAGATCTCTATGAGTTCAAGGCCAGCATAGTCTTCAGAGTGAGTTTCAGAACAGACAGGGCTACCAAAAGAAACCCTGTCTTAAAAAAACAAAACAAAACAAAACAGAATTTGGAATAATCACTACATCATTTAAAAGGCAAGTAACCATTTGGGATATTCAGCAATCAGAGATGACAATATTAAATTATTATTTATTTTTGGAACAGATGGCAATCTATCTTAGGTAAGACATTTGGTCTCGTTGTGACTGAGATGGGAGAGTTGACATTATGTGGCAAAAAAGACAAAAAATGACAAGTTTTTGAAAAAAAGATAAAAATCGAGAGTTATTAAAATATAAAGAATATTAAGAGAAAAGTTTCCATTCTTATCCACATCACCTATCTTCTAATGAGATTATAATAAAATATAATGTTTTTGATTGAATTCAATTCATATCAGATAAACTTGTTAAGACATCATTCTAATTTTTATAATGAAAGAAATCTCACATATGGAGAAACTTTTTAAACCTCATATTCAAATTACAAATGTAGGGAGGAGTGTGTGGCAGAGACAAGAGAAATATTAAATCAAGCCTTGGTTGTCTGGGCTACATTGTGAATCAATTCTCTCTCTCTCTCTCTCTCTCTCTCTCTCTCTCTCTCTCTCTCTCTCACACACACACACACACACACACACACAAATGCAAACATTCACATGCATACATGTATGCACACTCACACTACCACCACCATCACCAGCAACAATCACAACAAACCAGAGCAAACAAAATAACAAAACAAGAGCCCAAGATGAATTAGAATCTTCACTTCTAACGCATATCATTATCACCTGGAGAAATACGTTGGAAACACAGATTTTTTCTCTTCCACATAAGCAATCGAGAGAACACTCTACATTTTTGCTACTACAGAGCTCTGAATATTACCTTTGCAAAGGAAACCTCCCTCATCATTTCTTGTTCCAAGTACATGTTTTATTTGTTCAAAGTTTGCTTGTGTCAGCTTTCATGTTCTGAAATGTAGCTTGTCTCACAACAGCATCCACATCTTCTTCACTCAGTTCTTTCTCCAGAAAACTGCAGATTTTAAGCACTGAGCTTCTGAGGTCCTGAAACTGTCATGGTCTGAGAAATTACTGACCTTATGGAAGTATGAGCTAAAGCCAAACTTGTACATGAATGGGTAGAATTTACTTTTTGAATGGAAAGATTGTTCAACACATGAAAACGTCACAGAAACAAGGTGAAGCAAACCACTGAAATGATTATTGCCATCGATAGAGAACAGGCCTTTAATAAAACACAACCTCTTTGAGATTCTGAAGCCTAAACTAGCTTGGAACTCAGTAGTTTAGGCTGCTCTCAAAGTTAGGATGGTCTTCCTGTTTAGCGTCCCAAGTGCTGGAATTACAAACTCGAAGAAACTGTACTTCTCTTAACACCATTCTGTGAAATAAAAACATCAACAAACTAGTGGTAGAAGGAAAGTACCTCAAAACAAACCACGGTGTATTAGATACTTGTAGCTAAAAATCACACTTGGTTGGGATGAATGTGATTATTTTCACCTGAGGTCTGGAATAGGTCACATTTCACCCTTTCTATTTACCGTATCACTGGGAAGTAATATGAAGAGAATTTGGCTAATGAATGGAAACAGTATCTGAATTAGAGACAAAGAAGCACAACTTTCCTCTTAAAGAAGATAGCATGATATCATATGCACAAAACTAGCAAAAGCACACACACAGAAATCTACTAGAACATCAAGATTACAAAGGTGTAAGACAGTAAGTAAAAATCAACACACAAATATTACTTTAAATTCTAAATAGTAGTAATGAGTTATCTGAAAACAAAATAATAAAAAAATGAACTTTGAAATGGTAACATTAAAAAATAATAAATAATAATAAAATATAATAAAAATTTTAAAAAATTATAATAACCCTACCATTTAAGTTTGAAAATAAACTTTAAAAGGTGAGTTATAGATCTACTGAATCCAACAGAACATTGACGGAAGAAAAAGAAAACAAAATACACAGAACACTATTCTATACATATGAACTGGGCCATTATTTTAGACATGTTATACAAACTGATCCACAAATTCAATGTAGTCCTTAGTAAAGTTTCAAGGAGTTTTTCACTTTTGAAGAAACAAAAGAAAGAAAGAAAAGTAAATCTGTCAAAAATGTATATGAATTCTCAGAAACTCTAAACACCTAGTATTACAATAGAAGATTCAATTTGGAGAAGTCATGCATTCAGATTTTAAAATTGCTTAATTACATTTTACTTATTTTGGTTTATTTATGCATTTATGCATCATATTTGTTTCTTTATGTCTCACACATACACACATTCTCTTAGGGGATATCTTATAAGCACTGGTTCTCACCTTCCACTATCTGTGACCTAAGGATTGAATATAAGTCATTAGGATTGGCAGCAATTCTTTAGTCTGTGTCAACCATTGCAAAAACACAAACCAAGATATCCAAGTTTCACCTTCTGCTGAAATAGAAGTTACCTTTACAAAAGGAATTTGAGTACATCTTCCTACCCAAAAGCACTATGTAATAAAACAGAAGTTCTTGTGACTGGCTTGTCTTGATTAGGCTTCACAAACCTCAAAAATAATCCTAGGAAACGTCACTGCTCAAGATTTTTTTTCCTGTTTTGGATTACTTGAAGTATGTTACAGTTGTCTCAGAAATCTTGTCAACAAAATTAAATGTATTGAAAATTGAATCATTGTTTGAGAAAAAGTCTCTAAATAATAAAGCATGTGTCTTTTGCAGAAAAAGGTTTTGGTCTTCCTCAGTCTTGTTCAACAGGCTAAGGCAATTTGGCATCATTTACCAAGTGGCTGCTATTGGCTACAAACTTGTTTTTTCCCTCTATTTTTCCAAAATAAATTACAATATATACATGGCAATATATGACATAGCAACATGCATTTCATTTAACATTTCTTTTACCATAACTTGATCTAAAATTTAGGTTGCAGTGGTAGCTGATATTGGTTGTCTCATATGATTGGAAATTGTCACAGAGACAAATACTTGGACATGTATGTGAAGGGTTACCTCTACACAGTTCATCCACTTGGGTTTCCTGAGTGCTTTTGTAAGGTGATGAGCTTCTGGCAACATGATTTCTTTGACATGATGATGTCTTTCATTTATTGCAATGAGAAAAGGGACTAATACAGTTTAAATGATGACAATGTGTGCAGAATATTTATGCACTTATGAAACCAAAACAAAAGACCAGCATAATATGACTAATGTGACACTTACCAGACTTTGGATATGTGACTATAAAGATATCATCATCTCGAATTTCATAATCTTCTATATTTTTCACTATCTCCATTTTAACTAAACTTTTATCAAAATTGTAGCCTTTGAAGTTAAATAAATTTCCAACTTTATAGTTCATAATTAGTCACCTAGAAATAAAAATATAAAATTTTCTTCAAAATCTTAGCATTTTACAATAGTAAGTAATACTTACTGAATGGGCTACATGTGTGAAGCACCACTGAAATGTCTCTCATGTATTAATATTTACTATAATAAATTATTATGTATACAAGATTATTTAAATTTATTAAAGTATTGTAGTACTATGTTTTTATTGTCAGTATATAAGCTACAAAGAAACAAAGATAGCAAGAAGTTAGAAAGAGTTTTCTATAATTAGGGAAAAAATGTTTCTAAATCTAAACATACAGATGCATAAACTAGGTCACAAAGATTACAACCAACTAAGGTTTTCCAGCTAGTCAACATGTAAAGAACTGATCACAATTTGGCACAGAGTTCAGGATTATAGTGTATGGGTTTCTTTGTATATTATACTTTATTCCTTATACTTTTGTTATAAAAATAAGAAAATCCTTAAAGTTAACTTCTTTTTTCCTAGAGTACTAATTACCTTCTATCTGTGGGTAGTGCTTCTAAACTTGGAATCGGAGAGGCCATTTCTGATTTTAAAAAAGGCTCACATGATTAGAACCCAAGGTCTTTAGAAATATACATTTTCTTTGGCCAGCAACATTATATGAAATGTTAATAATCGTTTTATACTTTTGAACAGAAGAATTTAAAATAAAAAATGTGTTGTAAATATTTTTTTAAAAAATTATGATATGGAGTACCATGTTTACATATGGCATTTTCATGCATACTTGTTTGAGGTGATCCTCCCACTCTCCTCCTTTCCCCTTGCTCCCTCTAATAGAACACATGTCCACACCCATTATTTTCCTTACACGTCTTAAATATTTTATCACCCCAATGTTTCCCTTTGTTAACATATCTTTTCCCTCTTTCAGTGTTTTTTCTAGTTTCATTAGTTATATTCAAATTCTCATATAACTACACATATGTAAAATTTAGAAACTAGGATCTGCATACAGTAGAGAACATGTGATGATTTGTCTTGTTGTGCATAAGTTACCTCACATAATACAATGTTTTCAAGCTTTATTTTCCTTCAAATTTTATAATCTCACTTTTATCCATTCCTTGGTAGGTAACTATTGAGGCTGATACCATTTCTTTGTTATTGTGAATATAGAATCAATGATGATGAGGAGAATAATAATAATAATAGTAATGATAATAATAATGATAATGATCATCATAATAATAGCAACAAATGTCTGTTAAAAGAAACAGTTTCCTTCTGGTCAAGAGAATAAAACCTCTGACCTGGGTGAAAATCTAACATTACAGTTAGGCAGTACAATGACATGGCTATGGGATACTCTAGGAAGGCAGGTTTACATTAAGCCATACTAAAGAAATAAGAGGAAGAGTTTGCTACTATTGAGATAATGTCCTTGTCATCTCCAGAATCCCAGGCCTCCAGCCTTGTCCCTCTAAGCTACCATGTGTTTCTGCTGTATTTGCCCATCTTTTTCTTTTTCATCTTTTACTTTCAGGTGCCAGCCAGAGCTAAATATGCTTTCTCTGATACCGTGGGTATTTCACCCTTCTCTAAATCTCCCTTCCTGCTATGTGGCTGCTTGTCAACAAAGTGGCTGACTTCCATGTTGGCTCAACTCCAATGGTCAGCCTTTTCCTCTGTCTCACCACTACAAGCAGCTTATGAGATTTACAGCTTGCCTACCGTGGAGTTTTTCTTTTAAACTCATATAATATATTTGTCCTTGTGAATACATTGAGGTTATTATCTGATTTTAAGTTCTTTTATTACTGAGATAAAGACTCCCAAGAGGAGACTCTGATTTCCCCAGTAACATGTGTGACTCTGGTGGCTCCCAAAATCTTTTTGTAACACATGAATGCTGGGATCCGTGTGACAAGATTTAGATTCTCTTGGGCATGTGTATAAGAAGAGAAAAGCTGGTTCATATTTTCGTTCTATTTTTAGGAGCGGTTAGAGTATTCGCCATTACAAGATGGCACTGACCTCCGCTGTCGCTCTAAGGAAACTTATGGATAGCGCAGGAAAACCCCCGAAGCGCATTAAGGGTGTACGTGACTAATCACCGCCCACTCCCGGGGCGCGCCAATCAGTGGAGGACACGCTGCCTCAGGGCTATATAAGCAGCGCCATTCTGGGGCCCCGGGTTCTTCCTCCATCAACGGCTGAAGAAAGCTGAACTGCAGACGAACCCTATGTGTTGTGTGTCTTCTTGCTGGCGAGAGGCGCGCGGGACAACTGGTGCCGAAAACCCGGGACGCCGGGAGCCTTTTCACACCGAGGAGAACCCCCCGCCCAACGGACGGGGAGGCTTCG
>CM052720.1:15958374-15992286 GCA_028551405.1 Uromys caudimaculatus
ACTAGAAAATTACAGTTATGAAGTAGCAATGAAATAGTTTTATAGTTGTAGTTCAACACGACATGAGAAGCTGTATTAAATGGTCACTTCATTAGGATAGGAGCATAGCAATAAAATGACACCCAATTGCATTTTGTTATATTCATAGATCAGTGCCTTGCTGAGCCATTATCCCAGAAGCTTCTTCCTGCAGTTGAAGGGAACAAATACAGAGATCCATAGCCAGACAATGTGAAGAGTTAGAGACTTGGAACACTCATTCTTAAAGTGGATTTCTCTATGAAATCCTTCCTCACTGTCCTCGGAAAAGTGAGGAAGCAGAGGACAACAGAGTATAAGAGACACTGGTGATAAAGAACATCAAGGAGACAAGGCCTTCTAAGCAACACAGGAAAAGATACATGTCATATTTGTCTAACACACTCGATCTTTGATAGCCAGATGGTCAGCATTAGTCTGAGACAAAGATTATACTCCTATGCTGGCAAAAGAAGATGACACATTTATCTTTAGGGAACAAACTGTTTCTAACACCCTGTCTTAGTTAGGGTTTTACTGATGTGAACAGACACTATTAGCAAGCAACTCTTATAAAGACAGCATTTAATTGGGGCTGACTTACTGGTTCAGAGGTTCAGTTCATTTTCAACAACGTGGGAACATGGCAACATCCAGGCAGGCATGGTACAGAAGGAGCTGAGAGTTCTACATCTTCATCTGAAGACTGCTAGCAGAATACTCACTTCCCGGCAGCTAGGATGTGGGTCTCATTGCCTACACCTACAGTGACACACCTACTCCAATAGGGCCATACCTTCAAATAGTGCTGCTCCCTGGTCTGAGCATATAAAACCATAATGTTCCACTCCCTGATCCTCATAAGCTTGTTCAAACATAGAAGTCCTATAGGGACCTCACCTACACATAGCATAGTGCAAAATATATTTAGTCCAACTTCAAAAGTCCCCATAGTCTATAGCAGTCTCAACATTGTTAAAAGTCCAATGTTCAAAGTCTCTTCAGAGATTTATCCAGTCATTTAACTGTAATCCCCAAAGCAAGACAGGACCACTTGGGCAAACACCAAACTCTGAATCTGCATGTCTGATGGCAAAGTCTTCAGATCTCCAACTCCTTCTTTGTCTTTGTTGAATGCAACAAACCTCTTTCTCTAGGTCTGGTTCCACTCCCTGTTAGCAGTTTTTCTCAGCAGATAGTCCACAGCTCTAGCATTTTAAACCTCTTGGGGTCTCCAAGGCTACTTCAATATTATAGCTTCTTGTTTCAATGTCTAGATTCCACACATAATCTTCCAGGCTCCTCCAAAGGGCTGGCATCACTTCTCCAGCTCTGCGCTCTATAGTACTCTAAGCTCAGGTAGATGCATTCCATTGCTGCTGCTGTTCTTGGTGATCATCCATGATACTGACATCTCCAATAAGTTGGGATCTTCTGTTGCAACTAGGCTTCACCAAAAACCTCTCATAGGCTCTCTTCATGGTGCCAAGCCTCAAATACTTTGCATGACCCCTTCAGTCCTGGGCCTACATTTGCAACTGAGGCTGCACCTTCACCAATGGCCTTCCATGGCCTCTCACAGTGCCTCAGCTGTTCTTCATGACCACTTCATGCCTCCAAAACCAGTGAAATCTGGGTGACTCTTAAACATTACCAAATACAGCTGCAGCATGGGGTTCAATCCTGGATATCTATGGAACACAGCCTCTGTGCTCTCAGACAACACTCCCCATAAGATTTCACCTCAGTGATGCTGGTCTCTTCTTAATCACCACTAAATTTTAGCTCCAGCTAACCAGCATCAATTGTCCCAGTAGTCCCTTCTATTTTTCACTCTAAATCCAGAGTCACATGACTGAAGCTGCGGAGTTCTGCTGCTTGCAGGAGCTGGGATATCACCCCTTGTTCTATTAAATTATCACCAGCATTCTGTTTTCCAACTCCTTCACTGCCTAAGCTTGACTGTCCTGGAACTTTCTATGAAGAGTGACTTTGAACTCAGAGAACTGCATGCCTGTCTCCTAAGCACTGGGATTAAAGGTGTGGGCCATCAAACCTGGATTTAAGTTTTTCTTTACCTAGAACTTGCTCTGTTCTAGGCTAGCCTTGAACTCAGAGACCTTGTCTTTGACTCCTGGGATTAAAGGCTTAGACTACCATGCCTGAATCTAAATTTAGCTAGGTGGAATCTTACCACAAGGTCATTACTCCCATAATCTGTTATCTGCTAGAACACAGGATTCGGCTCCATTTCACTTCCTGGTGCCCCTTAAATACTTGAACCATTATTTTTTTGTTTGTTTTTCGAGACAGGGTTTCTCTGTGTAGCCCTGGCTATCCTGGAACTCACTCTGTAGACCAGGCTGGCCTCAAACTCAGAAATCCACCTGCCTCTGCCTCCTAAATGCTGGGATTAAAGGCATGCGCCACCACTGCCCGGCAATACTTGAACCATTATTTATATTTTTCTTTTCTAAGCTTGCTATGTTTGTTCAAAATGATCTTCATGAGCCTTATCCAGAGAATGAAGTATCTGTGGGACTTTTTTGAGACTTTCTTTGTCATTGAAATTAATAAAAATCTCTTTACCTTAGCCTCAGGTAGACTCTTCAGACAAAGGCAAAGGCACATTCTTCACTAAAATATCACAAGAACACTTCTTTAAGGCACATTCTCAAGTCCTTCTCCTCTGAAACCTCTTGGGCCAGGTCAGCACAGTTCAAATTACTCCCAGCAACAAAGTCTTTCATATTCCTATTAGGATAGCCTGTTAAGCCCCATTTAAAGCATTCCACTGCTTTCCAAATCCAAAGTTCCCAAATACACATTCTTCCAAAAAAAAAGAAAGCATGGTAAGGCCTATCCCTCTTACCAACTTCTGTGTTCGTTAGGGTTTTACTGCTGTCAACAGAAACCATGACCAAGGCAAGTCTTATAATGGATAACATTTAATTGGAGTTGGCTTACAGGTTCATATGTTCAGTCCAGTATCATCAAGATGGAAACTTGGCAGCATCCAGGCAGGCATGGTACAGGAGGAGCTGAGAGTTCATCATCTTCATCTGAAGTCTGCTAGCAGAATAATGACTTCAGGGCAGTTAGGGGAAGTGTCTTAAGCCCATACCCACAGAGAAACACCTACTCCATCAAGGCCACACCTTGAATAGTGCCACTCCCTGGGCCAAGCATATACAAACCATCACAGTTAGCAAAGACATCAAATTTTATATTGCTCATACAAGCAAATCAGATGAAATGTCTGAAAATAATGAAATAGTGGACAAGTTAGCATCATGTTTACCTTAATTAAACTAGAATATTAAATTTTTCCATGGAACAATTTCAGAAAAGATCAGAAAAAAATGAGAGATTACACGTTCAAAAAACTTGATTTAACCTTAACATTAAAAAGTAAGGGGAAATGTAGAACAAAATTAAGCCAGGATAACCCTGTAAGACAAATTATTATAAGAAATTGATAGCCCAGTGGTGGTCCACACCTTTAAGCCCAGCACTTGGTAGGCAGACGTAAGCACATAAGAATTACAATGATTTGCCCCATCCCGCGGGGTCTTCATTGTGAACCTGAGTAGGGGTCTGACAGATGAAATGAGACAAGAGACACGGATACCTTGGAGCAAGACAGGATGTCTGATCAAGTCCCCAAAATTTTAATTCTCACCATCAATTTATAATAAAAAGATAAAAAAGCTTAAACAACATCAGAGGTCCTAATAAGGTGGAGAACAGAGTTGTCATTCAGGGTGATTTGTTGAACAATCCTTTGAACCATCCCTGTCCAGCTTCCCTTTCCCTCTTACGTCTCTCCAGCCTTTCCCTAAGCTTACTCATAGAGTCTCTAATGGCTCCTGAGTGGTCAACATAGAAGCAACATTGTTCTTTTAAGGCTGTACAAAATCCACCTTCTTTTAAGAATCTAAGTCCCAGTTAGGTGGGGTACCCATGGTCAATTTGCAAAGGTCTGGATAAAGGTCAGGCCACCAGGTCCAGGGCGGCTTATTGACCATATCATGTCCCCTGTGGCTGATGACACTTGCTAGGTTAATTTCTGGGGGAGGGGGGGAAAGAGGATTTTTACCTGGTACTTGAGTCATGTACACAACACAGACGCAGCTTAAGAGGATCGGCAGTCTTTTCCAATTTCCATACATCTTGAACCAGCTCCAGGGCTCTTTTGACGTGGGAAGCGTGGGTCCAAGCTGAGATGCCTTCAACCTTAACTGCCATGGGGGTGGTCAGGAGCACTAAGTATGGTTTCTTCTAGTGAGGTTCGAGGTTGACCACTCGATGGCGCCGGACCAAGACAGCATCTCCGATCTGGAACTGATGGGGCACATCAGTACTCCCAATCTCATAGGCTCCCTTTATCTGATCCCAAGCTTGACGTCTGACCAACTCAAGGGCCTTCAATTGGGCAAACAGGGATTGAGAAAGAGAAGCATCAGGGTCAAAAACTCCACCTGCCTCAGTAAGTGGTGGTGGCCCCCCACATAAGATCTCATAAGGAGTGAGTTTAAACCTTCCAGGAGTATTCCGAACTTGGAACAGGGCAAAGGGAAGGAGGACTGTCCAGTCTTTCCTGCCTGTCTCTAAGGCTAATTTTGTCAAGGTCTCTTTTAAGGTTCTATTCATCCTTTCTACCTAACCTGAACTCTAGGATCTATAAGCACAATGTAATTTCCAATTAGTCCCCAGTTGGGTGGCCAGTCCCTGACTTACCTGGGCAACAAAGGCAGGTCCATTATCAGACCCAATTACCTTGGGAATTCCAAACCTTGGAAACATTTCTTCAAGGATCTTATTAGCCACCACATTGGCAGTCTCGGTTCTGGTAGGGAAGGCTTCCACCCATTCTTTGACCATGAAGCTGCTGCCATCTGTGTACTAGTTGTTGCTTCCAGGCCAAAGCTGATCCTTGAGGTCACTTCGGGTGCCAGTTTCTTCCGCTCAGTCAGTAGAAGGCTCTGATAATGTGTCATCCGGCAGTCATTGATCAGTTGGGGGACTGCCTGATGATGCTTTCGAGAGCGTGGGGCACCACCACAGTAGTTTGTTGCCCCAGAGTGAGCTTGTCAGCATCTTTGAGGAGTAGGGCTACTCCCGCGATGGCTTTTAGACAGGTAGTCCACCTGCTCGAGACCGGATCCAGTTTTTTTGACAGATAAGCCACAGGTCTCTTCCAAGGTCCCAGGGTCTGGGTCAGGACCCCTCTCGCAACCCCAGCCCTTTCATCAAGTCAGGCAGGGCTAGGGCAGGTGCTGTCAAAAGGTCCTTTTTGATTGTTTCAAAGGCCTTCTAATGGTCTGGAGTCCACATGAACGCTCCCCCCTCTTTACTTAGGGGGTACAATGGGGCAGCTAGGGTTACCCTCCTTCTCTCATCCATGGTCTTCTGTTGCCCAGGTCCCCTGTCTGTCTAAATCCTGTCTTCTCTTACTACTGCAGCCAAAATCCTAAGACCTTCTCTGCCTCCTTGACTAGATCCTGTAAAGACAGGGTCTGCAGTCCTTCTAAACGCTGTAGCTTTCTCTTAATGTCTGATGCTGATTGCCCTACAAAGGCCATGGCTACTGTCACCTGCTGACCCTCAGAAGTTGGGTCAAAAGGGGTATAACGCCTGTAGGCCTCCATCAAACATTCTAGAAACACAGATGGGGGTTCGGCTGGTCCTTGGAGGACCTCTCTTATCTTAGCCAAATTGGTGGGGCATCTGACCGCCCCTTTGAGACCTGCCATGAGAGCCCGGTGATAGACTGTCAGCCGTGTTGAAGTCCCAATTAGGGCAGTTCAAGGGAAATCTAGCATCTATCACGTTCGGGAAGTTGGTAAGGGCTCCATCCACTCCTGGAACATTTTTGCGGGCCTCCAGGAGAAACCTCTCGTTCTCCTCAGTGGCAAAGAGGACCTGTAGGAGGTGTTGGCAATCATCCCATGTGGGCTGGTGGGAAAACATTAGGGACTCCACCAATCCTGTCAGGCTGGCGGGATTCTCTGAAAAAGAAGGGTGGTTAGTCTTTCAGTTGTAAAGATCAGCAGAGGAGAATGGCCAGTATTGGAGGGGTTGGAGCTGAGGGGGGTCGACTGGGGGCCTGTAGACACGGAGTGGCAATGTGGTAGTGGAATCTGGTCCTCCAGGGCCCCGTGCAGGACTCTGGGCATGCCAACTTCAGGTTCCGGCGGCTGGTCCGCCCTCGGTGCCACCACCAGCTCCGGGCTCCGGCATCTGAGGTAAGGCATAAGGGAGAGGGAGAGTATTGGGCCATTCGGGTGGCCCCTCGACTTCAGGATAGATCTTAGGAGGAGCCAAAGGTAGACTCTCGGCCTGAGTCTCAGGCTTCGAACTATTTGCTTTTGGTTTGTGTTCCGATTCTCTGAGAGCCAGGACTCGGGAACCTGGCTTTCATTTTTGTGACCAAGGTTTGAGCCATGGAGGGGGGTCTTGTGCAAGAGCCTCCCACAGAAAGACATAAGGTGCCTGGTCCGGATGAGACCCTGGCCCTTTCTGGAGAACAATGGCTTTAACTGCAAAAATGATAGTTAAGTCAAGAGTGCCCTCCAGAGGTCAGCCAACATCAAAGGTCAGCCACTCCGAAGAACAAAAAGTCTGCCATGGTCCCTGCTTGACCTCAACTGACTAATTGTGTGCCCTAACCTTAATCTCAGTCCAATGTCCTAAAGTCAAACATAGAGGAGTTGTTATCGTCTGTCCCATCGTCAAAGTCACAAACAAGACAAAACAGATGAAAATACACAGACAAAGACTGACAAGCGCCCGCTTCCACCAAGACAGGCGAGTCAAATTCAGAAAACCAGACGGCTGGGAGGGCATATAGTCTCTCCACTCAAAAAGAACTACCGTGTCCTCCCTGGCACCCAGACGGGAATCTCTCAGGCATTCCTGAGGTTTCCCCAGACCTCCTGGGACGTCTCCCAGGGCGGCAGTCGGTGATCCCCTAGCACATCTGCCAATCACGCTCTTGGTCCCTACCCGAGACCAAGAGATCGTCATCTCCTCACGAAGACGCGAGCGACTGCATAAACCGAAACCACAGAATCAGACTTCAGCCGCCACAGAGAGACAAGAACACAGAGAGAACCTCACCTCCAAGTGGGTTTTCGGAGACAAGGGTGGTCGCAGATCCCAGATGAGTCCCCAAATGAAAGACCCTCGTAATGAGGAGACCCTCACTCAAGCCTCGGGATAGCGTGACCCCCCGAGAACTCATGAGAGACCGTTTTTGCTGCAAACACACGAGGTTTATTCAGGAAACCAGTGCACTGGGGCAGAGCTTGTAACCCATGCAGGGGCAGAGGAGTTCAACCCCAAGCAGTTAAAGTCAGGGGTATTTAAAGGAAAAAAACCACAAAGTAAGGGGTGGGGAATGGAAAGAATTTGCATTATGGGGAAGTACAGAATGTTCCAACGAGGTCACAAGACAGTTAAAAAAACATTTTTGTGGTTAGCTAGTTCCTGGAACAGGCAGTTCAGACCCTGGGGCCAGATCAGGGTCAACCGTTTCTCATGGAAGAGTGCAATCAGGTGGGGTTTTGCCAAGGCATGCAGTTTCTAGTCTCGGCTCTAAGTTTGCTAGGGGTCTAACCTTTCTTATAAGGGGGTCAGGTCTTTCAGTAGTGGCAAGGTTTTCCAGAATAAAGGCTTCAAACTATGGAAACTGGAGACCAGTGAAGAAATGAAACATCTGAAGAAAAAGGACAGATCCTGACGAAAATATGTCTCATGAAAAAGTAAATTGGCCAAGTGGTATTGCCCAACTCCAGCTTGTCTCCGCAGCCCTCTACAGGCAAAGTGGCAGATTGACTATGTGGTTCCAATTCAATAAAAAATGAAAGATGGCTTTAGGGTTAAGGTGTGGCACTCTGCTGCTCTAAGACCACACATGCATGTTAAGGGAAATCCCAAAATCTTGGTATATATAATCTTATATAGACACTTTGAGATAATATTTATACATATATAAGCTTTCTGCTGTGACATCAGTAGTCATACAGAATACTAACTCTAGAAATAAGCTTCATCTGTTCGTTTTCAGCTTTTAGTCTGAAGCAAGTAACTAGGAACAGAGTTTGTGTACCTTGGAAGGATGTAATAGATTGAGATCTTTAAGCCTTTCAGACTTCTTCTGCACATGTAATTTAAAATGTTTAAGTTGCCTACCGTTCTAACACATGACGGAGCACCTGTATTGTGCTAATGCTAACCACTGGACAAAATTGCCCCATTCCTCTTCTACTTCCAGTTTCTATGTAAACAATGGAAATATTTGGGTTGACTGCTGTGTTGTACCTAGCCAGGGTTGCCACTAAGCTGACAAATACCACATAAAGAACAACTGCATATGATCTGCTCAAGACATTCAAATTGCTGAGTTCATAAATGGAACATTTTACAGAACATTGAACAAAAAACTTACTTAACCCTAAGCTTGCAAAAAGCTGGACATTGTAGAAATCTTGGAAGAAAGAGCTTCATTATTGTAAACAGTTGTACTGTGTTAGAGTTAAAAATCTTTCCTCATTAATTTGACAGAAAGCAAGAAATGTTGCAGGACATTTGATCATGCTGAGAACCACAAGATTGTGGTGCTTACTGTGTTAGTTGTGGTGTGGCTCAGCCCTAGCACACATCTTTAAGTGAAGTCAAACATACCTCAAGAGGTAGAGTATGCAACCAGTGGACAGGAAGTAAACATAGGGAAAAACATAGAGAATAAGAGGAACAGATAAATGCACAGGAAGTAGACTAGAGGGACCTTCAGTTTAAATGGTTTTTGAGACAGGTGAAGAAGGACAACTTCCTGTTGGCATGTCTGATGTGGAGAAAAGTCAGCAGGTGCTTTCTCTGCCTCTCTGAGCTAACAGGATTTCACCCCAACATTGGGCTCTCTAGTCTTTATTGGCAAAATGAACATTTAAGATTTTGTTAAAAGCTGCAATAAACCACTTAAATAACAGGCACATTTATTTATAATTTTGAAGTGGAGAAATATTCTCAAAGCTTAAAAGTAGGGCAAAACCTTTAAAAGTTCAGTTAACATACAATTGTAGGCTAGTATTTTAATAAGTGTACTTAAATATTTCAATCTCTTTTCTAGCCCAGCACCCACCAGAGGTAGTGGAAAGGAAAAGTTAACAGGGCAAAAGCGGATGTGTACCTGTTTAGAAAAAGTTCTTTCAGGCAATTCCAATCTTCATTGTCAAGATAGCAACAGTACAGGTT
This sequence comes from Uromys caudimaculatus, assembly GCA_028551405.1. Classification (NCBI taxonomy): domain Eukaryota; kingdom Metazoa; phylum Chordata; class Mammalia; order Rodentia; family Muridae; genus Uromys; species Uromys caudimaculatus. The sequence continues at coordinate 15,967,651 of CM052720.1, forward strand.
CACATGAATCAGTAGCAGCAGCTAGTGACAATGTCTAAAGCAAAAGGTCTCTGTCCAGGTACACAGAATTGTTATCTATGGAAGCAGAAGCCTAAATTCAGTATTCCTTAGGAATCTTGTAACGTAGGTTTCTGTTTACTAGGAAAACCACTATCTCCCTTATCTGCCTAGGGATTAAAGAGTCAACTTCTTTTCTTTTTTTTTTTTTTTTTTCCTTTTTTATTTTGATACTTTATGTACATTTCCAATGTTTCCCCTTTTCTGAGTCTCCTCTTTGGATACCCCCTGTCCCCTCCCCAACCCGCCTCTAGGAAGGAATTCCACCTCCCACCACCCCCCGTCCACCCATCCCCATATTCCCGCCTTGACCTTCCCCTTTACTGAGGCCTCTAACATCCTCAGGCCCAAGGGCCTTTCCTCTCTCCCTGATGGCCATCGAGGTCATCCTCTGCCACATATGTGGTCCAAACCATAAGTCCATCAATGTGTATTCTTTGGTTGGTGGTCCAAACTCCAGGAGGACCTCTTCAGGCAAGGGAGTCTAGTCTCTGCTTAATCCAAAATACCTACCGTATAAATTCCAAGATGCCACAATTTGTGTAAAATCCACTTGTCTTCCCACTGAGTACTGCTCTCTCTTCCTGTGAGACTTCCCAGATTTTTATTTTACTATTGACAGAGTTGTATTTTTTGGTGTTTTTACTGTGCCTTCACTTACATTCATAATCCCCTACTCCCCTCTTCCATTCCCTCTCTGTTAATCCTCTACTCCAGCTCCCCTAACTTGTTTCTTTATAATAATGAATGTATTCTATTTCCCTTTCCTTGGGAGATCCTCTCCTATCCCCTTCTCCCTTCCTAGGTACATAAACTTTGTGGATATGTGGACTGAAGCATACATATCAAAGTTTTAAAAGGTAATATCCATATATGAGAAAAAACATTTAATATCTCTCTTTCTATGTGCTGTTAATTCGGGATGATTTTTTCTAGCTCAATCCATTTACCTGAGAATTTTATAATTTCCTTTTTTAACAGCTACATACTATTCCTCTGTGTAAATATACAACATTTTTATTATCCATTGCTGAAGACAGTATACATATTTGTTCAGAGACATTGATTATACTTCTGACTATAGAGAGTAATTGGTGGTGACAATTCATAAACCAGTACTTAAACAACAGTTCCCTGAAGTGATAAGTACAATTTTGGCTAGTTGAAGTATAAGGATATAGTCTTTGAAGCTGGGTTAAAGTCCTGCATCCATTTGAAGAGTACTCCCTGGCCTGGAAGTGTACCCTTCCTACTCCTTGTTCAGAGTGGGGGATTATTCCTGTTGTCTTGTCTTTGAATATGCTTTCTCTTCTTCATTCTTGGATGATTATACCCTTTCTCTCCAAGTTGGAAATAGTCATTCCTGTCTTCCTTTGACTTCTCTCTATTGTCCATATAGCATTGTTATTTTTCCATGGAGACTCCATTTCCCCTGGAAACACATTGTATAAACTGTAATTAGAATGCACCAACTCTTTTGTGTTAAAAAGATTTTGCTAGGAACTTAAGGCCTTAAGAAATCTAAAAATGTCTGGACAGTGGTGGGTGGTTCAGGCCTTTAATCCCAGCACTCATGAAATCTAGGTAGTTGGATTTCTCTGAGTTCAAGGCCAGCCTGATTTACAGAGTGAGTGTCAGGATAGCCAGAGTTAGAAAAAATAAAAGTGTATTAACCCCACCATCCTCCAAAAAAATCTAAAATCTCACCTTGAAGTCACAGCTAATAAATGTTTATTATTTCTACTCCTGTTATTTCTGCCTCTAATTTGTGGTGATGTCTTCAGCTTCTAAGACTTCTCTCTCTCTCTCTCTCTCTCTCTCTCTCTCTCTCTCTCTCTCTCTCTCTCTCATCTCTATCTCTATCTATCTATCTCTGTCTTTCTCCTTCTCTCCTTCTCTCCTGTCCTTTCTTCCTTCCTTCTTGTCTTTATTTATTTATTTATTTATTTATTTATTTACTTACTTACTTACTTACTTACTTACTTACTTACTTACTTATTTATTTCCTTTCTTTCTTGGTATTTAGTTAAAGAACTTCACTCAGTAACACTCACAGACAGAATTTATCACCTGGGTATTTCCCTCTTCAATCCTCTATCTTATTCCTCTTTTTCTACTCCTTCACTGACTTCTCCAGCTCCTCTCTTACTTGAACTTCAGGCCTCTGGCTTTCATCACAGGAGTGCATGAGACTGGTATCTCTATAATTGGCTAACTGATGATGAAATACAGTACCTGGAATAAAGATTGGCTATTATTATGGTTTGTTTTAGTGTACACTTGTAATCAATCAGAATATCAGAGTAGAGAGACTCTTCTGAATAATTGTCCTTGCCAATTGTATCAACATCCTAAGTAATCCAGAAAAAATGGTGTGGTACAAGGAAGATCATTTCTCCAGTTTTTTACTTAGCCTTCCTTCTCAGCACTCAAGTAATTTGCCCTCTTGCTGCTGCTGTTGATTCCTTTCCTGATATCAGGACCAGTGTTTCCAGGCTTTCATTGTAGACAGGGACCTTTCAGTCTTCTGTTGTCAGATTGGGACTGCAGAGGCACCAATCCATTTGGACTGGACATTTAAAAGATGTAACCCCACCCACTTGCCTGCTGAGAGAGAAGTTGTGGAGCTACACTGGCTACTAAGGTACCTATCACAAGGTCCTAGTAATCACTAAGTCTAAGCTCTCAGATGTGTTTTTGTTGATGTTGCTATATTAAAATAGTATTTATAAATTCAAACACACAAACACACACACACACACACACACACACACACACATACACACATACAGAAGGGAGTCATTAGCTTAAAATTTAGTTCACAAACAAATAGCATTATATCTAAGATCTAACAAAATCTTAAGTGTATTATCTACAAATTTTAAGGAATAATAATCCATTGCATATATATTATAAATATTGTCAAACAACAAAATTATCAACCAAAAGTTTCAAAGCTATTAAATAGGTAAGTACAAATTCTTCCCTCTTTTCTAGTTCTCAACTGTCAATTGGTTCCCTTCAATGCTTGGATATCATTTCAAAAATTAGCAGACATGGGATAAGTGAGGTGTCCAATAATCAGTGGGGTTTGGTGCCCTTATCTTTGATTCACATCATTGGGGATATGGAATCTGAAGAGACCACCTTCTGTAGCCATTGTGGAATAACAGTAGAGTGATAGAGACACCAACACACCCATAAAACTTTTAACCACAAATTTTTCCTGACTACAAGAAATGCAGGCACTGAAGACAGAGCAGAGTCTGAAGGGATGGACAACCTATAACAGGCCCAAATTGAGACTCATTTCATAGGCAAGCACTAATCTCTAACTAATCTATTAATGATACTCTGTTATGCTTGCACTCAGGACGCTGTCCTCTAAAAGACTCTATCCAGCATCTGACTCAGACAGATACAGACATTCAGAGCCAGTGTATGGAGCTTGGGGAATCTTATAGAAGAGTAGTAGGAAAGATGACTGTCCCAGAAGGGGATAGGAACTCCAGAGGAAGACCAATAGAGTCAACTAACCTAGACTGAACCACCAACCAAGAACATAAACAGGCTGGACCTAGGCCTCCAGCAAACATGTATCAGATATGCAGCATAGTCTTTATGTGGGTTCCAAACAACTGGAGTGGGAGCTATCCCATAAGCTGTTGACTGTATGTGGAATATGTTCTAGCTGGACTGCTTTATCTGGCCAAAGTGTGAGAGAAAGCACACCACAGAGACTTAAAGTGCCAGAGTCAGGGGGCACCCTCCCACTCAGAGAAGAATGGGAGAGGGGCATGAGGGAAGAATTAGAGTATAGAGTGACCTGAACTGGGTCAATAGAGGGATATAAAGTGAATAAGTAAAAACTAAAATTAAATTAAAACAAAAGTAATAATGTACAATGACTTCATACCAATCTTGAGTTGAGTATTTTTAATAAAAAAATGTCCTTTGATTGCAAAGTATTCTCTTCCCTGGCATGATTCCACCTGGGAATTAAATGGGTTGGGGCAGTAAAATGTTGAGTAGAAGGCAATACAATCCTACGCTTTAGGTTTCAAGTGATTATTACTGATTGTTTTGAAATCAAATGAAAAAGTCAATTAATAAACCAGGTGCTATGATATTTTTACTCAAAAATACTCTAATATTCCTTACACCTTCTTTACTCAGCAAAAGTTCACATTTTAATGTAAGAATGAGAAGATATTTCATGCTTCTTTGTAGTGAGAGTACTGGAATTTTGTTTTCTTTTGTTTCTCACATAAAACCAGATAGACTGAATCTAATAGAAGAGAAAGTGGGAAAGAGCCTCAAACACATCAGCACAGGGGAAATTTCCTGAAGAGAACACCAATGGCCCAGGCTCTAAGATCAACTATAGACAAATGGAAACTCGTAAAATTGAAAAGCTTCTTCACAGCAAAGGACACTGTTATCAGAACAAAAAGGCAACCTACATGTTTGGAAAACATCTGTACTAATCCCATATCTGATAGAGGGCTAATATACAATATATACAAAGAACTCAAGAAGTTAGACTCCTGAGAACCAAATAATGCTATTAATAAATGGGGTACAGAGCCAAACAAAGAATTCTCAACTGAAGAATCTTGAATTGGCATAAAGCACTTAAAGAAATGTACAACATCCTCAGTCATCAGGGAAATGCAAATCAAAACAACCCTGAGATTCCACCTCACACCAGACAGAATGGCTAAGATCAAAAACTCAGGTGACAGCAGATTCTGGTGAGGATGTAGACGAAGAGGAACACTCCTCCATTGCTGGTGAGATTGCAAGCTGGTACAAACACTCTGGAAATCAGTCTGGCAGTTCTTTGGAAAATTACCAGGGGATCCAGCTATACCACTCTTGGGCATATACGGCAAAAGATGTTTCAACAAATAACAAGGACACATGCTTCACTATGTTCATAGCAGCCATATCTATAACAGCCAGAGGCTGGAAACAGTGCAGATGCCCCTCAACAGAGGAATGTGGTACATTTACACAATAGTGTACTACTCAGCTATTAAAAATAATGACTTCATGAAATTCCCAGGCATTTGGATGGGACTAGAAAATATCATTCTGAGTGAAGTAACCTAGTCACAAAAGACCACACATGTGGTATGTGCTCACTGATAAGTGGATATTAGGAAAAACCTGGGAATATCTACAATACAACTTACAGACCACATGAAGCCCAAGAAGAAGGAAGACCAAAGTGTGGATGCTTCTGTTCTACTTAGAAGGGAAAACAAAATAAACATGAGAGGTAAAAGGAGGGAAAGTCTTGGGAGGGAGAGAGGAGGGGGAGCGAAAGGGGGGCAGGTGTGGGAGGAGATGGGGGAATAGTACAGAGGGTCAGGAAATTGAACAGAAGTGTGTAGCAATGGGGAATGGGGAACTGAGAGAGCCACCAGAAAGTCTCAGATGCCACAAAAGCAAAAGGATCCCAGGACCCAACAGGGATGATATTAGCTGAAATAACCAAGAAAGGGTAGAGAGAACCTATAGAGACCATATCTAGAGCTTAGGCACAGCCCCCGTTTGAAGGATGGGGCCACCCACCCATCTCAAAAATATTAACCCAGCATTGTTCCTATTTAAAGGAAATACAGGGACAAATGTAGCAAATGACTGAAGGAAAGGTCATCCAGAGTCTGTCCCACCTGGGGATCCATCCCATATATAGTCACCAAACCCAGACATTACTGCTGATGCCATGAAGTGCTTGCTGACAAGATCTTGATATAGCTGTCTCCTAAAAGGCTCTGCCAGAGCCTGACCAATACATGCAGATGCTTGCAGCCAACCATCAGACTGAGCAAAGGGATGCCAATGGAAGAGGTAGGGGAAAGACTGAAGGAGCTTAAGGAGTTTGCAACTCCATAGGAAGAACAACAATATCAACCAACCAGACCCCCAAAAGCTCCCATAAACTATACCACTAACCAAAGAGTACACCTGGAGGAACCCATGGCTCTAGCTACTACAGCAGAGGATTGCCTTATCTGGCATCAATGGGAGGGAAGGCCCTTCATCCAATGAAGGCTCAATGCATCTGCTTGAGGTAATTCTAGGATAGTGAGGCGGGAGTGGGTGAGTTGTTGAGGAGCACCCTCATAGATCAGGGAGTTGGGGAATGGGAATATGGGCTTTATGGATGGGAAAGGAATAATATTTTAAATGTAAATAAATAAAATAACCAATAAAAAACAAAACCTAAAAAAAATTAAAAATTAAAAACCACAGAAATATTATAAAAATGTGTTTGTTTTAACCCAGATCTGTGGCTATGGTACTGCTTTTCAGCTGCTGACTATTATTGGCTTCTTGGTCTAGCAGTGGTGGCTATTGACAGCTCCAGATAGCTCCTGTGATTGAGTATTTCGAAATCTTGGAAGTTTTCAGGGCGTATATAAATGCTACAGGTTTGTGGTTGTTCGTCATTTTAGGGGGCTTAGTTGCAGTTTGTTAATATTCATATTCAAAGATGAAAGAAGGAAGAAATTAGGTTTGAGGATCTCTCTCTCTCTCTCTCTCTCTCTCTCTCTCTCTCTCTCTCTCTCTCTCTTTCTGTCTCTGTCTCCTCTATCCTTTATCTCCTATTTAGTGATAGGGAGTAAAACCAGAGAGATAAGGTATGAGAAAAGTAGGAATGTACAAAATTCTCAATGTTCAGTTACACTATCTGATCAAAATTTATTTGTGAAACACACAGTGAAAACTGTATTGCAGACTAGTCTTTGCAGATATTTTTCTACACCACAAAACACCATGGTTTATGCCATTAACACCCAGTACCAAGATAACTAGGACCCAAACTAATTTAATTTGGAAATTTGAAATTATTCGTTAATCTTATTGCAACTAATTAAAGCATATTTTACTCGTTTTTTTTCTTTAATAAAGCTTAGTATTTAATAATAAAAATTCAGAAATAAATCAATGCTTATATTAAAGCATGCTTACTTCTTAGTGGATTTTTATGCTTATTTTATACTAACATTAGAGTTCAATTCTTCATTCATATCCCAGATAAACTTCAGGGGGATATTTTTCATGCTCCTCTTGAGCATCATGTCAAATCTTTCATTCTGCTCCACAGTCAAATGGTGTTTCCAGTCACCAGTGATACCTAATGGGAGAAGCACAGTGACAGAACAGAGGTAAGTAAATAAAACTCTCAAAGGAACGGTTACTCTAATCAATCTCAGTATCTTCTCCATCCCAGGTAAAATAACTGTGAGTTCTCTACAGAGTTTCATACCTCATGTTTCTTTATAAAAGTCTAATAAGTGAAAGAAATTTAACAATACAATAATATCCTAATACTTCACTGTCCCAACTAAACAACCACAAACCACCTTTATGAAGAACTAAAACCTTAACAAACTAACAAACTAAAATCCATAAGAATTTTTGAAGTGACTTTTAGTCTATATGTCAATAGTAACTGACTCCTTTAAAAAATAAATGTGTCATATTTCAGGTGGCTATAATTATATTTGTTCTTGTCCAAGTCTTCATTGTCTCATTACATTATATGTCTACTTTGTGTCAGTATCATACTCTTGTTTTTTAAGATTCTATGTACTTTTATTTTTTTTCCTTTTTTTAAATTTTTTTATTTTTTGATACTTTATTTACATTTCCAATGTTTCCCCCTTTTACTACAGACAGCTGTCACCTTCTTAATTAGGTTCATTCCAGGATATTTTTATTGCCTTCAAATCTCCTGTAAATGGGATTATATCCATAATTTCTTTCTCAGCATGTTTGTTTTATAGAAAGATTATTGATCATTGTAAATTCATTTTATATCTTTGAACACTGCTTAAATTTTTGCTTCTACAGGCTTTCTGGTGGAGTTTTTTGGATTATCTTACATATAATATTAAATCATATTAAATATGGAGAATATGACATTTGTGTGTCTTTTCAATTTCCTTCTCTTGCCCTAATGCTTCATCTAGTGCTTCAAACACTGTGCTAAACAAGCAAACAAACAAAGAAGCAGTGGATGTAGTGGACAACCCTGTTGCATTCCTGGCTCTAAATGAGATGTCTTTAAAGTTTTCTCAATTTAATATAATGCTGGCTGTGGGTTTCCTCTATATAATCTTTATTACATTGAGACATGTTCCTTCCAGTTCTATACTCTCTAGGAATTTTATTAAAAAGTATGTTATATTTTGTCAAGGTATTTTTCTGCATCCATTGAAATGATTTTTATGGTCTAGAAGTCCATGCATATGATTTATGAAAGTTATGTTCTTACATATATTGATTCATCCCTGCTTTTCTGATATAAAGTGAAGTACCTGGATCCAATAAGGTTATAGATCCTGTTTTATGTCATTTAAGACAGGGTTTCACTGTGTATGCCTGGCTGTACAAGAACTTGCTTTTTAGACCATGCGGGACTTGATCTCAGAAATCCACCTTCCTTTGATCTGGAGTGTTGGGATTAAAGATGTGTACCACTATGCCCAGCAATGTCATTGGTTTTAGAAGAGGACCTATTACCATCATTTGAAAGTTGAGAATAATTCCTAACTACATTGTAAATCAAATATTTACACCACAGATAAGTGTATCTCTCACTTTTCATCTAAAACTTACCTTATAACTGAGAATATTACAGAAATCCATAATAGTCTATAATGTAAGGATCAAAGGATCCTGTGGGGCTCAGCTCCAAGGAACATACCCATAATGTAACTCCTGGTCCTAAGATTCAGTGGGCATTATGAAAGAGAGGGCAGAAATATTTTAAGACTGAAATTACACCTATTAGAAATGACAGAGAAACTATACTCATGGTATTTCAACAACATGGCTGACTAAGCAAGACCTGAACAATAATCAGATCAATAAACATGCTGACAAGAAAAGTGGAAATTTCATGGATCCTATCCCTAGACCAAGAACAACAGACAACTTAATAACTACTGAGAGAAGGAGAATTAGCTTCTCCCAGAGATGACCCCTTAATTGGTTATTCACTGCAAAGTGGTTAGCCCTGTAATTATTCACACAAAATACATACTAAAGGACTCAGCAGATTTTATTTATAGATTTATGCATTTATAGATATAGCAATAAGAATGAAAATAAGGCCATATGTGTGACAGGGATTGAGGGGCATAGGGTCCGTGGGATAGGTTGAACTGAGAGGTCATGGGAAGTATTGGAAGAAGAACAGGGAAGGATGTAGTATAGTATTTTAATTAAAAGTTGTAATGGAAGAAGATCAATGTAAGATCTAAGAAATTTTAATTACTTAATGTCATAATTGGGGAACCTTTGAAAATCAAATTGTTATTAACCCCCATAAAAATGTAAGATAAATACAATATAATTCAATATTGTGAGTTCCTCCATTTTCAATGAGGATGACGTTCAGCTAATGTCAGGGACATGGAAGGCAACCAAAGTAGCCACTGTTGCAATTCTACAGCATAAATATCTTCAGCCACAACTAAGGGCCTTTTATTTTGTTTTCATTTAATATTTTATTGATTCATTGTGGAAATCACATCATAGACTATAAACCCATTCATCTCCCTATATCTTCACACCAAACCTCTTCCCTTGCAATCTCCACACATAAGAAAAAAAATCACATTGTGGAAGGTCTGGTATGTCACAATGCGTCACACAGTATACCCTTTTGTTCATACATCTTTACTTGCAAATGATCATTGCAATGGATCATTTGTCTGGGTTGAGGCCTCTGGCTTCTGCTACATTATCAATATTGGATCCTCATTGGGACTCCTCTCAGATATTTTGTTGTTGTCCTGTGTCATGGATATACTGCAACTTTGTATGCATAGGACCATCCACTTCATGTGCTCCATCAGTTCATAGATGGCATAGATCAAATCAAAGCCCTGAGGCTGGGCCTGGGTGACAGCTGAACTGGTAAGTCAGCCAGCTCTCTTCCACCCACATCACCCAGAAGAGCTCTCTTGGACTGTCCTGGCTAGCTCACCAAATGCTACAGATGACAATGGACAAAGCCAGCTCTCCCTCTCTTATGATCTCAGGACAGGTCATCCATGCCTTTATCACCAGAGCCAGAGCTCTATTGTGTTTCCCAGGAATGGTACAGGTGAGGAGAATGGGCAGCCTCCCATGCTTTCCCACTCTCATGATCCCAGGACCAGCCTTCCTACCCACCATAGGTTACATGGGTGTGGGGGGCATCAGTCTATTGCCCATGACATCTCATGTTATACCAGTAGCAGTGCCAGCTCTCCCATACTAATTCCCTCATGGCTGACTCACCCTTTTCCTCACAACCAGGGTTAGATCCCCTAGATTAAGACAAGGAAGTTGCATCAATTCTAATATGAGCACTTGCAAGTGAGAGAGAGGAGGACATCAGATTCTACACCAGCCTGAGCTTCATAGTGTTGGTGATGCTAGACCAGACCAAGTAGCATGACTTTCTTTCAAAATAAAATAACACAATTTGTAGTTGTCTCTTTTAATATATCCATACTACTAATATTCTTTAGAAGAGTTGAGTCATATGAGTTGTAAGGAAGAAAAGCCACACATATTAAATATGTATAAATTTCATGTTTTTTTTTTTTTTTTACTAAAACACTATTAAATTTACCAAGAAACTCTTAGTTCCATGTCCATTAAGATTGATTATATGTTCACTGTGTTCCCAGGATCTATCCCATGGGTGAACAAATTGTAAGACTAGTGCTATTGCTCTGAGGGAACAGTTTCTGGGTGAGTGTCTGTATGTTGGAGACCAAAAGGCCTTGACTTATTTAGCAAGTCGAAGTGTCCCAGGCTTGACTTATTTAGCAAGTCAAAGTGTCCCAGGCTCCACAGCAGGCATTCCTTTGATTCCTTCCCTGCCGGAGACCAAATGGCTTTGTTTGAATCTAAGGCCTTGCTCTTAATCAGATAGCCAGAGTGTCCCAGGCTTGGCTTAATTAGCAAGTCAAAGTGTTCCGGCTCCACAGCAGGCATTCCTTTGATTCCTTCCCATTCCCATTGCCTCCAGCAAGTGATAAGACATCCTGTTTGAAGTGGCCTGCAGCTTCAAGACAACAATGACTTCATCCTGATTTATAGTTATGTGTGACATCTGGAATCCCTCTTCCTCTGCCACTTCCCGCCCTAAAGTGTTTATAGACATAGTAATAAAGCCATTTTTGGGGCTTGATCGGAACACCATTTTGCCCTCATGCATTCTTTGTTTCCTGCCTCTTTCCATCACCGGCAGTTTTCTCTCCTTAGCACCTGAGTGTCCTGCAGGCAGGGCACTTCGGACCCTGGTCGATAGTCCCTCCCGGGAGGGCCCTCTGGGCAGGACGGGACAGTGAGCTCTTCGAAGTTGGCGCCTAGATGTGGGGCTGAGGAACGAGATTGTGCACACTGCCGGACGTCACGTCACGTGAAAGCCCAGCCGGGTGGTCCTATTGAGGATCATATTGAGTGAAGACGTTCTCAGAGTGACCCGACCGAGAAGCGGCTTTCTAGAGAAGAGGTGAGTGACACATGAAAGAGTCAGATGCTTTTTCCGGAGAAAAGGAAAAAATAGGAAAAGTTGCTTCATGGAAGCTTTTCCTCCAGGACAAGGGATGCGCGGGTGAACAAACTTGATCTGTGAGAAAGCCATGAATTAGTATCACATGATCGATGGGTCTATATGAAAACTGACGGGAAGTAATATAGACTCATAGTAAAAGATGTTTATTTAGAGTAGAGTCTTTGCGAATTTTAGTAACAAAGACGAACAGAAAAGAAATAGAGATTTAAGTTGAGAGAAAACAGATATTTTATTGTGTGAGAGTTGTATAGAGTGAGATAAAGTTAAAGCAGAAGACAGAAGAAAGAGATCCTCCACCATGAAAAGGTGGAAGTGTATAAGTTAAGAGATAACAGAGATATTTTATTATGTGAGAATTATATAGAGTGAGACAAAGTTAAATATTGTGTTAGGGAAAGATATAGAGTTGAAAAAAAAAGTTGAGTTAAAGTTATATAAAATAGTACAGAATCATGGGACAAATGTTAAGTGATCATGAAGCCTTTTTACTAGGACTTAAAGAATCTCTCCAGAATCGAGGTACCAGAGTCAAAAAGAAAGATTTAAGGCATTTTTTCAAATTCATTCAAGAAATTTGTCCATGGTTCCCCAAAGAAGGAAATATAAGTACAGCTCGTTGGCATAGAGTAGGAGAATGTTTACAGGATCATTATAAAATGTTTGGTCCACAGAGAATTCCTGTACAAGCAATGTCATATTGGAATCTTATTAATGAAGTTTTTAAGATTTATGAACTCTCCCCTGATGTTCAAAAGGTTGTGGCCGAGGGAGAGCGTGTTCTTAAGTCCTCATCTAGGTCCCCTTCCTAGTGCAGTTCTGTTTCCATTGATATGCCCCCACTAGAGGAAGAACTAAAGCCAGAGATGCACTCTTTGCCTCCTCTCGCTGCTCCTGTTTCTCCCACCGCTGCTGCCCCTGCTGCTTCCTCGGCTGCAGGCCCAAGGGTTAATGTATACGCTTCTCTTAGAAAGCAAATCCAAACAATTGACTTACAGCCCCATGGGGACACTGAGGTTGTGGAGGAACAAATGGGCAAAACTCATAACCTTGACTGGCCCCCTGTTCTTGCTCCTTTTGAGCCCCCTCCATATCCTTTATGTGCTCCAGTTCTTAATGGACTATATGATCTGAGCCTCTTTTTGAAACAACACCAAATGCTCGTGCTGATGTTGTTCCAGAAAATCTTGACTTAGCCAGGACTGCTCTCTCTCGTAAAAACCAGGCATTAAAGGGTTACTTAAGTCAGCACAGACAGCATTTAAACCTACTTAAGGAACTTCACTCTCTGGACCTTGAAGTCCAGGCTTCACTCTCCCCCAATCAGGAGAAGCCTCTCAGTATTCAAGCTGAGCCTCCCGCTGAGACGTCTGCCACAGCTTCTCGCCTTAAAGGGAAAGTAAAAGCGGCCGTTCCTGTCCTCTGTTCTCAAACTAAATTTGAAAATGATTCTTCTGATATTGCTCCCACGTTTTCCAGTAAAAAGGAACAGCGTGGCACTGCCATTATGGCTGAAAAAATGCCGCTACCCGAGTCAGATGAGGGGGAGAGCGATGAGGAGATTAATAGAGAGCAGGAAGAGGCTGATGAGGAAGATGTTATTCCTAGGGGTGGCCAATGGTATTGGCGCTTAAATTTTAATCATATCAAAGAATTGAAATCTTCTGTGTCTCTCTATGGGCCAGTGGTGCCTTTTACACTCTCTCAGGTGAAAAGTCTAGGAGAATTATGGTTAACACCCAATGATTGGTTTCAACTTACTAGAGCTGCTCTTTCTTGGGGTGATTTTGTTTTATGGAAGACAGAATTCATAGAAAATTGTCGCAAGACCTCATTACGAAACTTAGAGCACAGGCACTTACAACCATGGACCAAAGATAAAATGCTGGGTCGCAGTCCCTATGATACCAATGAAAGGCAGGCATGTTTTCCACCTGGCTTGTTAACTCAGATACAAGTTGCCGCCACTAAGGCATGGAAACGCCTGCCTCCTAAAAGGTCAGCCACCACCTCCCTTGCTAAGATTTTTCAAGGTCCGGATGAGCCATATAGTGAATTTATTAGTCGCCTTAATGAGGCTGCAGAAAGAATTGTCGGAAGCGATGAGAATGAAAGTGCATTCGTTAAACACCTAGCTTATGAAAATGCTAATCCTGCTTGTCAAGCCACAACAAGACCTTACCGTGCTGGCAAGAAAGTTTCTGATTACATCCGATTATGCGCAGGAATTGGCTCCTCCCACGCTATTGGGGTAGCTATCAGAATGGCCTTCCAAGAAACCCATCCCCCACAGCCATCCAATAACACTTGTTTTGCTTGTAGACAGCCAGGACATTTTGCTAGAGACTGCCCTTTTAGAATGCCTGGGACTCAGCCATCCCACATCCCTCTAGATCGGCGTCTCCTGCCCCGTCCTCCACCCCTTTGCCCTCACTGTAACAGGGGCTGACATTGGGCCGCAGATTGTCGTTCCAGGACAGACTCCCAAGGCAATCCCCTGGCCTCGATGCTGGGAAACTTCCAAAGGGGCCAGCCCCTGGCCCCACAAAACAGGCAAATCCCTGGGGCTATCAGGTTTGCCCCCCAATTGACAAGCGTTCGAGCATTGCCTCCCTCTGCCCTGCAACAGCAGGTAGTGAAGGATTGGACCTCTGTTCCTCTGCCAGTTCAGTATTAACCCCTGAAATGGGCACTCAAATATTAAATACTGGAGTTTTTGGCCCTTTGCCTCGTGACACTTTTGGCCTTCTTATTGCTCATGCCAGCTCCACTCTTCAGGGTTTACATGTGTTTCCTGGCACAATTGACAGTGATTATACAGGAGAGATAAAGATCCTAGTTTCTTCCACCTCTGGTCTAGTAACTATAGCATCAGGACAGAGGATTGCACAGTTACTTCTGTTTCCTTTCAACCATTCTGGTCAAAAATTTTTTCAACAATCCAGAGGTGCAAGTGATTTTGGCTCCTCAGACACTTATTGGGTTCAACAGATTACTCAGGATAGGCCCTCACTCAAATTAAAGTTAGATGGAAAGACCTTTGAAGGTCTTATAGATACTGGGGCAGATGCCACGATTATTTCTGAGAAGCATTGGCCTTCTGCTTGGCCCCTTACAACTTCCCTGACTCATCTCAAAGGTATTGGACAGTCTGCCAATCCTCAACAGAGTTCTAAAATTCTAACCTGGTCTGATGAAGAGGGTAACCATGGCACTGTTCAGCCTTATGTTGTGCCTGGCTTGCCAGTCAATCTCTGGGGAAGAGATATCCTTGCACAGTTAAATCTTATTTTATGTAGTGCCAATGATGTTGTGACTAAACAAATGTTGAGACAAGGTTTCCTCCCTGGACAGGGATTAGGAAAGCATTCACAGGGAATAAAGGAGCCTATAGTAATAACACAAAAAACTGATCGTGCAGGCCTGGGCTCAGAAAATTTTTCCTAAGAGCCATTGACTTTCCTGTACCCCAAGCAGACAAAATCACTTGGAAAAGTGATGATGTAGTATGGGTTGATCAATGGCTAATGACCTCTGAAAAATTAGCAGTGGCTACAATGTTAGTACAGGAACTGCTGGTCATATTGAACCTACCACTTCCCCCTGGAATACGCCCATTTTTGTTATAAAGAAAAAGTCAGGTAAATGGAGGCTGCTACAGGATTTAAGAAAAATAAATGAACAGATGGTGGTCATGGGAGCCCTACAGCCCAGGTTGCCTACGCCCATGACCATCCCTGCTGGATACCATAAGGTGGTGATAGACCTAAAAGACTGTTTTTTTACCACTCCTTTGCATCCAGAAGATAGACAGAGGTTTGTGTTTAGCCTGCCAGTCGTCAATTTTAAAGGACCTATGCTTCATTTTCAATGGAGAGTGCTCCCCCAGGGCATGGCTAATAGCCCAACCCTTTGCCAAGTTTGTGGCCCAAGTAATTGACCCCCTCCAAAGTAAATGGCACTCTCTTTACATCATTCATTACATGGATGACGTTCTTTTGGCAGGACCAGATAGGACTCAGTTGCTTTATTGCTGCCAGGAATTGTCACATAGGCTGACAGCCAAGGGGCTTCAGATTGCTCCAGATAAGATTCAATTACAGGATCCTTATTTTTATTTGGGCTTCGAATTACAACATCGTAAAATTCTAAATCAAAAACCATGCCTTAAAATAAGCCACCTGAGGACCCTTAATGATTTTCAAAAATTATTGGGGGATGTTAATTGGAAGAGGCCATATTTAAGGCTCACTACTGGAGAGTTAAAACCTCTTTTTGACATCTTGAGAGGTGATCCTGACCCTTCTTCTCCTCGAAGCCACACGCCAGAGGCTTTAAAGGCTCTTCATGTAGTAAATGAGGCCATTCAAAAACAAGGTGTCTCTTTTATTTCTTATGATAAATCCTTTTCTCTTATTATTTGTGCCACGTCTCATACACCTACAGGTGTTCTTTGGCAAGAGGGACCTCTTTTGTGGGTACACCTCTCTGCCTCTCCCCCTAAGATTCTTGTACCATATACTTCACTAATAGAATTAATATTGATGGGGTGCAGACAGAGTCGTCAATACTTTGGCAGGGATCCTGATAAAATAATTGTACCTTATTCAAAGGATCAATTAGATTGGTTGATGCAGACCACTGATGACTGGCCTATAGTCTGTTCTTCTTTTTGGGGAATTATAGATAATCATTATCCTGCTGATAAGCTTCTTCAATTTATAAAGATTCACCCCTTCTCGTTTCCTAAGGTTATCTCCCCTCATCCTATAACTGCTGCCTGTCTAGTCTTTACAGATGGCTCCTCTAATGGTATGGCAGCTTATGTTATAGATGGACAATCAAGAACTGTTAAATCTCCCTATTCCTCTGCCCAACTTGTTGAACTTTATGCAGTAATTCAGGTCTTCCAATCATTGAAAGACTGCTCCTTTAATTTGTACACTGATAGTGCTTATATTGCCAATTCTGTTCCCGTCTTAGAAACTGTTCCTTTTATCAAGCCCTCTACAAATACAGCCCCTTTGTTTTTAGAACTTCAGAAGTTAATTGTGTCCAGGAAACATCCCTTTTACATTGGGCATCTTAGGGCACATTCTGACCTGCCTGGTGCCTTGTCTGAAGGAAATGCATGCTCTGATGCCACTACTCACCTTGCCTTCCCCGCCCTTGTAGATAAGGTTGATCAGGCAAAATGGGCTCATGCCATGCATCACTTAAATGCCCAGACCTTACAGCTGCTTTACGTGCTGACACGAGAACAGGCGAGCCAAATTGTTAAGCAATGCCCTGCCTGTCTCACATTACTCCGTGTCCCTCACCTCGGAGTTAATCCTCGAGGCTTGATTCCTAATGAAATTTGGCAAATGGATGTTACACATTTTGCAGAATTTGGCAAGCTTAAGTATATCCATGTTACAATAGATACCTTTAGTGGGTTTATTTTTGCCTCTCTCCAAGCAGGGGAGGCTGGAAAAAATGTTATTGCCCATGTGTTAAACTGTCTCTCTGTTCTGGGCAAGCCCAGAGTTATTAAGACAGACAATGGACCTGGTTATACAAGTGTCAAGTTTCAACAGTTCTGTGCTCAATTACAGATTAAACATATTACAGGTATTCCTTATAACCCTCAAGGACAGGGCATCATGGAGCATGCTCACCAAACCTTAAAGGCTGTTCTTCACAAAGTAAAAAAGGGGGAATTGTACCCCACAAAAGGAGCACCTAGAAATACTTTAAATCATACATTATTCGTGCTTAATTTTTTAACCTTGGACATAAATGGCAAATCAGCTGCCGACCGTTTCTGGCATCCAAAGACTGGTAATGGCTTTGCCTCAGTTATGTGGAAAGATCTCCTCTCGGGCACATGGAACGGTCCTGACGGTCCTGACCCAGTTCTTATATGGGCAAGAGGATCAGTTTGTGTCTTTGACACCAAGAATGGTGCCGCCCGTTGGCTGCCTGAAAGACTTGTCAAACAAATTGATAAGGCTAACAATCTTCCCAGGGAGTTTATCAACCCCTGAGGTTTCTTTTATTTTTATGTTTCAGGTGAAGATGCCCCCCCCCCAGGACGATGTTCCTTGTGGTGTCTATCTGGATGAGCCTCGCTACATTGCCCGGAGAACCAAAGAAAGCCCCATCTGCTTCCTCGCCTTTTGCCTGGCGCTTTTTCCTGACTGAAAACTGGAGGGAGCATGCTGCAGCCTACAAAGGCAAAAACTGGAAGGGTGCTCATTTGGCTACTGCCGACTGTCCCCTTGCAGGATGCCAGAAACCCCTTTCCCTAAACTTTGCTAAGTTCAACAAAATTAATATAGGAAAGTGGCCTATGATATGCTTTCTTTATGATCAGACCTTAGATTATTGTAAAAATTATTATGTAGAGCAAAGTATGAGATGTCCTTATAAAACGTGTAGGTACCATATTTCCAAGTTGGTCCCAGATAACAAGGCCAGCTTAGAAACTGTTCCTGAGAAAAACAGTCTCTTTAAAACTGAGACTGGGTACTCTTTAATCATCTGGGACCCATGGGACCCCCGCTGGACCTCTAAGGTTTGAGGAGGTGTTTATAGAAGTTACTATACATCCTCTGCCATTAGCCATATCTATATTTGGCGTGCCTATATCCAGGTCCAATCTATGGTTCATATTAACATTCAACACCAAGAGGAGCTTCTTAATCGACAACTTACACCGGCCTTAAAAGCCAAACCCTTTTCTTGGTTAAGTCTGATGAGAGAAGGGCTGTTGCTGGCCAGCATTAGTGGAATAGGTAATCTCAGCTGCTGTTTTCTTTGTGCTGCCCTAGATAGGCCCCCCCTTATCGCAGTTCCAGTGTTAGAACCCAACTGGACCTATACAGCGCCCACTGAGGCTCCAATTTTTATCCCAGATGTGGGTCTATATGAAACAACTTCACATCTCCCTTTCTGTTTATCCACGCCTAATATGTCCCTTTGCAACTCCACTTCCTGGAGGATTACCCCTGCTGCTCCCCCAGGCATATTCATTTGGTGTAATGGGACTCTGACAAAAAACTTCTCTCTCTCAAAAGGTTCCCTTCAGCTGTGTCTTCCAGTTACACTTGTGCCTCATTTAAATTAGCTGACACCTGCTGAGGTTATCCAGAGGATATTAGCCCCCCTGCACCGCAACAAACATGCCATATTTCTCCTTTTAGTGGCAGGCATTGCCCTCGCCTCCTCAGCAGTTGCTGCAGGGCTTGCTGGTGGATCCCTAGGGCATTCAATACATTCCTATTCTTCCCTCAGCCAACAGTTTGAATTAGCTATAGAAGCCTCAGCAGAGTCTCTAGCCTCACTCCAGAGACAGCTCTCCTCTCTGGCCCAGGTCACTCTCCAGAACCGCTGAGCTATAGACTTACTCACAGCTGATAAAGGAGGGACCTGTCTTTTTTTAGGTGAAGAATGTTGTTATTATTTTAATGAGTCCGGTGTTGTTGAGGAACAGGTTTAAAAACTTCATGAAATCATCTTTTCCCTTAAGAAACAGAAATTTTCATCTGATGCTGATTCCTGGTGGCATTCCTCTGTGTTCTCCCTCCTTATGCCTCTTGTTTGACCAATAATTGGCCTTTTACTTCTGGCAAGCCTGGGACCTTTCATTTTTAACAAAATTATAAGATTCATCAAGCAGCAAATTGACTCCCTGACATCCCGACCTCTACAGGCTCATTATCACTGCCTCGATCTGCTTGATTGTGGAATTAAGGTGCCTGAAGCTGATCCTCCTTTAGGAGCTGCATGAAACCCAGATTTATGCACGCTGACCTGTGGGTTAGCGTGGGTATCAGTGGGGTGCAGAGCTGGGCATCACAGAGGAAAAGACACTATGCTATGTGCTGGCTCTGGGTTCATTGAGGAGCATGCTCGGTAGCAGAGAGGTGGTTACCAATGGGGCTCCACCCACTGGGTGGGCCTTTCTCCTCTCCTGGGCAAAGGGTATCATAATAATATGAGGATCGAACCTCTATATCCCCCCCCATTAAGGCCCACCTGTTTTTAAACAGGTTCCTGATTATTCGGCTTTAAAGTAAATAAAAAGGGAGGAGATGTTGGAGACCAAAAGGCCTTGACTTATTTAGCAAGTCGAAGTGTCCCAGGCTCCACAGCAGGCATTCCTTCCCTGCCAGAGACCAACTAGCCTTGTTTGAATCTAAGGCCTTGCTCTTAATCAGATAGCCAGGGTGTCCCAGGCTTGGCTTAATTAGCAAGTCAAAGTGTTCCGGCTCCACAGCAGGCATTCCTTTGATTCCTTCCCATTCCCATTGCCTCCAGCAAGTGATAAGACATCCTGTTTGAAGTGGCCTGCAGCTTCAAGACAACAATGACTTCATCCTGATTTATAGTTATGTGTGACATCTGGAATCCCTCTTCCTCTGCCACTTCCCGCCCTAAAGTGTTTATAGACATAGTAATAAAGCCATTTTTGGGGCTTGATCGGAACACCATTTTGCCCTCATGCATTCTTTGTTTCCTGCCTCTTTCCATCACCGGCAGTTTTCTCTCCTCAGCACCTGAGTTTCCTGCCGGCAGGGCACTTCAGACCCTGGTCCATAGTCCCTCCTGGGAGGGCCCTCCGGGCGGGATGGGACAGCGAGCTCTTCGCATCTGTATACTCATTACTGCAAACCATTGAGGCTCACCTTTGCACAGGAAACAGCCCTCATGGTTTCGCCCTCCAAGTTCAATTTTTATAGCACGATGGTTATTTGCTTGTGGGTCAAATTTCATGTTCTGAAATGTAGCTTGTCTCATGACAGCATACATATTTTCTTCTGTCAGGTCTTTCTCCAGAAAACTGCAGATTTAAAGCACTATGTTTCTGAGGCCCTGAAACAGTCATGGGTTGAGAAATTACTGACCTTATAATAGACATATGGGTTATAGTCAAACATAAGATGTGACCCTGTAAGATTCCTTCCAGGAATGTAAAGATGGCTCAACACAAGCAAATTAGTGAATTGGGATTATAGTATGTTCAGGAAAAAAAAAACACTGATATGATTATTTCCATTGATATGAAAAAATGTTCAGAAAAACATAGGAAACAGCAGTAAGAAGAATATATTTTGATACAAAGCCTTACATGTAATATACCTACACATGAAATCATACTCACTAGAGAAACATATAATAAGTTCAGGTGATGTTTGTATTAACTCAAACTTTCCTAGTCTACCTGATTCAACCCTGGACATAAGGACCAGAGCAATTCATCAATAACAGCAAAAGCAGAATGTAAACTGAGAGCATGCTAAGCAGTTCTGGAAGATTTCTTTTTTTTTTTTTTTAATTCATAAATCTTTTGATTTTTATTATTTATTTATGTTTCAAATGTTATCCCCTTTCCAGGTTTCCCTTCTGCAACCCCCATATCATAACCCCCCTGCTTCTATTAGGGTACTTTCCCCACCCCATACTCCAGCCTCACCACCCTAGCATTCCCTTACTTTGTGGCATTGAGCCTTCACAGGACCAAGGGCCTCCCCTCTCACTGATGCCAGATAAGGCCATCCTCTCCCACATATGCAGCTGGAGCCATGGGTCTCTCCATGTGTACTCCCTGGTTTGTGGTTTAGTCTCTGGGAACTCTGGGGAGTCTGATTGGTTGATATTATTGTTTTTCCTATGGAATTGCAAGCCCCTTCAGCTCCTACAGTCTTTCCCCTAACTCCTCCATTGGGGTCTCCGTGCTCAGAATGATGGTTGGCTACAAACATCTGCATCTGTATTGGTAATGCTCTGGCAGAGCCTCTCAGGAGACAGCTACATCAAGATCCTGTCAGCAAACACTTCTTGACATCAGCAATAGTGTTGCAGTTTAGTTTCTGCAGATGGGATGGATCTCCAGGTGGGGAAATCTCTAGATGGCCTTTCCTTCAGACTCTGTTCAACTTTTTGTCCCTGTATTTCCTTTAGACAGGAACAATTTTGGGTTAATATTTTGAGATGGGTGGGTATCCCATGTTTTCAATGAAGAAAATGCTAACAAAATAACAATTACAATAGTATAGAGTACAAAATAAAAACAAACAAATACCAGGTGAATTTCTATACATGAATAAAGAAACTGCATCAACACTGCAACAATAACAACAACGATCTTAGCAATAAAGCTAAAAAAAGCAATCCAATTAGCATGATGAAACTATCCAAATATTATTTAAAGATACCTAAGAAAACAAATAGACAATATCTAACATATAAGAATAGCAAAGCAGGAATTTTAAGATAATTACAAAATTACACTTGGTGTAATTCTTCTTATCATCTCATTTAAACAAATAAAAGAACTCATTGCAAAATTTATTTGAAAACATACTGAATAAGTAAATAACCCTGAGAAATGATGTTAAATTTGTAGTATTTATACTTCCAGATTTCAAAAGCTAGTAAAAAAGTTATGACTCAATATGATACAATTATTATACATAGGGTGTAGTACCCAAATTTCCTTCAGAAAGTACATAAATCATTTTAATGAACTGTCATAATTTGTATAAATAACTCAGCATTAAATTACTGTTATTTTAAGCAAAGTATTTGACTAAAAATACCTATAGAAATATTTTAAATATGGAAATATGACTTTTAATTTCATGAAACAAACATAAATAGATATAAAAGTTCACTTAGACTCTGAGAAAATATTAGGGATATACTTGAATACCTCACTTTTGACTGTAGATAGACTCTCCAAATTAAAATTCAACACAGAAACTCAAAGTTAAATTACATCACAGATTAAAATGGTATGACAACTATTTATAGAATATTCTATGTGTATTTGTCTCATTTCTATTGTAATAAAGCACTGACCAAAAACAAAGCTGGGGGAAAAAGTGATTTATTTTACTCTGCAGGAGATGCTCTATCATAGAGGATGTTAGGAAATGTAGGCAGACCTGAAACAGAACTATGGAGGAATGCTGCTTACTGACTTGATCCTCATGGCTTCCTTACCCTGCTTTCTTATACAACCTAGGACAACCTTCCTAGGGATGGCATCACCCACAGTGGTCTCAGCCTTCTCAAAAAATCATTAACTAAGAAAATGCCTCACAGGATTGTCTGCAGCCAATCTGCTGAAGGCATTTTCTCAACTGAGGTTCTTCTTCCAAGATAACTCTAGGTTGTATGAAGCTGAGAAAACCAAACCAACCAAACAAAAACCTAACATCTACCCAGAACATGTGAAATTAAACTACATAGCTACAGAAAAAAAAAAACACAAAAGAATAAAAACAAACCAAACAAACAAAAACACCATGGTGCCTCCATAAAAACAGACACAGTGCAGGAGACCTCTGCCTGGGCCACCAGGAGTCCATAGACAACGAATGCCAGGAGAAATCTACCCTCCCAGGACCTTGGAAAAGTCGTGAATGGGGTTAAAGGGAGCAACACCTCTCACTGAGACCCGCCCAGAACTGGCAGGATCCAGGGCCTGAGAACTCGGGGGCAGGAAACCTCTGAACCTTCCAGTATCCATCTGTGGGGGGAGACCTCTGCCTGGGCCACCAGGAGTCCATTGCCAATGAGCGCCAGGAGAAAACTACCCTCCCAGGAGTGAAGAAAAGCTGTGAGTGAGGTTAAGGGGAGCAACACCACTCACAGAAACCTGCCAGAACCTACGGGATTCAGGGAGTGAAAACTCAGGAGCAGGAAACCTCTAAACCTTCCGGTATCCATGTGTGGGTGGAGACCTCTGCCTGAGCCACCAGGAGTCCATAGCCAACGAGCACCAGGAGAAAGCTACCCTCCCAGGACCTTGGAAAAGCCGTGAGTGGGAGTAAGGGGAGCAACCTCTCACTGAGACCTGCCCAGATCCGGCGGGATACAGGGCCTGAGGAGAACTCGGGGAAAGGAAACCTCTGAACCTTCAGGTTCCATCTGTGGGGGAAGACCTCTGCCTGGGCCACCAGGGGTCTGTGCATGGGGACCTCAGCCTGGGCCACAGGGCTCCAAGAGACAGTGGGTATCCCAGGAGTGCTGACACACTTTTGAGCACAGGAAAAACCACCACTTCTGTTCAAACTGGACCAAAAGGGACCCTTAAGAGGCATCAGGACATAGCAACCAAGGGACAACTGGAGACAAGATCCTTCTGATTTCTGTCTGCACCACAGAGCGGACCCTGTGCCGCAGTTCTCCAAACCCAAACACCTCTCAGAGAGAGCTGGTCTTGAAAGAGTATTGACACAGAGGCCTGCAGGAGGGGCAAGCCACAACCAGACAGTAAAATCAGCTAAAATCAGAGTTAACAAGATGGCAAAGGGCAAGGGTAAGAACATAAGAAAGAGGAACCAAGGGTACTTGGCATCATCAGAACCCAGCTCACCCACCACAGCAAGTCCTGGATACCCCAACACACCAGAAAAGCAAGACTCAGATTTAAAATCATTTCTCATGATGATGATAGAAGACATTAAGAAAGAAATGAATAACACCCTTAAAGAAACACAAGAGAACAGACATAAACAACTAGAAGCCTTTAAAGAGGAAACACAAAAAACAATTAAAGAATTAAAGGAAAACACAATCAAACAGGCAGAATTTCAAGAAAACACAATCAAACAGACAAAGGAAATGCAAAAAACTATCCAGGAGATAAAAATAGAAATAGAAACAATAAAGAAATCACAAAGGGAGACAACCCTGGAGTTAGAAAACCTAGGAAAGAGATCAGGAACCATTGACATAAGCATCACCAACAGAATACAAGAGATAGAACAGAGAATCTCAGGAGCAGAAGTTACCATAGATAACATCGACACAACAGTAAAAGAAAATGCAAAATGCAAAAAGCTTCTAACCCAAAACATCCATGAAATCCAGGACACAATGAGAAGACAGAACCTAAGGATAATAGGTATAGAAGACAGTGAAGATTCCCAACTTAAAGGACCAGTAAATATCTTCAACAAAGTTATAGAGGAAAACTTCCCTTACCTAAA
>CM052720.1:15992786-16004774 GCA_028551405.1 Uromys caudimaculatus
CTGTTGGTGATGCTTGCATCTATGACTCCTGATCTCTTTCCTAGGTTTTCTATCTCCAGGGTTGTCTCCCTTTGTGATTTCTTTATTGTTTCTATATCTATTTTTAGATCCTGGAAGGTTTTGTTCATTTCCTTCGCTTGTTTGTGTTTTCCTGTAATTCTTTAAGGGATTTTTGTGTTTCCTCTTCAAGGGCTTCTACCTGTTTACCTGTGTTCTCATGTATTTCTTTAAGGGAGTTATTTATGTCCTTTTAAAAGTCTTCTATCATCATCATGAGAAGTGATTTTAAATCTGAGTCTTGCTTTTCTGGCATGTTGGGGCATCCAAGGCTTGCTGTGGTGGGAGAAGTGGGTTCTGATGATGCCAAGTTGCTTTGGTTTCTGTTGCTTATGTTCTTGCCTTTGCCATTTGCCATCTGGCATTATCTGGTCTTGTTTTCTCTGACTGTGGCTTGTCCCTCCTGCAAGCCTCCCTCCTAGGAGACCAGCTCTCTCTGAGAGGAATTTGGGTTTGGAGAGCTGTGGCACAGGGTCAGCTCTGGGGTGCAGACAGAAACCAGAGGATCCTGTCCCCAGCAGCTCCTTGGTACCTGTGTCCTGATCGTTCTTTGAGGGTCTCTCTTGGGCCAGGAATTTGAACAGAAGTGGTAGTCTTGCCTGTTCTTGAGGGTGTGTCGCCACTCCTGGGAGACCAGCTCTCTCCTGGCACTATTTGGGTATGGAGCACTGTGGCACATGACCAGCTCCCCAGCTGCAGAAGGAAACTGGAAAGCACTCCTTGATCCCTTTGTCCTGAGTGTTCCAGGAGGGTCCCACTGAGCACAGATGCTGGTCTTACCCCCTGCTCACAGACTTGTCCACACTCCTGGGAGGCTAGCTCTCTCCTGGTGCTATTTGGGTATGGAGCCCTGTGGCACAAGATCAGCTTCCAGGCTGCAGCTATATTAGAGGGATAACATCCAATATACATAAAGACCTCAAGAAGTTAGACTCCAGAGAACCAAATAACCCTATTTTAAAATGGAGAACAGAGCTAAACAGAGAATTCTCAACTGAGAAAACTCGAAGGGCTGAGAAGCACCTAAAGAAATGTTCAACATCCTTAGTCATTGGGGAAATGCAAATCAAAACAACCCTGAGATTCCACCTCAAACCAGTCAGAATGGCTATGATCAAAAACTCAGATGACAACAGATGCTGGCAAGGATAGGAGAAAAAGGAACATTCCTCCATTGCTGGTGGGATTGCAAGCTGGTACAACCACTCTGGAAATCAGTTTGGTGGATCCTCAGAAAATTGGACATAGTACTACCTGAGGACCCAGCTATACCACTCTTGGGTATATATCCAGAAGCTGCTCCAGTATGTAGTAAGGACACATGCTCCACTGTCTTCATAGCATCCATATTTATAATAGCCAGAAGTTGGAAACAACCCCTATGTTGCTCAACAGAAGAATGGATACAGAAAATGTGGTACATTTACACAATGAAATACTACTCAGCTATTAAAAACAACGACTTCATGAAATTTGCTGGTAAATGGATGGAACTTGAAAATATCAACCTGAGTGAGGTAACTCAGTCACAAAAGAACAAACATAATATGTATTCACTGATAAGTGGATAGTAGCGCAAAATTTCGGAATACCCAAGATTCAATTCACAGACCATATAAAGCCTAAAATGAAAGAAGACCAAAATGTGGATGCTTCAGTGTTTTGTAGAAGGGTGAACAAAATACACACAGGAGGAAATATGGAGACAAAGTGTGGAATAGAGACTGAAGTAAAGGCCATCCAGAGACTGCCCCACCTGGGAATACATCCCATATATAGCCACCAAACCCAGACGTTATTGTGGATGCTGGGAAGTGCTTGCTGACAGGAGCCTGATATAGTTGTCTCCCAAGAGGCTCAGGCAGAGCCTGACAAATACAGAGGTGGATGCTTGAAACCAACAATTGGACTGAGTGTGGAGTTTAGGATGGAGGAGTGGGAGAAGGTACTGAAGGAGTTGAGGGGGTTTGCAACCCCATGGAGGGAGTAACAGTGTCAACTGGTCAGATCCCCCAGAGCTCCTGGAGACTGGACCACCAACCAAAGAATACACATGGAGGGACCCATGGTGCTGGACACATATGTGGCAGAGAAGGGTCTTGTTGGCCCATCAGTGGGAGGAGAGGCCCTTGGGCCTGAGGGTGTTAGATGCCCCATAGATGTAGAGGAATGCTGTGGAGGGAAAACAGGAGTGGGCAGGTGGGTGGGGGAGCACCCTGATAGAGGTAAGGGGAGGAGGATCAGATAGGGGGTTTCCGAAGGGGAGACCTGGAAAGGGGAAAACATTTGAAATATAAATAAAGTAAATATTTATAAAAAGCAAAAGCTAGTTAAGCAGTCTCAGCACTAATCTCTCTTTGCTTCCTGACTATGGATTACCTATTTGATGTTTCTGCCACCATGCAGACTTTCACATCCATGATGGATGATAACCTCAGACTACGAACTCAAATAATCTCTTCTTTCCTTAAAAAAGAAAAAAACTAGTCTTAGTGGATGAAGGACAATAAGAAAAGAAGGCCCTCTAAGCACAGGAAGACTGACACACATAGGGATTCTCAGAGACTGCAGCATGCACAGGACCTGCTTGGGCAGAGGAGATGCAAACCCCCATATCCTATTTAGACACTTTCTCCAATCCATAATCATTCTCAAGTAAAAAATTAGTTTTCTCCAATGGAGTGAGTGTCACTAGAGATAAGAAAACCTATTAAGGGCAGATGATATGCCTAGGAGTGAGGGTACTGAGTTAGCTAGAGCCAAGATGACCCCATGACAGGTTGAAAACTGGCAGTTTGGGAGACTAGGCCTACATTTCTGTTTCCCAGAAATGAGAAAGTCCAAAACAAGTCAATGCCAGAAAAAAACACCCCTTATGGGCATCTAATCAGGAGCTGCCATGGCACCTGGCCTGACACAAGCCTGAGCCAAGAATAGTTCGTTTCAAACAGCCCGTCAAATTCCCTAGAATTCTTAACTAACCACAAATGTGCCCATACCTCTGGTGATAGAGCCAACCAATCAAGGGATAGAAAGATGAAAATCAACCATCCCTATGTTAACAGGCTTTAAAACAACCCTGCAAAGCTCACACCTCTGTCTTCCAACCTGGATGGCAGACCCCTGCATGCTGATCTCTGCAGAATAAATGTTCTTTGCTGTTGTATACTATTTGAGTCTGGAGTATCATTCTTCAGCAAACCATGAACTCTTACAGAAGTAGATGGCCAAAACAAAATGAAATCAATAGCATCTTTAGAGGTTCTTTGTGGCATAATGTACTGTCAGGTTTTTTTTTTTCTTTTTTTCTTTTTTTCTAACATTGCAAGTTCTTTGTTTATGTATTATGACTTCCAGTCTTGTGCTTATGGGATTCCTGTATGTGTATGAGACCATATAGTGCATGCAGACAGGAGCCTGGCATAGCTGTGCTCTAAGAGGCTCTTCCAGCAACTGACTAAGACAAGTACAGATACTTACATCCAACTTTGGATTAAGGTCAGAGAACCATATGGAAGAGTTAGAGGAAGGAGTGAAGGAACTGAAGGGGGTTGCAACTCCATAGGAAAAACAACAGTGCCAACTAACCAGACCCCTCAAATCTCCCAGAGACTAAGTCAAAAACCAAGGAGTACACATGGACTGGTACATGGCCCTGGGCACATGTATAGCAGAGGACTGTCTTGTATGTCCTCTGTGGGAGGAGATACATTGAATCCTGTGGAAACTTGATGCCCCAAGGAAAAGGAATGCTGGTGGGTTGATGTGGGGTTGGGTGGGCAGGTAAAGGAGCATCTTTTCAGACACCTGGGAGGAGGGATGGGGTGAAGAACTCAGGGAGGGGGGACCAGCAAGGAGATCAACTTTTAGAATATAAATAAATATAATAATTTAATAAAGAGGTAAGAAAAATTTTTAAAGATAAAAAATAAATAGAGTATAAATATTTATGAGAATCTCACTCACAGCAAATGTGAAATGCAAACAGACTCCTTAGGAGACCTGTATCTGTATCACTTTTCAGACTTTGATTGGTATCACTTGCATGGTGATATGCTGCCTTCTGTGGCTGTTATCAGTCACATGAGGGACTATCCAGGCTGTTGATGTACTGATGGTGAGCATCCTTGTGTTGTCACTTCCTGCTCATCACATGCAAAGCCTGCTGAGGCTGCCAGAACTGCTCCTTCATACTGTGAGAAGCCCCATGACAGTCATGAGAAAAGTTAATGCTAGGACTGAATAAAGCTTCCAGACATCGGCTGAAGCTGAAGAATACTACTCAAGAAATTAAGGAATTTTGCCACTTTGGAAATAATCAATGAAATTATGAAAGTAGTTTATAACTATGAACACAGTTTAAAATTATGACCATATTTATAATCTTATAATGAATTCTAGCTTAATAGAAGAGACACCTACTCTCATCCTCTAGTTTCATGAGCTCACACATGAGCACATAGCACACACAAATATATAAAAAAAAAAAGAAAACAACAAAAAATGAGAGAGAATACTAAACTTTGCAAACTTCACCAAGGGACTACCTCAAAAGTTTTTTGGAAAGTGTTTTTATATGCAACCCCTGCCCCTGCCCCTGCCCTTTCCCCTGACCCTTCCCCTGCTCCTGCCCCTGCACTTCCCACTGCTCCCACCCCCATCCCCGCTCCCACCCCTGGCCTCACCTCTGTGTCTGCCTCAGCCAATTAAAGTCTTGCATCACCCATCTTGATGTTAACTTGTGCCTTTCCACCCATGCTGAGGTTCATAAAATAACAACTCTGAGACTTAATTATATTGATGAATAAATGTGTAGGTGATAAGCTTGGACCTCTTCTGGGACTACTTCACAGCTTAATTATTCCATTTGTTCTATTCTGAGTACCACCATGTGGCTGATTACCCAGTCTACAGTATCATGTGACTGTCTTCTTCTGTGTCTGGGAAAATCTCCCATGCCTGACTCAATCCCAGAATCCTCTATCTCTGCCAGATGTCCCACCTTCTAATCCTGCCTCTGTTCATTAGCCAATCAGCTTTTTTATTGACAGATGAATGCTTTTACACAATGCACAAGGAATCATCTCTACAGTTCCTCCATTTAGTCCAATAAAAGGAGGAATACAATAATAACAATTACAGAAACTATCATGTAAGATTTACATTCAGTGTCCAGTACATACATATTTGGCAACCTTGGAGAAAGTATTCTCCTATCTATCCTGTCTTGGTGAGTTCTATGTTCTGTACCTAAATCAGTTTCTATCATGGTTTGCATTACCAACATAAAACATCTTCTCAGACTTAAGGACATTTTCTTAAATCCTAAACAACTTAAGGTTATTTGTGAAACTATATCTAGTCTTCAACC
The DNA here is from genome assembly GCA_028551405.1 of Uromys caudimaculatus. Taxonomy (NCBI): domain Eukaryota; kingdom Metazoa; phylum Chordata; class Mammalia; order Rodentia; family Muridae; genus Uromys; species Uromys caudimaculatus. The sequence goes on from CM052720.1 coordinate 15,998,215, forward strand.
CCATCAGAGACTCAAGAAGCAATAAATATTATCTAAGCTGCTTCCAAAACTTTAGAAATGACAGAGGAGCTGGATGTTTGGAGAGTCACCAAAGATTTCTCTGTCACAGGAGCATTCGTCTTCAACCATGGGGCCCAGAATATCTGACAGACTTTTCTGTGAAGCAGGAATTATGAAGGACTGTTTAGTCTACGTTGGCAAAGCTTAGCAGTTCCATGGATCTTGTTTGTCAATTTTTGAACAGTATTATTTCAGCAGTTGAAGCAAGGATAGTTTTTTTCTCAGTGGCTAGCTTGGCATATTTGAAGCAAACCCTAAATGGAGGTTCTTTGATTCTAACCATTTTCTTTGAAGTAGAATGGGGTATTGTCAGGAGCAGACCTGTCTCATTGTCATAAAAATATTTTAATGCAAAAAAATCTTCAAATGCCATATTCTATGGATCTCTGAGATTTTGAAGACCATCTATCTATCTATAGTATATCTGAATTGGCAAACATTGCTTGTTTCTAGCAATTTACTCTCTGTTCAACTTTTAAAACATTTCATTTTAATTAACTAGACTAGTAACTAACATGACCATGAGTTTGATGAACTATTAACTTGCATTTCTTAATTATCCTAAATAGTTTATAATAGGATCTTTCAAAAAAACAATAACTTATCATTGCATTTTTAAGAATTACATAAGTACAATAAATAAAACGAGATTATACATTGGTGGGTTGCATGTCTGCCTCACTGCTGGAATGCCAAAGTGACACCAGCATGACACTAAAGGAAAGGTGAAATGCAGTCCAAGATGGAGTTCCAACCAGTTTTCTTCTGTTCAAGAAACAACAAGATCTGGGACAGATACTGTTGTTTTCCATCTCCTCTATGCCCAATGATGCTGGGGACCTCAAGGATTTGAGAATGGTGGTCTGCAGGTCTGCTCTTCCCCTATGTGCCAGGGAGAAAGATGATGGGTGATCCAAGGACAGATTGGAATCTGGTTTGGTTCTGAGTGAGTGCCAATAATACTGAAGGGCTGGAAGAGAGAAGGCCTTCTCCAAGAAATTCAGGCGTGCCTTTTATAAAGAAGACCTCCCCCCTTGGTGATCCTTAATAAAGAAGATGGTTCTTGCTTGTCCAAACTGCTTTATTTTTATGGTGGATTGTGAATGCATATGTCTTACTCAGGGTGAACAGGGATTAAAACCTTTGGCAGGAAGAGATGCCCAGGGATGGAAACTCATTCACTAAACACTTCAGGCCTGTCTAGATTCCACGTTAGCATGGAGAATTCTAGGTTTTTATGCTCTGTGTCTGGCTGTTGTGGTCCTCTCAGTGAAGTGTCATGGTTACATGTTTCAGGACAGTTAGACACTGGTTGGGAACTGGTTCCATTGCATGCAGTTCTCAATTATGAGATATCCTGGGGGTTTTGACCCTGCTTCAACCTTACCAGTTCTTCTGTCTGATAGCATTGTTCACCTGCCCCACAATACATAGTATGTTGTAGACAAACATAACCTTAATTTTGTAGTGATATACAAAGATTTATACCAATATAACTAAATATACCTTTAGTTTTGTATCAATGTACAAAGAACTATATCAATGTAACATTTTTGACAAGTAGCTCTATACTTTAGAGAAGATTCCACAATCTACCCTTTATTCTTATCATTCCTATAATCCCCACTGTTTTTTTTAAACACATCTCCCAGTTTTCCCCTTAACACTAGATAGAAGAGAAAGAGTGAAGGAGGAAATGAAAGGGAAAAAGAAATCCCTGAATCCAACCCCCTTATTTTGTTTCCTCCCTTCCCAAGATCATAACAACTTGTACTACCCCCTCCTTAAATGATATCAAATATTTATTATCCACTGAATGATCCAAAAACATCCATCACAAATTTTGGGATTGGAGGCGTGGCTCCCTAATGATTTGGGATCTCATTTGGGAGGCCCACTTCAAAAATTGGGATATTGGCCTTCTGTGAACAGGAACCTCAGTCTGTGCCACAGAGCTCCATAGCCAAATAGCACATGGAGAAAGCTAGCATCCCAGGAGTGTGAACAAGCCCATGAGTGAAGGTAAGATTAGCACCACTGCTCAGCAGGACCCGCCCGGAATGCTCAGGTCACAGGGACCAACGATTTTAAGAAGGAAATAAATAACTCCCTTAAAGAAATACAAGAGAACACAGGTAAACAGCTAGAAGCCCTTAAAGAGGAAATACAGGAAAACACAATCAAACAGGCAAAGAAAATGAACAAAACCAACCAGGATCTAAAAATGGAAATAGAAACAATAAAGAAATCCCAAAGGCAGACAACCCTGAAGATAGAAAACCTAGGAAAAAGATCAGGAGTCATAGATGCAAGCATCACCAACAGAATACAAGAGATAGAAGAGAGAATCTCAGGAGCAGAAGATACCAAAGAAAGCATTAGCACAGCAGTCAAAAAAAATACAAAAAGTGAAAAGCTCCTAACCCAAAACATCCATGAAATCCTGGACACAATGAGAAGACCAAACCTAAGGATAAGAGGTATAGAAGAGTGTGAATATTCCCAACTTAAAGGGACAGCAAAATTACAGAAGAAAACTTCCCTAACCTAAAGAAAGAGATGAACATAAACATTCAAGAAGCCTACCAAACTCCAAATAGATTGAACCAGAAAAGAAATTCCTCCCGTCACATTATAGTGAAAACACCAAAAGCACAAAACAAAGAAAGAATATCAAAAGCAATGAGGGAAAACAGTCAAGTAACATATAAAAGCAGACCTATCAGAATTACACCAGACTTCTCACCAGAGACTATAAAAGCTAGAAGATCCTGGACAGAACTCATACAGACCCTAAGACAACACAAGTGCTATCCCAGGTTGCTACACGCAGCAAAACTCTCAATTACCATAGATGGTGAAAACAAGATATTCCATGACAAAACCAAATTTACACAATATCTTTCTGCAAATCCAGCCCTACAAAGGATAATAGATGGAAAATGCCAACACAAGGAGGGAAACTACACCCTAGAAATAGGAAGAAAGTAATCTTTCAACAAACCCAAAAGAAGATAGCCACACAAACATAAAAATAACATCGAAAATAACAGGAAACAACAATCACTATTCCTTAATATCTCTTAACATCAACGGACTCAATTCCCCAATAAAAAGATATAGGCTAACAGACTGGATCCATGAACAGGACCCAGCATTTTCCTGCATACAGGAAACACACCTCAGTGTTAAAGACAAACACTACCTCAGATTAGAGGGCTGGAAAACAATTTTCCAGGCAAATAGTCCCAAGAAACAGGCTGGAGTAGCCATTCTAATATTGGATAAAATCGACTTTCAACCAAAAGTCATCAAAAAAGATAAGGAAGGTCACTTCATACTCATCAAAGGAAAAATCTACCAAGAACTCTCAATTCTGAACATCTATGCTCCAAATGCAAGGGTACCCACATTCATAAAAGAACCTTTACAAAAGCTCAAAGCACACATTGCACCTCACACAATAATACTGGGAGACTTCAACACCCCACTATCATCAATGGACACATCTTGGAAACACAAACTAAACAGAGATACAGTGAAACTAACAGAAGTTATGGACCAAATGGATTTAACAGATATTTATGGAACAATTCATCCAAAATCAAAAGAATATACCTTCTTCTCAGCACCTCATGGTACTTTCTCCAAAACTGACCATGTAATTGGTCACAAAACAAATCTCAACATATATAAGAAGATTGAAATAATCCCATGGTCTTATCAGATCACTATAGATTAAGGCTGGTCTTCATTGGCAACAAAAACAACAGAAAGCCCACATATACATGGAAGCTGAACAATGCTCTATTCAATGATAACTTGATGAAGGAAGAAATAAAGAAAGATATTAAAGACTTCATAGAATTTAATGAAAATGAAAGTGCAACATACCCAAACTTATGGGGCACAATGAAAGCGGTGTTAAGAGGAAAACTCATAGCACTGAGTGCCTCCAAAAAGAGACTGGAGAGAGCATACACTAGCAGCTTAACAGCACACCTGAAAGCTCTAGAACAAAAAGAAGCTAATGCACCTAAGAGGAGTAGAAGGCAGGAAATAATAAAACTCAGGGCTGAAAACAACCAAGTAGAAACAAAAAGAACTATACAAAGAATCAAAAAAACCAGGAACTGGTTCTTTGAGAAAAGCAACAAGATAGATAAACCCTTAGCCAGACTAACCAGAGGGCACAGAGACAGGATCCAAATTAACAAAATTAAAAATGAGAAGGGAGATCAAACAAAGATTCTGAGAAAATTCAAAAAAAAATCAGATCCTTCTACAAAAGCCTATACTCAACAAAATTGGAAAATCTGGATGAAATGGACAATTTTCTAGACAGATACCAAATACCAAAGTTAAGTCAGGATCAGATAAACTATCTAAACAGTCCCATAATGCCTAAAGAAATAGAAGCAGTCATTAAAAGTCTCCTAACCAAAAAAAGCCCAGGACCAGATGGGTTTAGTGCAAAATTCTATCTGAACTTCAAAGAAGACCTAATACCAATACTCTTCAAACTATTCCACATCATAGAAACAGAAGGAACACTACCCAATTCCTTCTATGAGGCCACGCTTAAACTGATACCAAAACCTCACAAAGACCAAAGAAAGAAAGAAAACTTCAGATCAATTTCCCTTATGAATATCAATGGAAAAATACTCAATAAAATTACCACAAACCCAATCCAGAACACACCAAAACGATCATTCATTATGATCAAGTAGGCTTCATCCCAGGGATGCAGGGATGGTTCAATACCCAAAAACCCATCAATGTAATCCACTACATATATAAACTCAAAGAACAAAACCACATGGTCATTTCACTAGATGCTGAAAAAGCATTTGACAAAATTCAACATCCCCTCATGATAAAAGTCTTGGAAAGATCAGGAATTCAATAACCATACCTAAACATAGTAAAAGCAACATACAGCAAACCAGTAGCCAACATCAAACTAAATGGAGAGAAACTTGAAGCAATCCCACTAAAATCAGGGACTAGACAACGCTGCCCTCTCTCTCCCTATCTATTCAATATAGTAATTGAAGTTCTAGCTAGAGCATTTAGACAACAAAAGGAGGTCAAAGGGATACAAATTGAAAAGGAAGAAATCAAAATATCACTATTTGCAGATGATATGACTGTATACTTAAGTGACCCGAAAACCTCAACCAGAGAACTGCTACAGCTGATAAACAACTTAGCAAAGTGGACAGATACAAAATTAGCTAAAACAAATCAGTAGCCTTCCTATACTCAAAGGATAAACAGGCTGAGAAAGAAATTAGGGAAATGACACCCTTCACAATTGTCACAAACAATATAAAGTATTTTGGTGTGACTCTAACCAAACAAGTGAAAGATCTGTATGACAAGAACTTCAAGTCTCTGAAGAAAGAAATCAAAGAAGACCTCAGAAGATTCAATGATCTCCTATGCTCATGGATTGGCAGGATTAATACAGTAAAAATGGCCATCTTGCTGAAAGCAATCTACAGATCCAATGCAATCCCCATCAAAATTACAACTCAATTCTTCATAAACTTAGAAAAAGCAATTCTCAAATTAATTTGGAATGACAAAAAACCCAGGATAGCAAAAGCTATTCTCAATAACAAAAGAACTTCTGGGGGAATCAGCATCCCTGACCTCAAGCTGTACTACAGAGCAGTAGTGATAAAAACTGCATGGTATTGGTACAGTGACAGACAGGTAGATCAATGGAATAGAATTGATGACCCAGGAATGAACCCACACACTTACGGTCACTTGATCTTTGACAAAGGAGCTAAAACCACCCAGTGGAAAAAAAGACAGCATTTTCAACAAATGGTACTGGTTCAACTGGCGGTCTACATGTAGAAGAATGCAAATTGATCCATTCTTATCTCCCTGTACAAAGCTCAAGTCCAAGTGGACCAAGGACTTCCACCTAAATCCAGATACACTGAATCTAATAGAGAAAGTAGGTAAAAGTCTCAAATACATGGGTAAAGGAGAAAAGTTCCTGAACAGAATACCAATGGCTTATGTTCTAAGATCAAGAATAGACAAATGGGACCTCATGAAATTGCAAAGCTTCTGTAAGGCAAAGGACACTGTCAATAGGACAAAACGGCAACCAACAGATTGGGAAAAGATCTTAACCAATCCTATGTCCGATAGAGGGCTAATATCCAATATATACAAAGAACTCAAGAAGTTAGACTCCAGAAAACCAATTAACCCCATCAAAAAATGGGGAACAGAGCTAAACAGAGAATTCTCAAATGAGGAAATTCGTAGTGCTGAAAAGCACCTAAAGAAATGTTCAACATCCTTAGTCATCAGGGAAATGCAAATCAAAGCAAGTCTGAGATTCCACCTCACACCAGTCAGAATGTCTAAGATCAAAAACTCAGGTGACAGCAGATGCTGGCGAAGATGTGGAGAAAGAGGAACACTCCTCCACTGTTGGTGGGATTGCAAGCTGATACAACCACTCTGGA
>CM052720.1:16004874-16107914 GCA_028551405.1 Uromys caudimaculatus
GTAATAAAGACACATGTTCCACTAAGTTCATAGCAGCCATATTTATAATAGCCAGAAGCTGGAAACAACCCAGATGTCCCTCACCAGAGGAATGGATACAGAAAATGTGGTACACCTACACAATGGAGTACTACTCAGCTATTAAAAACAATGACTTCATGAAATTCTCAGGCAAATGGATGGAACTTGAAAATATCATCCTGAGAGAGGTAATTCAGTCACAAAAGAACCAACATGCTATGTACTCACTGATAAGTGAATATTAACCCAAAAGTTCAGAATACCCAAGTTTCACTTCACAGTAACTGTTGGACTGAGTGTGAGGTCCCTTTGTATATAGATGGAGTTGGAGAAGGGACTGAAGGAGCTGAGGGAGCTTGCAGCCCCATGAAAGGAGCAACAGTATCAACTGGCCTGACCCCCCGGTGCTCCCGGAGACTGGATCACCAACCAAAGAATACACATGGAAGGCCTCATGGTGCTGGCCACATATGTTGCAGAGGTGGGCCTTGTTGGCCATCAGGGGGAGGAGAGACCCTTGGTGCTGAGGGTGTTAGATGCCCCAGTATAGGGGAATGCCAAAGTCGGAAGACGGGAGTGGGTGGGTGTGTGGGTGGGTGGGGGAGTACCCTTATAGAGGCAGGGGGATGGGGGAGGTGTTAAGGGGTTTACAAAGTGGAGACCTGGAAAGGGGGAAACATTTGAAATGTAAATAAGATATCAAAAAACTAAAATTTAAATAAATAAATAAAATATTTTTTAAAAAAAGGCAAAGACATATCAAAAAAATTTTAAAATAGTACACTAAGGAATCAAAGCAAACTCTTTGCAATGATCATTTGCAAGTAAAGCTGTTTGGGCAAAAGGGTGCACTGTGTGACACTGTAACACACTGCCCCTTCCACAGTGAGATGTATTTGTTGTTTGCTTGTTTTATTTTTAATTTTTATTTTATTTTTTTCTGTCTGGGCGGAGGGTGCAAGTACAGTGGGTGGATACAGAAGGATGGAGAGATGAGTGGGATTGGGGTGCATGATGTGAAACTAGCAAAAAATTCAATAAAATCTTACACACAAAAATAGGGTACACTAAGCTGTAGCTTGAGGTATCACTCACAAAAAGATGATATGGCAGTAAACATGATCTTGTTCTTTCCGATGACACTGAGACAGTGATGAGTGTCGTTGATAGACAACAGAAACACGGCCATTTCCAAGCATGTTTTCCTCTAGGTCCATTTTGACGACCACCTTCAGATCTCTGAACAATTTTACTGCTTCCTAGGATCTTTGAACTATGAATGTTTGAGGTATTCTTAGGTCATGTTTACAGAGTTTAACATTAACATTCCTGAATGATTCTAAGTAATAATGACAAGCCTAGTGGCCAAAGACTTTAGTGAAATTCTAGACAATATATTTTTAAATAAATATTATCTTCTTTGTGAATATGTTTATGCTGGATAGTTTTTTGTCAACTTGACATATGTTAAAGTCACTTAAGAAAAGGAACCTCAATTGAGAAAATGTCTCCATCAGATCAGGCTGTAGGCAAGCCTGTGGCTTAATTCTTAATTAATGATTGATGGGCGAGAACCCAGTCTATTGTGGATGGGACCACCTCTGGGCTGGTAGTCTTGGGTTTTATAAGAAAGCAGGCTGAGAAAGATATGAGGAGCAAGTAAACTAAACAGCACCCATGGAGGCCTCTGCATAAGCTCCTGCTTCCAGGTTCCTGCCTTGCCTGAGTTCCTATTCTGACTTCCTTTAATCATGAACGGTGATATGGAAATGTAAGCCAAATAAACCCTTTCCTCCCCAGCTTGCTTTGGTCATGGTGTTTTATGATAGCACTAATAACCTAAGCTAAGACCACATTTAAAATTAAAGATTACTTACATTTATATAAGTCAAATGAACCCATCATAAAAGCAATGCACATGAAATGATATACTTCAATTATACCAAGCTGATTAACATACTGGTGTTAAATTGTATAAGTATATTTGTGTGATTAATTATTAGTGTCCTTTGGGCAGAGTCGGTATAGAGTCTGTATTTTTCTACAGTGTTCTGTGTAGGCATTATTTCACTATAGTTTGTTCTCTGTTGCGTCTTCTTTTTCCTCTTGTTTCCAGGCAAAACAAGTATAACTTCTAGTCCAGGTTCCCTTATTGCCTTTCAAGATCTCACAAAATGAAGGTGATGCAGGGGCTTGGCCCATGTGATAGCAGAGCACTCTTTTATCAGAATTTACCTGTCTTTTCTCATACAGAGCTCAACTACCACTTCTTCACTTTCCTAAGGTCCATCCTCAAAAACCCATTCAGTAGACCTAGGTCAGCAGCATCTGTGACCTATTTTGTACAAAATGACACCATAAGCATACCAGATGATAGGATTATATTAAACCAGTGATTGCCTCCATCACACATTGCCCTGCCTATAGTTATTTGTAGAGAGACTTTTTACATGTTAAGTCATTAGTGTCTTTATTATTATTTAGCTGCATGACACTTAAGTCAAATAGATTCAGTATTCTATTTCTGAGCTTTATGAGAGGAAAGACTGTTATAAAATATTATGCAAGAGAATATGATTTTAATTTCCATATTATATGCAAATTGTTATAATTGTAAGCAATTACAAAAAATTAGCTCCAGTACTTTTATATTAGCAAACTTAGAAAAACTGGGTTCGTAGAAAGCAAACAACTCTGGCCTCTCAGTCTGGGGATGTATGAAAAAGCACTTACTTTCCTGGAGTTTATATTCTACCTTGAATAATGAGGTAATGTCAAGCATAGAGATGCTGAAAAGATGGTGCCTTTTACTTTGATCAAATCATTACATATGCTCTGACATCTTAATTTTCTGTACTTAAAATTTGTGCATTAAAAATATCTGTATAAGTATAAACATAATTAAAATGTAACTCAGAAATATGATTCAACAGTGGAGTTTGTTTTATGTAAAAAATATAGTCCCATTGTATCAAATTTATTTTACCTTATTATGGCTAATATTCTAAAAAGAATGTTTAAGCTATTTTAAATTCTTGAGCCTCATTCCCCAAAGAATATTTAAAAATATGGTCTTATATTAACTTTACATACTATCTTCATAAATTTTGCCTTAAACATTGTGCCTTGTTTTATTAGAATCCAATTCTGGCTTTTGTAACATTTTATTCTAAACAGACATTTACTTTTTAAAAAAATCCTTATAATGCCTGTATTTGGTATATCACTGCTTATCTGTTTATTGAATTTATTGAATACACAACTCTAAACATTAAGTGTGCTTTAGCATTTACTGTGTGTGATAGATAAAAACGAAAATACAGTTAGTGTGTTCCTCTAAAAAAGAAAGGAAATAGAGCTCAATGGTTGGATCTAAAGATCCTATTCCCAGTGAATCACCTGTGACAAATATTTTTACATCACACTTTTAAGGAATTGTATTTTGGGAAAAAGCAGGCCTAGGGGACTGAAAAGGAAACATCCGGTACAGGCTAATAAAGAACTGAAGAGGCCGTAGCTTTGATTCATGAGGTCGGGGGTTGGGAGAGAATTCAGATGCCCACACTTAGGTGGATGCCTCAATGTTAGAAACTTCTCAGAAGATCAAACTTCTGCTTGCTACCTCTCTGAAAGGAGTGACCCTTCCACAGGCTCTCAACTTTCCAGAAAACTACTATCTAGAAAATAATACAGAGGGCACCTACAGAGTCCTGGATGCATTTCATTCAATATTCATGACCTCTTGTTAAATCGGAGCTACTGCCCCATTGTGCAAAATGGGCCAGGCTCTTGTATAAGACCACAACAAAGAGGCTGCACCAGGATAGGTTGCCAACCTCCGAATCTCTCCTCCCATCCACTAGCCATTTAGATGGATCAGATTAAATACATGTGTTGCTTGTTAAACAAATTGAAAAGGCCAGAGAAATCATGGAATTCTAGGAATCTGCCTGAGCAAAATGTAGCTAATGTAACCATATCAACTCAATCTAGTAATTCCGATTATAACAGAATTAGAATATTTACTAGCACTAGTCTAAGACCACAACAAAAATGCAGCCAAAACCATACTATCCATCAAAGTCATCATAATTTTGAAGATTTAAAATTCCATTCTGTGAAACAAAAGCCGTTAGTCTGTTGGAGGCAGATGGGAGACAGACACTGAGCAAACTGTCGCACGAGCCTCTAAGGGCAACCGTCAATCCTCTTCTCAGATGCCACTACATTCCTCATGTCAGTCTGAGTTCATTCACTAGAGCAGTCACGATGCCCACTTGCACTAATGTAGTACTGAGATCGCCAGGAGCTAAGTGAGCATCGATAGCTCTCCCCGTACTGACCGGAAGCAAGACAACCTTCAGAAGGGCTCTGAACTGGAAGGTCACATTTTGATCCCTGGAAGCATAGAAAACATTACTGTCCAGTGCTGACTGGAACACTGAAACCTTCGGGAGAGGTCTGAGCTGCAGGGTAACATAGGGATCCCCCAAAGGAAGGTAAAGCTTGCTGTCTGACACTGGAAAGGACTTTGTAACCTTGGAAAAAGATCCGAGTTGCAAGGCCAAGTTGTGATCTCAGGGAGCTAAGAAAACACTGGACTCTTGCCTGCACTGACCCAGAACACTGTAACCATCAGGAGAGATTCAAGCTGCTGTAAGTAAATCTAACTAAATTTAAAAGATCTGGGTGTCATGAGATCGCACTTCTTAAACAAAGGCCCTGCTAACATTCCTTACAAGAGCATCTTCTGCACCACCTTGCAGTTCTTGATTGGTACCATTCTCATCCTGGCAGGCTGCCTTCTCCTGACAGGATACGTCAGTCACGTGGGGACCAGCAGGGCCATTGCTGTCCTGATTGTGGGCATCTTGGTGTTTGTACCAGGGTTTTACTACCTGGTCATTATTTGCAGAGCCTGCAGAGGCTGCGAGGAGTACTCTTACAATGACCTGCCATACTGTGAGGACTAACCCACCTCGATAAAGAGAAGGGGGACTTACAAATGGAACTGAACAAAGTTGCAGGACATTGGCAGGTGGATAACTACACCCGGAATTAAGAAATTCTGCAACTTTATAAATGATAAATAAAAAGTAAGACCATAGTTTATAAGTACATTCCAAAATGTAGCTTGAATTTACAGCTAGCCAAACATCAAACTATTTTTAAATCTCCTGGCCCTCCCAAAAGCACCTATTAAAATTTCTACATGGAAGCCTGGTGGTGGCGGCACTCGACTTAAATCACAGACCTCCGGAGACAGAGACAAACTGATCTCCGAGTTCCGGATCAGCCTGGTCTACAGAGCAAGTTCCAGGACAGCCAGGGATACCCAGAGAAAGCCTGTCTCAGAAAAAAAGAAAACCATGCATGAACATTTATAATCAGAGAACAGCATGAAACCCTTCATCTGTGTGGCTGTGTGGGGCCTATTTACTTTGAAGGAGTCTCTTACTAAAGGTAATACAAAATCATAAATTTGAAATTGATGAAGAAGCCTGGCAAGGGTGGGCTCTGAACCTAAAATACATTAATTCCAAAGTAAATCTGGCTTTGTTACAGAGAATGAAGAAAGAGCATAAAGTGACTGTGGGTTATGCCTGCCATTGAGTTGTGGCACTTGATGAAAGGAGACTGCTGACAAATCCAGTGATGTTTTACAGAGTCAAGGATATTGCATTTGAAAACTAGACACTGAGCTGCAGAGACAGCTCAGCAGGTAAGAGCACTGGCTGCTATTCCAGTAGACCCGGCTTCCATTCTCAGCCCCTCCGTGCTGGCTACAAATGTCTGTGACACCAGTTCCAAGGGCTCCTAGGCTCTCTTCTTGGCAATGCACATACATGATAGATAGGCATACATACAGGCAAAGTACACATAATTTTAAAATTTAATAATAAAAACATACTTTCTGGAGCTTTTCACTTTGTTGTATAAAAGATATAAACTTAAGTCTTGTGAACAATAAAATTATTGTGTATCTTCCAAAGCATACTATCAGTTGTGAAAGAAGGAAGAGGCTCTTATGTTTGTTCCTTTCCAGGCAATTGATCCAACTTGAAAAAGCTTACTGTCCCGTGAATTCTGATTATGCACCTGAGCATATAAACAAGTAGGAAAGTGATGAATATTTTTTTGAGACCAATCAGATTTTGCTCAAGGAATGGAAATAATACAACATATAAACTGTTTGTGCTTTCATGGTAACACCATAATCCCCTCTTAGAAACCACAGAAGATAAAAGAAGTCAATGGGAATAATAAGCATTTAAAAGACCACAATGTGGTGTAGGTGAAGGAGAGGTGGTCCATCTCCTGCCCTTTGTACCTTGCCATCTGAGGCAGGCAAAAATGCTGGCCTCAGAGACATGAGAGCAAGAGAGCCCCTCAGTGGCTGGACAGTCAATTAGAGTTGTCCATGCTAATGTGGGTGCAGATGAGCCAGCTCCAAGGGTATGAGAGTGGAAGGGCTGGCTCTCATCCTTGCCATCTGTGCTATTGGCTGAGCTAGCCTGGATACCTTGGTGTTGTAGGTGTAGGAGAGCTGGCAGGCATATCAACTCCACTACCATCCAGGCCCAGATATAAGATTTTGAGTTGGCCCACCTCAATATTTACCCATATATGAACTGCTGGAGCATGTGAAGGGTCTGGTTCTGCAGATTAAAAGCTACAGAATCTCCATGACACAGGACAAAAACAGGATAACCAAGAGGAGTCCAAATGAATCCACTATTGATAGTGTAGCAGAAGGCAGAAGCCTTAAACCAGACTCAATGAAATGAACAATTGCAAGTAAAGAAGAGTGGATAGAAAGGTGTGTTGTGGAACTCACTGTGATACACTAAAGCTTCCACAAGGAGGTTTTTTTTTTTTTTGAAGGAGTAGGAGAGAATGTTGCAGTGACAGAAGGTAAGAATGAAGTGATGGAAAGATGAGGGGGATTGGGGTGCATAATGTGAAATTCACAATCAATTAATAAAAAGTTAAATACAAAAAGATCACCATGACTTCAACATGAGTCATTAAACTTATAAAGGATTTGGATATATAAAGATGGTGGCTCTGGAATACAAAAGACCCTTATGTGTATGATGTTTTAATGAGTACACCTTACATAAATGAAAAAGAACAGAAATCATATAGCTGCCTCGCTAGATTCAGATTGTTTCTTTCAGTGAAAGAAAGAATGAAAGAAAAAAAGAAAGGAAGAAAGAAAGAAAGGAAGGAAGGAAGAAAGAAAACCTACAAAGAGAACCTATCAAGTGGCCCAACTATACTACATCTTGTTTTTTGTTTTTTTAACCCAAAGACTCCAAGTCAATACACCATAAGGATAGATATAAACACAAAGTTGTATTGCACTGTTCACAACAGCTGTCCTGGAATCGACCTAGGTTTCAAACAACAAAGACATGGAAGCAAAGGGTTTTTTCAGCTATAAAAAAATAAAGTTATGCAACTAGTAGGAAAATTAATAACATGGTAGTGTCAGAAAGACAAATACTGTATGTTTTCATTTGTGGATACAAACACCATATATGTATAACATGTAAATATTGTTGACATGAAGGTAGAGATGAAACTTTCTACAGAGCATAGGTGACTAAAAGGGCCAAGAAGAAGGGCAATGGGGCATAAGTAGAATATACTTCAAGTACATTGCATACTTGTGTATAAACGGCCTCGTGAAACTCTGTAAAATATAGGCATAGAAAGAAACATTTTAGGATGCAAGTAAGATGATGAGTAAATGTTCATGGCTAGATGGAACCAATAACAAAGCAAAGCAACTCCCATAAGTGGCATGTGAATGTGATCACACAAAATGGCACAAGAAAGGCTGCTTAAATTCCGGGGGGAAAATTGCATAATACATTTGGTGACTTCAACTTTTATTTGAGCAATGCTTTGACAACTCTTGCTGAATGTTTGGAAACAGATTTCCAAACTCTCTGACAGCTGTCAAACCATAGTTCATAGCACACTATGGCAGGTTACCAAACTCCCAGACACAGGCAGGAGGCAGAAGATTCCAGTAAAACTCATTCATAGGAGAAAAACCATCTTGAGAGTAGACCTTTGTCCTTGGTTCTGAAATGAATCTCAGCATCATATTACCTTTTTGAAGAAACTCTGCTGTTCCCTAGACCATGAGCTATAGTGTCAATTTTCTCTCAAAGTTTTCTTTCATCATTTTACCCTTCAACGATAAACCAAATATACTCCAAAGAAAACTGATATTCTGATTTTAAAAGCTAAGAGCCAAATATGAATTCTTGACCGAAATGAACTATGGGAATATTTAAAGAGATAAAAGTAAAATGAAGAGCATTACATTTTTAAAAAAGTCTTAAAACAATATTTGGCTAAAAGGAACAATCACAACGGTGCTTTCAGTCTGAAAGACGTTTGCTAGGCAGATGTTCTCACTGTGGTATTTTTAAATAAGGTTATTTGTTTATTCATTTTTTCTATTGTTGGGAGAATATACTCCAATGAAAGCAATTTAATAGAGAAAGGTTTTAGATTACCATCCATCATAGTGTGTAGTTACAGTCTTAAGTGTTTGAGGAGCTGAACACATAGCCCCTGCAGCCAAGAAATAGAGCCCAATGACTGCTTGTGGACTTTCTACTTTTTGTACAGTCCAGGAACTTAGCAGAGGGAATGGTGCCCCACACACACACAGTAGATCAGTCTTCCTGCTACTAAAAGAGAGACATAAAGGTCAATTATGGAAACATTTCTGACAGCATTTAGAGCCAAAATCTTTTGTAGAAGTTTTCTGAATATGGTAGCTTTCTAGCAGATGTACACTCCAGAGGCAATAAAGACAAAGCAGGATGATTCAGAACTAGATTCAGTGCCTTGAGGTGAAAAACAAAGGAAAACAGAAGAAAATGAACCCATGCTTCATGTCTACTTCACACTGTCAATTCTTTAAGTCTTTAACCATCTTCAACTTTGGGGGATTCAAGATGCCTTCAGGTTCAGAAAAAAATTTTTCCCTTTTGAAACTTTTATTTTCAATGTGTGTGTGTGTGTGTGTGTGTGTGTGTGTGTGTGTGTGTGTGTGTGCATGTGTAGTGTGTGGTATGTGTTCATAAGTCCAGGTACCCCAGGAAGATTAAAAAGGTGTTGGGTGCCCTGGAACTGTAGTTACAGGTGTCTGTAAGCTGATGGATGCTGGAAACTGAGTCCGCTGCAAGAAGAATTCAGGCTCTAAACCACTGAGCAATCTCTCCAGCCTCTGGTTTGTGCTTTCAAAATCTTACTTCTTATATGAGTTGTCTAATTTCTAAAACTCACTCAGGAGATGCTGGGGGGGGAGGTGCTTTTAATCCTAGCTAAATCAGTCTGATCTATATAGCAAATTCTTGGACAGCCGTGGCTATGTAGAGAGAATCTGGAGAGGGGTAAGGGTAGGAGATAGAGGGGGAGGAGGAGGAAAAAGGAAAAGGAACAGAAAGAAAACAATACATCCATAGTATATTGTAACTGGAATTTTTTTTTCTTTTGGTTATTTATTTACATTTCAAATGTTGTCCCACTTCCTGGTCTCCACTTCACAAACTTCCTCCATTCCATTGCCCTCCCCTTTGCCTCTATGAGGGTGCTCTTCCACCCACTTACCCACTCCTACCTCACCACTCTTGTGTCCCCTTATGCTGGAGCATCAAGCCTCCACAGGACCAGTGGGCTCCCCTCCCATTGATGCCAAATAAGGCAATCCTCTGCTACATATGTAGCTGGATACCTCCATGTATACTCTTTGGTTGGTAGCTTAGCCCCAGGGAGCTCAAGGGGGTCTGCTTGGTTGATATTATTGTTCTTCCTATGGGGTTTCAATCCTCTTCAGCTCCTTCAGTCCTTCTCCTAACTCTTCCTTTGGGGATCGTGGGCTCAGTCTGATGAATGGATGTGAGTATCTGCATCTGTGTTAGATGCTGGCAGAGCCTCTTAGGGGACAACTATACGACTCCTGTCAGCAAGCACTTCTTGACATCAGGCTTTGGTGGCTGCAGATGGGATGGATCCCAAGGTGGAGCAGTCTCTGGATGTCCTTTCCTTCCATCTCTGCTCCATTTTATTTTGTCCCTGTGTTTCCTTTGGACAGGAACAATTCTGGATTAAAAGTTTTGAGATGGGTGGGTAGACCCATCCCTCAACTCAGGCCCATGCCTATTTACTGGATATGGTTTCTACAGGTTCTCTCTCCCCTTTGTTGGGTGTTTCAGCTAACGTCATCCCCACTGAGTCCTGGGAGCTTCTCGATTTCCTGGTTACCCCAGTTTCCCATCCCCCACTGCTACATTCCCATTTATTTTCCTGACCCTCTGTACTTCTCTCATGTCCCTTCCCATCTCTGATCCTACACTCTATTTTTCCCTCCTCCTTATCTCCCTCCCAGGCCCCTCCCTTCCCTACCTCCTGTGATTGTTTTGTTCCCTCTTCTAAGAAGGACTGAAGCATCCACACATTGCTCTTCCTTCTTCTTAAGCTTTCTGTGGTCTGTGAGTTCTATTGTGGGTATTCTGAGCTTTTGGGCTAATATCCACTTATCAGTGAGTGTATACCATGTATGTTCTTTTGTGTCTGGGTTACCTCACTCAGGATGATATTTTCTAGTTCCATCTATTTTCCTGCAAGTTTCATAAAGTCATTGATTTTGATAACTAAGTAGTACTCCATTGTGTAAATGTACCCCATTTTCTGTATCCATTCTTCCATTGAGAGACATCTGGGTTGTTTCTAGCTTCTAGCTATATTTTGGAGCATCTTTTCAGTAGTGGTATAGCTGGGTCTTCAGTTAGAACTATTTCCAACTGTAGGAGGAGGTGCTGATATTAAAGTCTGTTTCCCTAATTGGTTGTTTGGTCAATAAATAAGGCCAGGAGCCAATTGCTGGGCATAAGGGACAGGTGGCACTTTCAGGTCCCAGGAGGAAAAGGAGAAGCAGGAAAAGAGAAGGGACTTTTCATCCAGGCTTTGGAAGCAGCAGCACAAGTCAATCATGTAAGATCTCAGGGAAGCTAGAACCAGTGGCCTCTGCCACCAGTAGGTAGACAAAGAGGTCCAGGGAGGCTAGCTGATAGGAGCCATTAAGCTTAGGGCAGGAGGAAAGACGAGGATAATAAATTAAAAGGACACATATTTCCAAGTGGTAACTGTGCTGGTAGGCAAATTCTAAAGTAATAAAGCTGTCTGAGTGTCTTCCATCAGTGAAGTAAAGGTGGATAGAGAGAGAGGCTGGGTTGGAGCTGGAGGCTCAGCAAAGCTAAGCTGGGAGGGACAAAAGGGGACCGGGAGGGGCCAGAGTTCAGGCAGCAGCTTCAGGGTCACAAACCCTGGCAAAGGCAGTAGCATGGTTTTTATTTGTTTTTTGTTCTGTTTGTTTTTGTTTTTGTTTTGTTTTGTTTTGTTTTGGTGGAGTCTCTCATGCTAGGCTCCTGTATCTAGCACAGTAGAGCATTATCAACAGTGTCAGGGATTGGCACTTGCCCATGGGATGGGCCTCATGTTAGGCCAGGCATTGGTTGTCCATTCCCTCAGTCTCTGTTTCATCTTTTTCTCTGCATTTGTTTGAGTTAATTTTATATCAAGCCACTTTGCTGAAGATGTTTATCAGCTGTTGGAGTTCTCTGGTGGAATTTTAGGGGTCCCTTATATATATATATTATCGTATCATGCACAAATAATGATTTCTTGACTTCTTCCTTTCCAATTTGTATCCCTTTGATCTCTGTTTGCTGTCTAATTGCTCTGGCTAGAACTTTGAGTACTATATTGAATAAATAGGGAGAGAGTGGTCACCCTTGTCTTGCCCCTGATTTTTGTGAGATTGCATCAAGTATCTCTCCATTTAATTTAATGTTGGCTATTTGTTTGCTGTATATTGCTTTTATTTTGCTTAGGTATGTGTCTTAAATTTTTGATCTGTCCCAGACTTTTAACACAAAGTGTTGCTGTATTTTGTCAATGGCTTTTTTAGCATCTAATGAGATAATCATGTGGTTTTTTTTTTTCATTGAGTTTGTTTATATAGTGGATTACCTTGAGCAATTTCTTTATGTTGAACTATCCCTGCATCCCTGGGATGAAGCCTACTTAACCATGGTGAATGATTGTTTTGATTAGGATTTGGATTGTTTGGATTAGGTTTGCAAGAATTTTATTGAGTATTTTTGTACTGATATTCATAAGGGAAATTGGTCTGAAGTTCTCTTTGTTTGTTGGGTTTTTGTGTGGCTTAGGTATCAGCATAACTGTAGCTTCTTAGAACAAACTATTTAGTGTTCCTTCTGTTCCTATTTTGTGGAATAGTTTGAAGAGTATTGGTATTAGGTCTTCTTTGAAGGTCTGATAGAATTCTGCTCTAAAACCATCTGACCCTTGGCTTTCTTTTTTTTTTTTTTTTTTTTTGGTTGGGAGACTTTTAATGACTGCTTCTGTTTTTTTAGGCATTATGCAACTGTTTAGATGGTTTAGCTGATCCTGATTTAACTTTGGTATCTGGTATCTGTCTGGAAAATTGTTCACTTCACCCAGATTTTCCACTTTTGTTGAGTATATGCTTTTGCAGTAGGATCTGATGATTTTTTTAATTTCCTCAGTTTCTGTTGTTATATCTCCCTTTTCATTTCTGATTTTGTTAATTTGGATACTATCTCTGTGCCTTCTGGTTAACCCAGCTAAGGGCTTATCTATCTTGTTGATTTTCTCAAAGAACCAGCTTCTCGTTTTGTTGATTCTTTATATAGTTCTCTTTGTTTCTACTTGGTTGATTTCAGCCCTGAGTTTAATTATTTCTTGCTTTCTACTCCTCTTGGTTGTATTTGCTTCTTTCTGTTCAAGAGCTTTCAGATGTGCTGTTAAGCTGCTAGTATATGACCTCTCCAATTTCTTTATGAAGTCACTCAGAGCCATGAGTTTTCCTCTTAGCACTGCTTTCACTGTGTCCGATAAGATTGGGTATGCTGTGCCTTCATTTTCGTTAATTTCTAAAAAGTCTTTAATTTCTTTATTTCTTCCCTGACCAAGCTATCATGAAGTAGAGTCATAGATTCTAGATACACCTGAAATTACTATCTCCATGCTTCTTGGCTTTCCCCAATCACAATGGCCACTAGAGGGCATGGCTTGAAGCCTGCCTGGGAGCAAGGGCAAGCAGCAGAGGTAGGCCTGGCTGGCTCCAGCCTTGCACCAAAGCTTAGGGTGGACCAAAGACCTCTTGGAAATCAAAGAACTTGGGATAAAATGATGCTAGGACTCTTCCTCTTAGTACAATATCAACTGATTTGGAGAGGCCAGAAAAATAATGGGTGCTTCGTGGCACAGGAATTGCGAAGAGTGACAAAATCTTGGTTCCTGGGCACCTAGCTCCAGCTAACAAAGAGCTTGGTCTATTTCAGAGCAGTAAAAATTCATACAGCAAACTCTCCTTCAAAGAACATAGCCAGATTTTGTTTTACAGACATTTATTAGAGAAAATAATGCAGAGAAGACCAGCTTCCTAGTCACTACAAATGAAGGACCCCAGCCAGGAAGCACAAGACCTGTAGGAATTGTAGGTATCAAAAGGAAATTCAAAGAAAGAGAAAAAGAAAGAAAAAAGAAAAGAAGGAAGGAAGGAAGGAAGGAAGGAAGGAAGGAAGGAAGGAAGGAAGGAAGGAAGGAAGGAAGAAGAAGGGGGAGGAGAAGAAGAGGAAGAGGAGGAGGAGGAAGAAGAGGAGGAGGAGGAGGAGGAGGAGGAGGAGGAGGAGGAGGAGGAGGAAGAAGAAGAAGAAGAAGAAGAAGAAGAAGAAGAAGAAGAAGAAGAAGAAGAAGAAGAAGAAGAAAAAGAAGAAGAAACAACTGACAAAAACATTTTGAGGACTTTGAAGACCTTCACAAGCTAATAATCAAGGGTAAGGAAATGGTGGTGTTATCAAAATCAATCATTAGTGAGATTAAAGAGAAGCATGGTGAAGTCTCAGAAGATGAGACCATTCAGTTTAAGCCATAGGTGCTAAGTGTGGGAATAACCAACTCAGTTGCTAAGGAACCTAAGGCTTAGGCATGTAGTACCACATGCAGCTAGTCAAACAGCTGACTATGGAATAATGCTGGCACCTTTAGAGGAATGAGGAGAGGCATGGGGATGATGTCCCTCACAGAGATGCACTATTTAGAAAACCTCCAGGAATAGAATTGCTCTCACCAGAAGATTTTGTGAATGCATGCAAGATGCTGGAAGCACTAACATTACCTGTTAGGCTCTGGGTTTTTGACATTGGTGTCATGGTAACTAAGCTTCAAATCTACAAGGAAGATGAAACTCTGGCCTGTCTCACTCTGAAGACAATTTTAAAAAGGGGATCTTGACTTTGGAAGAGTTTGAGAATGTCTGTCCTTCTGGCTAATGAAAGCATGCTTCTCGAAAAGAAGATGGCAACTTCAAGGAAGGCTTGGGGGTTTCCTCAAATATATTTATGACACAGAACTAAGAATTTTGTATCTAAATACTTTTTATCTACACACTTGCATTATGTCGAGGTCATAGACATTGAGCTGAAGAGAGAAACCCAAATAAACTATTTCTTATAGATTCGCAATATAATATAAAACTTGTAATCTTTCCCTAAAATTATGGTCTTAGAAACTTACTGAGGGTACCTATAGGCAAATGCAGAAAACCAAACATACATATGCATTTAGAGTCATGCTATAGTTATGAAGAACTCTGAGAACTTAATTTGAAACATGGTGGATTTTAACTTGATCCATGAATTTAGGTCCTTGGGGGAAGAAAAGTGAAACCGCATATTTTGATAGACTAGGTCATCATTTTGGTGTAACTAAATGTCACTGAGTTATAAATGTTTTTCTCTACACCTAATGTGTGCATCTTTGGGGCATTCATGAAGGAGGTAATAGCTACACTCTAGTTTAAGAACTGACAGCACTGAAAGAAACCAAACTGCAGAATACGGTGTCAGGCTCTCCCTTGGTTCTTTGGAAGCAGACATAGGTGTGTTTCCAACAGGTCAAATAAAACTACCTTTAAAAAATGTAGAGGGCTATGGCATCATGTCCCAGTAGGGAGCGTCTCTAGAATGCAAAGGCCTTGGATTTCATACTTAGCACCCAAATCGTAGGGGAAAGAGAATGAGGAAATGCTATTTGACTTTATGCATTTATTCCCCAATTCTTTTTAATTTAACAATAATTTGTTTTTATGTATATGAGTACTCTACCTGCATGTACACCTATATGCCAGAAGAGGACATCAGATCACCTTATAGATGGTTGTGAGTTGCTATGTGGTTGCTGGGAGTTGAACTCAGGACCTCTGGAAGTCCTCTTAACTGCTGAGCCACATTTCATATACGTTACTCATACTTCATATCCATAACCTGGATCAAGCTATCATACCCTTAAAGACCTCCAACACCGGATCACAGTGCCACCTTTGCTCTCATCTTGCAGGTCTTGGGTTCCCAAAACAAAACAAAACAAACAAAACGAAAGGGTCGGGTTTGGATTGGCTGAGCTAGGAAGAAGGACAGAGACTTCATCAAATCACGAAACTAGTCTCCTTCCTAAAAATCCTAGCAACAGGCTGTTTGATTTTACACAGAGCCGGCCAGCCTGGGGTTGCTATGGCGACGGGACGCTTGCAACCTGTGGAGGCGGGTTGATCCAGAAATTGATCACTTAGAAGATCTCAACAAAGCCCTGTATTGCTTCCTTCCATATCTTCACGCTCCCTTTAGATGAATTTTTTTATTTTTTGGCTCCTATGGAAAATTCTACCTCTCTAAAACAAGAAAAAGACAATCAAAAGCCAGAGGAAGCAGAGAGATCATGGCAAGGAGAGTTAGAAGCTTCTCCCCAGGATCCTGGTCCCCCATCACCTGAGTACCAGGAAGAGGAGCAAAGGTCAGACACCGAACCTTCACCCAGAAGGAGCCCCTCTTGGGCCCTCCAGTCTAGAGCCAGCCTGTCTCTGGGAGACTTCACCGCTGGACCAGGAGTATCATCCTCCCCTCCCCCGCCTCCTCTGGAGTTTCATTCCACTCCTCTCAAGACTGCAACTACTTGGGATCCTGTGGCTGCATCACATGCAGAGAGGGCCCCTAGTGGGATTACTGACACCGGGACGCCTTATGCTGATCCTTGGGAACCATCTTCTGCTACAAGACAATCAACTTCTCACTACACAAGCCATACAGAGGAAAGTGCCTTCCTGCAGGCTCAGACAGCCCACCCTGACCTGTGTGGGCTAAGGGATGCCAGCCGGAACAAGTCCAAGCACAAAGAACTGAGATTTGACCTTCTACAAGAGGAAGACTCAAACAGTAACTGTGATCCAGACCAGTCTGAGTTTGGAGCCAGTGAAGCAGCCTCAAGTATGCTTGAGGTGGCCATTCAGAATGCAAAAGCATACCTGCTGAGTACCAGCAGCAAGTCTGGCTTAAATCTGTAAGTACGGTGGTGGGGGTGGGGGGTGGGGGTGGGGGTTGTTGACAATGCTGAGCAGGAGCAGAGTGAGGTATTTCTGTGAAAATATGTCGAAGGCAGAAAGAAAATAGAATTTGAAAGAATTTCATTTAAAAAGGAAAGTTACTGGGCTTAGTGGCAGAGGCCTTTAATTCCAGGATGTAGAAGTGGAGGTAAAGGCCAGTAGTCTATAGGCCAGTCAGATATACACAGCAAGTTCCAGGTCACCGAGGGCAACACAATGGGACTCTATCTAAATAGTTGATAGACAGACCGATAGATAAAAATGAAGAAAAATAAAATACAAAGGTAGTAAATTAGTGAGATGACTGCATTTAACACTTAAAATTGGACCATTGGTGATGATTCTTTTAGGTCTTTGAAGACCCTAGTCACACAGTTTGGCTGGTTGTTTGCTTCGTTGTTTGGAGGGGTTGGGTTGATCTTACTGTTTGTTTTGTTTATTCTTGGCTTGGAAGAGATTGTAAAGTCATGGAATCTAAGCATGATCCCAGGATGTTTGGACATTGTATAATTGCCTGTAGTGATAGTGTGCGTTCTTGTAACCATTTGTGGACTTGTTGAGCTTAATTTTATGTTCATTCCCAGGCCAGTGCTATGGTTCTACAGGAAAGCAGAAAACTGGTTACTTTTTAAACATGCTAGGTCTTTCTTTTAAATATGTGATAACCAACCATCCAGGTATGTTCTTGATGTCTATTGCAGCTTTAACATAAGAACTCATAACAGTGTAGCTCTCAAGAAATTCTCGCTTCCAAACAACTGAACTGTGTGACTAGGATCTTCAAAGACCTCTAGATCTGGTGCTTGAAAAATACAGACTATCTCTTATGAACAGTGTAATTAATTGGTGGGAGGGTAAATGCAGTTCTACTAATTTAGTTGTGAAATAGGAGAGAACAAAATGCCACAATCATCACTCCAGAGGAAGGCCACACATCTAAGAATATTTGAGCAGCACAAATTGGACTTGGTGAATGAAAAATAAAAGGACCCAAAGTTGGGTGGCAGAGGAGGGGCATGATGGATCTGGAAAGAGTTGGGAGAGGGAAGGTGAATATGATCAAACACATATAAAATTCTCAAAGAACTAACAAAAATGCTTTTTAAAAAGGGAAAAATAAGTAATTTGATGACTATCTTTTAGTGTATATAGGTAGATGGCAATATGAAATGCATTCTTTGTGGGCCTAAGAATATTGAAGCAAAGTGTTCCTTTCAAACTATGATGTAGGGGCTGGGAGAGGGCTCAGTGGTTAAGAGCACTAGCTGCTCTTGCAGATCAGGATTCAGTAGGTAGCACCCACATGCTACCTCACAACCATCTGGCAACTCCAGTTCCAGGGGGTACAGGGATACAATAACCTCTGACCTCCTCAGAAATCAGCATGCAATTGTTGCACACCCATACAAGGAAATGCAAAGGAAAACACTCACATAGACTAAATAAAATACATCTTTTTTAAAATGTAGGCACTGGAGAAATAGCTCTGTAGTCATGAGTGTGTACTGCTCTTTCAGAGGACTGGAGTTTGGTTTCCAGCAGGTCATAAGCAACTACATCACAGATTCCAGGAGATCTGGCATGTTGTACTCTCCATGAGCACTTGCTTTCACATGCACATAGCCACATGCATAGACATAATTGGAAAAATAGACTTCAAAATACATAATATGATAAGGACATAGCTCTTAAAGAATTATCAGAGTTGGATATCTAACTATATTTGGTGTGGGCAAGGATGGGGAACAAAAAAGTATTTAAGGTAAGAGAGTAAAAACTGTTCATCACTGATGGTTTATAGCTTATAGCTAAGAGATTCCATTTTCAGAACTGAAATGTAAAAATAACTGATGTGTATTGTATACTATGCTATTGTGTTTTCCTCTACTATCTTAAATATCTACATCATATTAGAGGATTTACTTAAGCAAATTCTAGGTTCTGTGTGGAATAATAGACAATACTTTCACTTAAATTCCCTTAAGAGTTGAAAATTTTTAACTTTCCTAAAACCCAACTGGATTTGCATGAAATCTTTTTTAGGTGTTCATGATGTTATCTGAAATTTTCTGTTTGCATAGATATGATCATCTTTCTAAAGTGTTGACCAAGATATTAGATGAGCGTCCTGCAGATGCTGTTGACATCATTGAAAATATAAGCCAAGATGTGAAAATGGCACATTTTAATAAAAAATTAGATACATTCCATAATGAAAATGAGATGCTTCCAGCATATGAATTAGCAGAGACACAAAAGGCTCTTTTTCTCCAGGAACATTTGGAAGGAGCTGATTCAGAACTGGAGGAGGAAATTGTAAGTGATTACCAACTATCCCAATACTACTAATGAGCACTGCAATTTCAGAGATGAGTGGGGTTTGCTACATGAACACACCATTTCTAAAGCTCTGTGAATAGTAGTAAGTGATGACCAACAAGATGCTACCAATGAACACTAGCATCTCAAGGATAGATGAAATTTGCTTTATAAGCACACCAACTGTTTTAAAGCTCTGTAAATAGTATTTGAATCAGATTTTTCCGACATCCCTTCAAGCTTTTTATAATCAGTACATTTCATTATAATTATATGGTGACTTCTCTGTCAATAAATGGTACAATTTTTTTGTAATTTTATGGGATCATTGCCATATATGTCTGTCATTTTCTAAAAAGTTACTAATAGGTGTATAATTAAATATGACATCCACTCTGTCTTAGTCACTGCTCTATTGCTATGAAGAGACACCATGAACAAGACAACTCTTATAAAGACAAACATTTAATAGGGGCTGGCTTACAGTTTCAGAGGTTTAATCTATTATCATCATAGCAGGAAGCATAGCAGCATGCAGGTAGACATGGTGCTGGAGGAGCCAAGAGTTCTATATCTTGATCTGAAGGCAGCCAGGAGGAGACTAAATTCAACACTGAGCAGAGCCTAAGCATAGGATATCTCAAAGCCCACCTACACAGTGACACACTTCCTCCAACAAGGCCACATTTCCTTCAACAAGGCTATACTTCCTAATAGTGCCACTCCCTATGGCCAAGCATTCAAAAACACGAGTCTGTGGGAGCCCAACCTATTGAAACTACCATTAGAAACCATGAACAATGTAACTCATAAAAGAAAGCCACTTAATAGGAGACTTGCTTACAGTTTCAGAGTTTAGGTCTATTCTCATCATGGTGGGAAGCATGGTAGCAGTAGATAAGAACTCTATCCTGATCCACCAGCAAGGAAAGCTTAGGCCTGGCATGGGCTTTTGAAACTTAAAGGCCACTCCCAGTGGCCACACCTCCTAATCCTTCTAATCCTTTCAGAGAGTTTCACTCCCTGGTGACTAAGCATTCAAATATAGAAATCTACAGGGACGATTCCTATATTTTTCGTTGTGAGCCTAGCCTCTAATGGCTGAGCCATCTCTCCAGCCTGATAGACATCATTCTTAATTCAAACCACCACACACTCATTCAGTGAGGACTTAATAAGCAGGTATAAACCCATATCTACTCCTGAATATTTCAACAATAAGAAATTTAAATAAATCATTTTCATTGATATCAAGAAACTAGCCCCACAAAACATAAAAAAATCTGAGCCATGTAGAATGTGGGAGGAAAATGAGAGCCCATTATAGAAGGAAGTGTTATGAAATGAGGTACAAAATCTGTGTGTTGGGTGGGTGGGGGATCACCCTCTTAGAGGCAAAGGGGAGGGGAAGAGGGAGAGGAAGGAGAGACCTGGAAGGGGGACAAAATTTGAAATGTAAATAAATAAAATAATTTGTAAAACATGGGTTCAAAGAATAAAAATTAAAAAAAAAAAAAACTTGTTTATGGTGACGGTTCCATGAGCAAACCTGCTGCAGTGATAAAGCCTTATTTAAAATAAACACAGTAAGCACATGATAGAGCATGCTTTTAGTCCCAGCGTGAGCCAGAGGCAGAGGAAACAGAAGGTAGAGGAGACAGAAGTAGGGAAATCTGTATGAATTCAAGGCCAGCCTGGTCATGCCAGCAATGGATTCACAGTGAGATTCTTTCTTATAAGTGTAGGCAGAAAGCTGGAGAGAAGAAGGCTCAGTGGTTGTGAGCACTGGCTACACTTTCAGAGGACCTGGACTTGATCCCAAACTCCCAAACAGAGGCTGTCAACCATAACTCTATGTCCAGGCAATCTAACCAATGCACAAGGCAGGCAGTCAACATACCCAAACACATAAAAACTAAAATTAATGTTAAAACAATTTAAAGTATACATAGTTATGTATACTGGGTATTTGGGTGGTTATGTCATCTGGGTTTGAAAAGATTTGCTCCATGATATTTGCAAGACCAACTTGCTGAATGAAATTTCTCCAAATGTGTCAGTATAAAGTGATACATGACTGTAATTTAAAATTTTTAGATCAAGTTGCATATTTTCCTTTAAATTAAGTACAAAACTTAAACATGCTTCTAATTTCTCTTCCAGTGTGTATTCTTTATTTTGTGGTAACCTTTTGTCTTGCTATTTAAATATAGGAAATGAGCTCCCAGCTGTGTAAGGCGGCTTTATTAGGTCAGGGTTTGCATTCCAATCTAAGGAGGTGAATGAGACTACACATAAGCCATTTTGGATCTGGAGCCTGACCACCCTTGTGCATATTCCAAGAATCTTCCTAATAAAGAAAGGGTCAGATCAGCAGCCATGGGACATGAGGGCTAAGTTATGAAATGAAGAGTACAACGTCCCCTCAGGGACCAGCAAGAGGGTAAAGGCTTCTGCTGCCATGCCTAAAGGTCTCACTGGGTTCAGTCACAGAGTCTACATGCTTGAGGACAGAACCAACTCCAGAACATTGTCCTTTGACCTCCAGAATTGTGCTTCTGACCCTACGGTGTTGTAGATAAGTGCACATATCAGGTGGGTTTTAGTCCCAGCATTCTGGAGGCAAAGGCAGGCAGATCTTTTTAAATTCAAGGTCACCCTTGTTTATATAGTTGAGTTCTAGGCCAGTTTGGGCTACATACTAAGACTTTGTCTTGAAAACAAAAACAAAAAATAAAAATCAAAACGAAACAAACACAAATCCCCAAAATATTTACATTTATCTTGAGTTCACCATGAGAAAAATATAAATAATAGCAAGTCATTTGTAAGAATAATAAGTATTCTCAACTGCTCTAGCCTGTGAGTTAAGACTGGAAAGCACCTCACTTCAGTTGCCTTTGCTCTTGTAAATGTTATTCTATTGTCCATTAGCCACTATGTGTTCATTTTCCTGTATTTCTTTCATGGAATTATGTTTGTCTTGAGTATTTCAATTGTTATTTACTACAATATCAAGTACTTATATATTTGTATTTTAAAGCATAGGTTATACCAAGCACTCCCAAAAATATTTTCCTTTTTCAGCCTTCACATTACCTTACTTCACATTATGTTACTATATAGGTTGTTATTTACCTTACACATATGTAAAGCCATGATTTATACTTATTTTTAATAGTATGACACAAATATATATAAATAAACATGTCTGTAAGTTATACAATAGTTTATTTCAGCATTAGTAACTTATTTTATATGGAAAAATTGATTGTTTTTATCAGATAGGGTCTCACTATAGGGCTGGCCTGGAACTTGCTATTTAGGCCAGGTTGGTCTCAAACTCATAAAGATCTACCTGCTTTGCTTCCTGAGTGCTGGGATTAAATGTGTCAACCACCATGCCTGGTTTGAATTCTTATCATTAGTAATTACTAAATTCTTTCTAAGAGTCCTATAAAAATTGTCATATCAATGAGTATAATACAGAATTGGTGTAAGAAATTATATACTTGAGGGAAGAACTGAAGTTTGGGAATTAACACAATTTGGTGCATATCATGAAAGAAACAGTAGGGCTAGAATCAAGACACAGAAAATAGGCAAACATTCCTCTTATTTGTAAAACTTTAACCATGAATATTTGGTTTCCTAGGCAGAAAGCCCTCTGCCCAATGTGATGGAATCAGCTTATTATTTTGAACAAGCTGGAGTTGGTTTGGGGACAGATGAGACTTATCGAGTATTTCTTGCCCTCAAGCAACTTACGGACACACACCCAATCCAAAGATGCCGCTTCTGGGGCAAGATCTTGGGTCTGGAAATGAACTATATTGTTGCTGAAGTGGAATTTCGTGATGGTGAAGATGAAGAGGAGGTGGAAGAGGAAGGGATAGCTGAGGAGAAGGAGAGGGACAATGGAGGAAGTGAAGCTGGTGAAGGCGAGGAGGATGAATTACCGAAGTCCTTATATAAGGCCCCACAGGCTATACCTAAGGAAGAAAGTAGAATGGGTGCCAACAAGTATGTCTATTTTGTTTGCAATGAGCCTGGAAGGCCATGGGTAAGGTTACCATCAGTTACACCTGCACAAATTGTCATTGCAAGAAAAATCAAGAAATTTTTCACTGGGCGACTAGATGCAGCCATTGTAAGCTACCCACCCTTCCCAGGAAGTGAGAGCAATTACTTAAGAGCACAAATTGCACGCATTTCAGCGGGGACCCATGTCAGCCCTCTAGGGTTCTATCAGTTCGGTGAAGAGGAAGGAGAGGAAGAAGAGATAGAAGGTGGTCGCGACAGCTATGAGGAAAACCCTAACTTTGAAGGCATCCAAGTGACTGACCTGGTGGAGTCTCTATCCAATTGGGTTCATCATGTGCAGTATATTCTTCCTCAGGTACGAGAGTATTCAAGTAGTACATAGACACAGATTTAAGTGGGATCTAAAATTACTCTACTTGTTATATTTTAAATATTGGTATGTATCAACTTTGTCAATATTCTACTATATAAAACGTTTATGTAAGAAACAGGAAAACATTGTGGCAGAAACAACTCATTTTTTTGTACAGTGGTTATATAGACCTTCTTGTACTAAGTACACTACATGTAATCAGTTATGTATGTAAATACAAGTGATGCATTCCTCATCACAGCCCAATGAGGGTTGCAGGACTACCTTTATTTCTATACTGAGGGGTTGAGGCAGACTTGTTGGGAGAAATGGTAAAGCAATCTTAGGTGATACATTCATTATAGAGTGAGGTGTGAGACAAAGGACTCAGAGCCATTATCCTGAAACACCTGCTATACTCCTCTATCACAGGTGGAAGTCTTCATTCTAAATCCATATAAATAAAAGCTGCTTGTGAATACTCCAAATAAGAGTTATTACCAGAGAAATTAGAACCCCCAATTTTATCCCATTTAAAATTTTGTTACTGATATTAGCATTGGAAAGGGATACAAGAGAAGGTAACAGGCTAAATATCATCAAAATACATTATATAACTGTATGAAAACATCACAATAAAACATTATTTTGTTCAGTTATTATATGCTAATAAAAAACAAATACTAAAAAAAAGTACCATGAAAGCCAGATATGTACCATTATTAACCATTTAACTGGAGCTATCATGGCAATGACTTAAAACTGTTTATATTTTAGAAATATTCTATAAATAAGGAAGTATAGGAACTGGACATGAATGTTCATCTGATAAGAGTACTTTCTGCTCTTCTAGAAGACCCAAGCTTGGTTCCTGGTATCCCTGTCAGACACCTCATTGCTTTAGGCTTGTATCTCCAGCTTCGGGATATCTGATATCTTCTGACCTCCATGAACACCTGTACACATGTGACACACACACCTCAAACCTTTAAAAAAGAGGAAATTATAATGATGAATCTTTATTTTTTTGAGACATGGACTGATTATGTATCTGTGACTATACTATGTATTTGCTATGTAGATCAGACTAACCTTGAACTAAGAGATCTGCCTGCTTCTTCCTCCTGAATACTGGAATTAAGTGTGTACCACAATGCTTGACCTTAATGATGGAATTTTAAAATGTTAAACGGTCTTAAAACCTTTCTGATGGTTTCTAATCTAAAATAACATATTAATAAAATGAACTAGAACATTTCAAAAGAAATAAAAATGTATTTTTGAAAATCGTCATTTATTTCATTCATATAAAGAATTACAAAAAACTAGTAAAATGTATTACTACCATTTCCACTAATTTTGTGCCCATATTAAAGCATGCATAGACCTTCAAGTTCTGTAACCCCAAGAAATAGAAAATTTTTGAAATAACTAGTATAGATTTGTTGTTTTTCTTATAGTAACCTAGATGAAATTAATGCTTGGCAAAAGTATATAGAATGAATAAGCTGTGTGTGATGGTGTCCGCAAGCCTGTTACTCTGAAAGCTGAAGCAGAGAGATCAGAATAGTTGACCCATTTCTCCCACAGAGGAGTCTCATCTTGATAACTATGAACTAATATGAATATTCTGAGATTTGTAACATTCTCATTAATACATCAAACCTTGCAACATTCATCTCCAGGGTCGCTGTAATTGGTTCAACCCTATACAAAAAGATGAGGAAGAGGAAGAGGAAGAAGATGAAGAAAAAGAGGAAGAGCCTGACTACATAGAGCAGGAAGTGGGGCCTCCTCTTTTGACACCAATCTCTGAAGACTTAGGTAAATTTACATGACTGTTAACAAGGGATTCATAAACTATATTACATACACTGTGTGTAAGTATACCACCATTGAAGACTCAAAAAAGTGGGCAGGGAGGTAGGTCTCATCCCTTTCTCCTTCCTGGGTTCTGGAAGGTTGGGAGTAAAGAATGCTTTGGCTACACTAATATGCCTTGAAAGGGTCATGCACAGAGCAAACATAAATGGGCTGTAACTAACTGGCAAGGTTGGCACCATTTTTGTCTTGTATTCTGTGTACCACACATAGCATAGCTACAGTAAAAGAATACATTAGGTCTGTAGTTGTCTCTAAATCTACACTCACTTCTGTATTTCTTCCTATAGTGTTTTGCTTGCAACTCATTAGTCTCTTCCACAGTAATGAATTGCCTTTCCTTTGGTTATCATACAATTCCCCCTGACTATATAAACCTTCTTTACTTTAGTAAAGTCTTTGATGCAAAAATGTTTATTCATATTGGTTATACATTTATACATAACATATATGCATGTATGTATGTGTACTACATGTGTGTGCTCAAAATTATATTGATCCAGAATATTCATAAAGTACCCTTGATTTTATATCAAGCTGTTTTTTATTTTTTTAAAGCAAATGTTGTTGATTACTTCATATTTATAAAAATCACTTCAGTTACCAGTAGATTCTTATTTGTTTGAGTTTGTAAATTTCTCATTGGGTTCCAGAGATTCAGAATATACCTTGTTGGTCAACACGGCTGTCCTCAAATCTCATTCCACAATATGCCATCGCTGTCCTTCGGTCCAATCTTTGGCCTGGAGCATATGCCTTTTCCAATGGCAAGTAAGTATTTGGCCACTTACAAAGCCATCTGTAATGAAACTCAACAGCTTATATTTTGGTTGAGTGTAAAACCAGTGCAAGCTTCAGCAGGACATAAAAGTGGAAAAGCGTTTATTTGCCTACAGCAGTTAAGCAGAACATCAAATTCCTTTACTCTGATCAAATCTATTGACCACCTCCCTGGTCAAAGGATGGAAGGATAGTTTTGTTCAGGGAGCTCATTTCTTCATCCAGGGCAGGCACACTCCTGAGTGTACTGAGTTGTAAGCAGTACATTCCCAACCATATTCAACTTGCAGTCATAATCAAAGAGGCAAAAGACAACACACTGAGGCAAGTCTAGCTGAAGGTCACAAATCATGTGGTTTATGATTTAAATCCTAGACAGAAATGACTCGGCATGGTCAACTTGCATCATAAACTTTAGATTGAAATGAAGGACACTTTGATGTATGTATGAAATGAAGTACATTAATGTATGTATTTGGTTTTCAAAGTGCTTGCCTTGCTTAGTGTCTGGCAATTTTTTTAATTATTTAAGCTCTGGAAATTATGTTATCACAGGAATGTTAAGCCAAGTTTAACTCATCTTTGGTATATTAGATATATATCGTATGATTTATATAAATGACTTGTCATACAGAAAAGCAAGAAATTCACAGCAAGAGTAAATCCAGGGTTGTACCCTTTCATCTTAATTATCTCATTTATCTACAATGGACATGACTTTACCTCGACTTACTATATTAGTGGACTAATCGAGAGTTTAAGATACAATTGAATTAAGATTTTGGTTGAGCATTTTGATAAGTTACTTAAAATATGCTTTATTTTTGCTATCACTTTCAAGGGAATTAGGTTCAACAGACTACTAAAAATTCATCCCTTAATGAGAAAAAACACTGCTCCATTTGTTTTGTTTCTTTCTTAGTGTCAAAAGCTCAACTGAGCAGGCGAGAGCTGAGCTGCCATGGTTAGACTAGCTAGTAAAGCAAGCCTTATGCTCAGGAGTGGGTTGGTCAACACAAGAGTGTAGGTGTATAGAAAATTGGGTTGGATGGAGGGGGGGCGGGGTGGAAGGAATTGCAAGGAAGGAATATGACGAAATATATGAAAAAAATTAAAACCCACACAAAGTTAGAAGTGAAAGCCAAGCTTTTAATTATCTTCCATGATAGCATGACAAAGAGAGTTTGACTTTTCGCCCTCATCATTCTCTTCCCAGGGTCAGATAGATTTGAAGAAATGTGTATGTCATCAATATGTGGGTCTCATGAGGTTACCTCTTTGAGAGGGAATCCCATGAAAAAGGCTCAGGAAGTTTTATGAGGGGGGGAAGATGGGACTGTGTGGAGGAATGGGGCTTTAGCCTGAGATAGAACACTAAGAATGATCCACCTTATGTGCAGGCAGAATCCTTGACTGAAACTCCCCTTTAGCAAAGGGGGTCTGTCGGTTGGTTATGCATTATATCTCCTGTGTGATGGGGTAAGGCCTATAAGGTGAAGCCTCTGCAATTTCCTATGATCAGGCCTGAAACAATAACACACCCATTTTTAGCCACACCTCTTATTCTTCATCCAGCCAAGGGATAACAACTTTTGAAATTTTGTGGAAAATCTCTCTAAAAGATTACATAATTGAATAACTGGAGGCCCTTTCTTGAGAGAATTCTAGATGTAGGGTGTACATCTAGAAAAGGCCAGGCCCTTTGTTTTTCATAACCAACTTAGCAATTTAGATCAAATAATTTCATGTAATTGGGGATGATTTCACTCTAGCATTTTAAATGCTGTTTAAAAAAATTGTGGTTCCAATATATAGTAACAACACGTTATTACTCTAATGGGGTCAACTTTTTGTATGAGACACAACTTTATTTTCTTTTCACTTATAGGAAGTTTGAAAACTTCTACATAGGCTGGGGTCATAAGTACAGTGTGGAGAATTACACACCCCCAGGCCCACCACCAGTTTATCAAGAATATCCCAGTGGACCGGAAATTACAGAAATGGATGATCCCAGTGTGGAGGAGGAACAGGCTTTCAGGATGACACAAGAGGCAGTTGCACTTTCAGCTGAGGAGAATGAAGAAACTGAAGATGAAGATGACGACGACTAACACAAAACTAGCCCAACCTTTTACAACACTAATACACACAAATCTTTTATGGGGGACTGATTTTATATATACATATATTGGATATATAGAGACACACATATATGTGTCTGTAAAACACACACACACACACACACACACACACACACACACACACACACAGAGTTTGAAAATGATGGTACAAATATTCCTTTAAAGTTACCAAGTGTGTGGGGGGAGCAGGGGTGATAAACAGATGTCTCGGTGTTTATAAAAAATTGTGCTCTATCTGAGGACAGGCATTCAGTTGCTAGGACCTATGTCAGGGGGCTCACCACCACCTGTGACTCCAAATCTAGGAAATCTAATGCCCTCTTCTGTCCTCCATAGGCACTGCACATGTGCATGTGTGCTAACACAAGTAAATCTTCAAAAAAGATTTTAAAAGCTAGATGTGGTGAAACAAACCTTTAACCCCAACACTTGGGAGGCAGAGGAAGAAAGATTTCTTTGATTTCAAAGCCAGCCTGGTCTGGATAGCAAGCTCCAGGGAAGCCAACACATTTTTTAAAAATATATATATTATACTGGAGACTTTATATATAGAACTGCCAGTATTTACAGAAAATGGCCAGTGGATTTTCCAGAGGCTCGTGATATGATCACATCATTATTTTAATGACTACAGTTTATGTAATTAACATTTACATAATCCTGCTTTGAAAAGATCTCATTTTCTTTTCTTTTTCTCCTTGACAGGGTCTCACTAGATAGCTCAGGCAGTCCTGGAACTCACTATGCAGACCAGGTTGGCCACAAAATCACAGAGATCCAACTGCCTCTGTCTCTCAAGTGCTAGGATTGAAGGTGCTCAAAGTTAATTTCCAACATGGCAAGTATTGATTGCTATAATTCACAATGCTTCTTGGAAACTTCCAGTTTTTGAGTGTCAAGGGATATAGAATGCAAAACTTTGATAACCTAGACTAGAAAGATGGCTCAGTGGTTATCAGTACTTGTCACTCTTGCAGAGGACCTGGGTTCCATTCCCAGCATCCACATGATAGCTTGAAATTATTAGTCCTAGGGGATCCAACATCACTTTCTGACATCCATGTGTAACACACAGTATATATACATATAAAATATATATGCAAAATCCTCATACACATAAAATAAATACAAAAAAACCAAACCTCTGATAACCTAAAGCATTTATTTTAGCCTGTCAGAATTGGATGGAGATGTATTAGAGCAGTAGTTACTCATTCTGAAGCCAATGATACTGTGTAATAAATACTGTGCATGTGCACTCATTCTCTTTCCTGGGTGAGTGTTCAGAATTCTGTAAGTGGAGTAAAATCTGTAAGGGCATTCCAATGTTTCTGTTTTCGCCAACTTCTCCATCAAACTCCTTCTTCATCCTAAATTAGGTGGTGGAAATGAATTACACACAGATAGGAGGTAGTGGTTCCAGACACTTTAGACTTACATTCTCCATCACTCTAAAAAAATTTCATTCCTAAAAAGGTATTTAAAATTTTGCCTGCATGCATGTCAGTGTACCACATGCATGCCTGAAGCCTACTGAGGTCAGAAGAGGGTGTTGGGTTCCCTGGAACTAGAGTTACAGATGGTTGTGAGCCACCAAGTGGGTGCTGGGAATTGAATCCACGTCTTTTTGCAAGAGCAAGAAGTATTCTTACTCACTGAGCCAACTCTTCATCCCTGACATTTTAAAATCTACATGTACTAGACATCATGAGATTATGAGTAAAACCTGGGCACAGCTCCTAAGTATTGCTTTTATTAAAGAGGAAATATAAAATTAAAGAGTACAATTTG
Source organism: Uromys caudimaculatus (assembly GCA_028551405.1). Lineage (NCBI taxonomy): Eukaryota > Metazoa > Chordata > Mammalia > Rodentia > Muridae > Uromys > Uromys caudimaculatus. Next base: position 16,034,720 of record CM052720.1, read on the forward strand.
GTGAGTAGTATGATACAACAAATTCAGGGTTCCACAGATCAGCACTTTTCAAACTCTGTACTAAAGGGCCAATTAAAAACAATTCAATGGGGTGGAGAACTAGATCAGAGTAACAGTACTTATCACTCTTGCAGAGGAAAGAGTTCAGATCCCAAAACTCACAGCAGGCCGATTCAACTACCTGTAACTCCAGCTCCAGCAGATTTGATAACTCTTTTAGCTTCCACAGGTTCTGCATGCAAGTACACACATACCCACAAATAAAAATAAATCTTAAAAAAAATGGTTCAATTTTGTAACTTTTAGAAGACAATCATAGCAATTCACAATTTTCCATTAACTTTGTCAAAGAATGGAACATTGTAGATGATTGGTCTGCATTTACTAACACTGAGGTAAAGTGATTAGGTGTGTCTGCCCCTTAAGACCCACCAGATGGACTGCCATGGGAGAAGGGCTCTCAACAGCAAGGGGTGCACTTTGGCAAGAGACTTGAGGCTGAACACAACTTCCAGTAAAAGGTGTGGGGCTAGTTGAACCTGTAGAGGCAAGGAGGGACTGGATAGTGTAGGAAGGCCATGCCCCAGGGACTGATCTGACAGGGGTGAGAGGATAAAGAAAAATCACAGACAGAAAAAGCTGGGATCAGGGAATGTAGGCTTTCGGCACCTCAGCAATCCGGAAGCTCAGTGTCTTTATTGTACACAGCTGAACAAGGAGGCAAGTTTTTGCACAGAGTCAGAGGAGGCAGGGTTATTATATACACCTGAACAAGAGAGCAGGTTTGACTAACCTTAGTGGGAAGAGAAGTCTCTAAAGGGGAGCAGTCTTCAGACCATAAACATGGAGTGGGAGGTGAGAAAGCTAGTGATATTTTCTGCACTGTCGATATTCTGAGCCTAAGAAGGCTTTCATGCCCTTTGACCTTCATCAGGGCTTTGCCATTCCAGTGGGGCTGAAGCACTGATCCTTGATACACCATGCCTGTGTACACATCCACTCAGGAGTTCATTGGCTTTTCTACAAGCTGGATTTTACAAATCACCAAGAAAAAGTAGTATTATAAATATATGTAAAGGTTAAAATATTTTAGCTTTAATATTAAAGGCAAATTATAGAAAATTAAAACTGGGATACTCATTGGGAGGTTGTCTGATAATCTAGGTGATGGAAACACAACTAAACAGTAATATAAAAGAGAAACTGGTTGTCAGGAGGACAGGTGGAAAGGGACCTCCTAGTATTAAATTTTTGTTCTTAGAGTACAGTCTTTGCTGGATAACTGAACTTCCTGTATCTTCAAGCAGGTCCTTGCTCTTTTTGTAAACATCTTTTTAAATTGCTTAATATCCATTTCCTCTCATTTCCTTCTGAGGACTTCTATTTTGTGCCAATCAGATGTACTCTCTTTGTAAACTGAAATTTGAGCATTCTGCAACCTTAATTGTTCTTGCTATAATAACTGACACAAAATTGTAGCCTCTAATTGACTTGGTTCCAATCCATGTAAAGTAAATTATAGCCCCTTTATCTTCACAATAAATAACATGGAGATTAGATATTTTTATTAAAAGCTTCAGGCACTAAGCTGGGCAGGTTCTGAGCTACTCTAATCCAACCATACCGGCCTGGCCTACTTCCCAGTCATGGGCCCCATTCCTTACCATCTTAGTCTTGCCCTGGCTGCTCCTGCGCCATCAGTGTCCTCATAGTGAACCTCTATCTCCCACCTGAGCACCTTTCTTTCTTTCTCTGAGTACATAAGTTCCACCTTCTCCTCTCCTGTTCAGCTATTTTCTGATCACTCTTCATTGACCAATCAGAAGATGATGGAGAACAATGTTTTACAAAATACTAAATCAGGAAATGCTTCATGATACTGACAACAAAATCCAGACTGCACCCAGATCTCGGAGTGCTGAAATCAGCATTCGAATACACATTAAAACATTCCCCAATATACCCACTTTTCTCCTTACCCACAGGCTCTGTGAGTTCCTAAGAGTCTTTCAGTAATAATTCTCTTGTTCATCGGGTAGAGTAAGATTCTTCTGTACATGCATACAAGAGATACCTGACCACAATCTAGCACTTCTTTCCTACAAGATATACTAAGCCAGAAGACACTCATCAGAGATGTAAGGTAGTGGATATATTTAACAAGAGAGCCCTTGATTTTAGAGTTTGTTATGTATTAAAGTGATTACTACTAAGCAGCGAGAAGGGAATCTCATGACACACAAGTGTCCCCAAAAATAGCTCATGTGTTCAAAGTTTGGACTCAACTGATAGATCCAGTTACTGAGTTGATTGTACCTAGTCAGCAGATTAGGCACTGGATGGATTTATCTGATGTCCCTACTGGAGAACCACTTGAGGAAGTAGGTCACTGTGGGTATGCTCCTGAGAGAGTTTGTCTCTGGCCCCTTCCTGCCTCTTCCTCTGCTTTGTGGCCACAGTGGCTCTGTTCCAGCACCATCACAGCCTAGAGCCATGATATTCTGGCCCACCAGAGTGAGTCTACCAAGCACTGAAACCTTGAAGCAAAATAAACCTTTCCTCCTTTAAACTGGCTCTCTTGTACCTGTCACAGCAATAAAACTCTGGTTAACACAACGGTGGGCAATACAGTGAGATTGCTGTGGGCTCAGGGTTAGGGTTAGAGTTATATTCTTGGAAAAATCACTAATCTCTCAGAGATTCAGCTTCCTCAAGGGGCTAATCTTGCCTCAAACAACCATTCTAAAATAAACATATTAATAGACATTAACTACTAAGAGTAGCTCAGACAAGTAACTTATAATAGATTATCACTATAAAATAAGTTTCTGAGACATGGACAAGAAACCAAAACCAACAATGCGAATAAGGATTTTTATTCAACTAATTACTAGACAATGAAATGCTAAGAAGTATAACTTAACAGGCATTTATAACTTAAATAATATATCAAAGACTTAAGTGAAATCAAATTCTTCAGCTGTATCAGAGTTCAATATCAGAAAAAAAAGGATAATTATGAAATCACAAAAATATTTGGATCAAGGAATCTTCTCCGCTGTAAACACTTGAGAAGCTTGTTTTCTGGCCTTGAAAAAGAATTGAGAAGACAAAAGGCTATGAATTATAATCTAGAAATGAACTAATTATTCTATATTATCACTTTACAACATTTAGTATCATTTACACACACACTCTCTCTCTCTCTCTCTCTCTCTCTCTGTGTGTGTGTATGTGTATGTATGCACAGATCCCATAACATACATGCATGGAGCTCACAGTACAACTGTGGAAGTCAGTTCTCTTTATACCATGTGGATGCTAAAGATCAAGTTTGTCAGGCTTGGTCAAATACCTTTGACTGCTGAGCCATCTTATCAACCCTGTATCTCATTATTTTAATGTGGAAAATAAAACCAGATTTTTTTTTCCAACATAACAATGAAAATTCCTAGTGAAATGTATGACCTAAAACTTAAAAGAAATATTAAAACATATTTTAAAATTTAAGTAATAAAGAAAATTCTAGATAAAGACAGAAAAGAATGAAACAAAATATTATGTGTCAATGGACTATGTCAAAGGTAAAAATGCTGGCTCACAAAGAAACACAGATGTGGGGAGGAAGCAAGACACACCAGGAACCAAAGAAGCAGCTAAAAGAAGGAGCAAAGGACTTTTTGAAAACTTGGGTACCTCATTAGTACCCTAATCATGTCCCTTAAAAATCCTTTAATCCTACCACTTGGGAGGCAGAGGCAGATGGATCTCTGTGAGTTCAAGGCCAACCTGATCTTGGGAGGCAGAGGCAGATAGATCTCTGTGAGTTCAAGGCCAGCCTGATCTACATAGTGAGTCCAAGGTAGCCAGAGCTACAGAGTGAGACCGTCATCAATCAATCAATCAATCAATCAATCAATAAAATCCATATTTATTATGACTCTGTAGTTCAGCTGCCCCCTTCCCTGGCTGAAGAGCTATTGACAGTTAGCTTTGGGGTGAGGGAGTGTCAGTTTTCTTTAAGGATGTAGCTCCTGTTAGATTGACCATGCTCCAGTGGTTGGCTGATCTCACACCCAGGCACGAATGGCACACACTGGATTCCATAGGTTACAAGAAAAAGAAAAAACAACATGATTGGGGCATGGTGGGAGCAGGCCTAGAAGTAAAAACACATGATCAAAATATATTGTATACATATATAAAACTCTCACAGAGTTAACAAAGACTTTTTATAAAGGAAACTGTTTCTGTTATTTCCAAAGTTTGGTTTATAAACTAAAGCATATTAAACTAAGCTGAACTAAACAAATGTAGTTTAAGTCAAGTTCAAAGTACTGGGATAACACAATGAAAAACTAAGGATGCAGTGAGGTAAACTAACAACCATTATCAAAATGTGAAAAGGAGCTGGGCATGGTATTACATACCACTAATCTAGTCCTTGGGAGGCTGAGGTAAGAGAATGAGGAGTTCACAGCGAACCTTGGCTACACAGCTCAAGACCAGCGTGGGCCACGTGAGACCTTGTCTCAAAAGTTAAAAAAAAAAATTTTTTTAAAGTAAAAATAGACTGCAAAAGAAAAGGCTCAGATGGCTTAAGAATGCTGTTCTTACAAAAGATGTAGCCTTGGTTCCCAGTACCCATGCTGGGCATCTCACAGCCACCTCTAACTCTAGCTACACGGGTTGTGATGGCATCTTCTATCATCAGAAGGCAACAGCCCTCATGTGGTATGTACACAGGGACACAAAAAAATATAAAAATAAGATTTTTTTTTTACGTTTTTTAAAAATGTTTAAATATAGCTAACAGCTGTAATGTACATATGTATTTATTTTTTTAACTAACCTTCATTAGACGATAATTATTCCTTCACTAGAAATTGCTTAAACATCTAGATGGGGACTGGAACAAACAGTAACTCTATTCATAGCAACCATAAGACAGTTTGAAGAATAAAAGAAATTGCAAATGCCAACCACTCTGTGTGAATTGTAGGTGCATGGTTATTAAAATATCATAATAGTGGGGCCAGTGAATGTCTCAGTGGGAAAAGGCACTTCCTGCCAAGCCTGAGGAAGTGAGGTTAAGCCCTGGAACTCATATGGTAAAACAAAAGAAAAAGAAAAAGGTAGAAACAACTTCTGAATGTTGTTCTCTGACCTACACACACACAAAATTTTTTTTTAAATAAATTTTTTTTTTAAGAATTTAAAAAATAAATTTTTTTTTAAAAATTTAAAAATGTAGGACATGGTGGTCCACACCTTTATCTCAGCACTTAGGAGGCAGAGGCAGGCTGATCTTTGTGATTTTTTTTTCTGACCAGCCTGGTTTACATAATGAGTTCTAGGTTACAGGGATGGACTGTAAGATTTGTCTCCAAAAAAAATTTTTCTTTTGGAAAAGTAAAAATCAAAACTAAGAGTGAATTGATAGGGGTGGGAGAGAGGCAGAAAAGGGTAGAGGTAGTGAAAACAATCAGAATGTGCTATAAACATGTATGGCACTGTTAAAAAGAAAAGAAGAATAAGTTAATAAAATGTACTAAAAAGTTTCAGAACTAGGGCTAGAGAGATGCCTAGGTTCCTTCAAGAGGCAAACAGGGCAAAGCTCTGGATGAAACTGCTTAAACTGCAGGTCTGATTTTTCTACTCGGTATAAGCATCCCCATTTGTAACATGTGTAAGAGTGATGTTGTGTACACTGATACGTGTAAAGTGCTTTAAATAGCTATAATTCTTAAAGGCACAGCTACTATCTAACACTCCTTTACCCCAAAGGAACAATGTCAAAAGTAAAGGAAAAACATGCTTAGTATTCTAACAGCAATAGTGACCTACTTTCCAAAGTAGAAACATTAAAGTCAATTAACATTTTATTCACTCAGAGCCCATAACAACATCTGATCACCACTATACTCTCAAAAGTTACTGTGTACTGGTAAGCAAGCATCAGAACACTCAACAATAATTAAAATGAACCCTAACTTCATCTGGCCATACTGATAATGGGATTAAAAAGAAGCCAGCACCAGAGGATTAAAGACATTGTAGAGAAATCTTTTCAAGCATAATTAAATAGAATAGTCTAGTAAACTATCATTGTCTCTCAATTTCAAGTTGAGAAGCTGTAGCTAACTCCCATTTCACACACTGGTTCTTTCCCCCTGATTCTGTTATTTCCCATGTCCCTCTCAAGTATTCTATTTCATCTTTAGAGGGAAACAAATATGAGGTACTCAAATAAATAGTCTTTTTTATTTCCTATACAATCTCCAGACCTTGGGCTGGAGAAGTGCTCAGTGGTTATGAGGCACAGTACTCTTGAGAGGGCCCAAATGAACTTCATAGCACCCATATCCAGCAGCTCACAACCACTTGTGCTCCATGGGATCTAATGCCCTTTCTGGCTTCTGTGACCACAGCAGTCACATGCATAATCCCAAACATAAACATACACAAATGCATACAATTAAAAATAAAACAAAAATTAAAATTTTAAGATTCTGGGGTCTTATGTACTTCTAGGCTTGGTGAGCTATGATGTAGCTGCAGCTTGTAACCTCAGTGTAGATATGCTAATACCTAGAAATTCCTAGGAATTTGGAACTCATCACTTACCTACAAAGGATAAAGGCAAGAGTTATTCTAGAACTGAGCATAACTAGAAGGTCAAAGCATAAATATAGCTTTAGAATCACATTTTAATAAAAATAAAACCACAGGAATTAGGCTATGAACTGTTTTTATAACCATATAAATTATAAAATTAAAGTTTTTATGAAGATGAGTTAAACAACTGAAAGGCATTTCAGTACCACTGAACCTTTAAAATGTCTATTCCAGAAATTCAGTGATATTAAAAACAAATGTATTTTTCATTTCATGAAATAGAATGAGTTGTGAGGAGATAAAGACAACACCGATTTTTAACTAAACATTTTAAACTACTTCACCCTATCTAGATACTTACAGCTTTCTCCTCTGGGGAAAGAACACCCTCTACTGCTACTATCTGGTACTGCTTATGTTTTAGATTTCCCACAGATTTCCGTAGCTGCCTGAGACTACCAGCCTCCATATCTTGCTTTAACAGTTTCTGCATTTCTCGAGAAGGACATCCAGGATCAAATATTAGCAAACATAACGTTCGGTTTTTTCTCTCTTCAATTCCAACAACTGTTCGACTGTGACCTATTCAATGCATAAATAACAGTTAATATGTCACATCTATGCAGAGATATTACTATATATACATTTGACTTCTCTGTGTGGGCTTCTGTGTGTTTAACACACACACACACACATTCACTTTTAAATAAGTACAGTCTGAAAAGGCTTAACATAAGTGACAAGTGGGCAAAGACTGAAGAGGACAGGGATGAATAATCAGAGCAGTGAACCAGAAACCGAGCATAGGAACTGCAAAGGCCTCAGGATGCTGGGTTCCACAAGAGGGACCAGAATGAAAAGTAGCTCTGATAATCACCACAGCACTCCCCAAACCCCACCTGTCTGTAAGCCAGAGTCATCTGCTCTCTTAAAAATACCACAGGTTTGTGTGTGAGATCTACTAACCCTGATGCTGGAGATAGATAGGAGGTTTAGATGTACACACAACCTTTGGAGTCCCTTCCATTTCTGAAGAATAATAGTTCAATATCCATTCAAATAAGCGAGGGTGTGTACCCGAAGGACCAGTTGACTTGTGAAAATCAATAATGCGGCACCTAAACGATTGACAAAACAGATAAGTTAGTGAATATTTTACAAATTTTTGCACAAATATAATTATTCTAACAAAAATCTTAAAGTAGAGCAAATCTGTGTATCTATTACTTCACTTTGAAGAAAAAAAAGTATAAATTTTTACTCTTAATTTAGAGATCATTTTGTGGGGAAAATAATTATTCAAATCACCATAGTAATTCAAACTATTCAAATCATTTGTACTAAGACTGACAAATGAGCTAAAGGTTACAAAGATTTCATGACATAAAAAGTATCCCTGAATAGCAAATAAAGACTACGCTTGGCTTTTAAAACTCATATGCAATAACCTGGGACATTATCACCTTTATTCTAGTGTCTCCTGCCCTGATGATCAACTAGAAACTGAGAGTTCTGCTGGCGAGAGGGTTCGCCGGGTAAAGGTGTTTGTATGAGCAAGCACGGTGGCCTGAGCTCAATCCTTGGCACCCACATCAAGGTGGAAGGACAGAACAGCTCCTCAAGTTTGTCTTCTGACCTCCACACACACTCAAACACACACACAAACAAAACGTTAGGTGCTTAGACAAATAGCTCAGAAGCTAAAAGCACATACTACTCTTGCAAAAGACCCACATTTAGTCGGAATTGGCTGATAACTCCAGCTCCAGGGGATCCAAAGGCATCTGCACCCAAATGTACATATACACAAACATGCATCTATACATATAACGTAAAAACAGTATTTTTAAAGTTTTAAAAAAACTGACTTCTTGCAGGATTGTTCTGTACTCAGCAAATTTATAACAGCATAAACCAAAAGCAGATTAAAAAGTCAATCAGTAAGTTTTTGTACATCTTATTTAAAAGAAAAAATTAAGCTGAATTCTGGTTTTAATCCCCAAAAGTCATTTGTACTAGTCAAAATTATTCTAAATGTTTTCTTCCAGAAAGAAAGGAAGAAAGGAAGGAAGGAAGGAAGGAAGGAAGGAAGGAAGGAAGGAAGGAAGGAAGGAAGGAAGGAAGGAAGGAAGAAAGGAAGAAAGGAAGAAAGAAAGAAAGAAAAATTAATTCTGAATAACTTCAATTTTCTTCAATTCCATAATGAAGAGCATAGGAACATGTGGGAATTCACATTTCTACATCCATTCATCTCCTATTTGGCCCCAGACTACGGTGGAGTCATCTTGAATAAATGAGACTGTTGAGGTAAGCTCACTTCTGTGATACTCCAAAATTATTTTAAAGTATAACCAAAATCATTTAGTATCTTGATTATTATAAACTTCAGCCTACACAGCCCATCCTTGTCTCTCCCAGCAATGAAATATACAAAATATTCTAAACTGTTACAGGTTTCTGCTGTAGTTTGAATGTGGAATGCACATCGTAGGCTCACGTGTTAGCCTTGGTGAGCTAGCAGTGCTATTTGGGAAGGTTGTGGAAACTTGGAGAAGTCACCTCGCTAGAGGAAGCAGGTCACTGGAGGCAGACCCTGAACCTTTCAGCAGGTTTACACTTCCTACTGAGGCACTGCTTCCTGACTGCTGATGCAATGTGACAGACAGCCAGTCTCCTACTTTATGTCACTATGCCTTCACTGTTTCCCACCACGATGGAACGTATCCTTTGAAACTGTAAGTCAAAACAAACCCTTTCTCACTGAAATTGCTTTTTTCATCATGAAAATATAGCTTTTATCACAGCATGAAAATATAGCTAAGACAGTCGCTAACTTTAGTCATACTAAATTTAATGCTGATAATTTGCAAATGAACACAATAATGTTAGCTGTAGTTAGGAGGTACATACTTTACTCTCAGTGAGGTCAGAAGTGTATAAATCTCACATGCTCCAATCCAGGCCTTTGTTCCCTGCAATTTGTTATTAAGTTGAGAGGCCCCCTGGGGATCAAAACCTTCATTCCATGCATCTTCAATCATGGACTGAATTTTTGGAATACAAGGAACTGACATACCTGAAATTATGTAAGCAAATAAGTCACAAAGTCAGGTACTAATACACTGAACAGTAATATAATGTAATCACATATACTCTACTAGATGAACTCACATGAGTTTCTAAGACACTTAGTCCTAAAACCTTCTGTATATCATAAACTCAGATGGTAATAGTACTTTACATACCTTTCAAGCAGTCACCATACACATCATTTTGCAGTAACGATGAAAGTAGCATCTGGAAATTTCTGTAACCACAACCCCAACCTTTGTCCCCAAAGGATGAGTGAAAGTGATCCACCACTGTAGAGAGCCACACACACCTTACATCTGTGGCAATGTTCTGATAATACCTATAGAGGGCTTCAATAATTCCTAAAATAGAAGAGATTTAAAACACTTCATTAGAAAGATTCATTTATCATCATTAAATAGCTGTTTACATATCTAACATCAGCCTCAAGTGCCAAAGAAAACCCCTTGCAACTCAGCTTTAATTTACTTCTCACTGCTACAACCTTAGCTCATGTACTGTCCCCACAACCCAAGTTGTCTAACACTAAAATAGTACTCCTTGTATTGAAGTTTTCTGCATCTTTAAGCTCTTCAACTGCAAAGCCTGAGGCATAAACTACAGAATGAATGCTCTTCTTGTCTTTCCATTTATTACATACGCTACTGGAGCGTGCTTAGTCTTAGTCAACCTGCTTCCACCTGAAAGAAAGTACCTCCTGACAGCCTATAGGTTTCATATTAATCTATAGCATATACAACCTATTGCAATGTGGCCTCCATCTGACCTTCTAGCATTCTTCTTGACATAAAATTGTTTGATTCAAAAAACAAATTATGCCTATGGGTTTTAATTTTATTTCAGTATTACACCTTGTATACATAACAGGACAGTAAGTTCTAAGACATAAAAAGATAAATGTGACAACATCCCTGGAAACCAGCATAGACTAAACGCTAGAATTTGGTTAAGCAAGGTATTCAGACAAGTTACATATGATTTTTCCTTTTAGAATATTCTTCTTCCATTTAGAATCCTAAAAATTGTTTAAGGACAAACATCATCTTTAACTACCTTTTTCTGACTCTCAAGCAGAAACATTGTATTTATTTATTTATTTTGTCCCCTATTTATCTAGTCACACTTTGTCATAGTAGGACATTACAAGTTTTTGTGTGTATTTAGTCTTCTTTAAAATCTCTGGAGCTACCCACTTCAGTGCAGTGATATCTGTTATGTAATTCATGCTGTCTCATAGTATGTGGCATGAAAAAAGAAAGGTCATTATATGTATTTTATTTGAAAGAAATTATATATATAAATGTATATATATGTGTGTGTGTGTGTGTGTGTGTGTGTGTGTATATATATATATACATATATATATATAGAGAGAGAGAGAGACAGATAAAAAACAAAACCAAACCAAACAAACAAAAAAGTCATGTAACCAATAGCTATAGGCATGCCCACTACCATAAAGAACAGAAGTTAGTTATAAATTAAGAAAAAAAAAATTTAAGATTCACATCGAAGAAAAAGAGCAATGGAAATGACTTGAATGACTTGTTATTGAGTACTAAGTTTATATATGGAGAAAAAAATGGTGAAGTGACATGTAAGAGTCTAAGTTTATACACAGGACAGGCACTTGGGAACAGAATGATGAATGTCGACTTGGATGAGATCAAGATTTAAGACAGTCCTTTAAGAATGAAAGGGGGAAAACCTAGAAGTAGTGTATATTTGAGTATACTCTGTCATGCTTGTTACATATAAGAGAGGAATACCTCATTTCCTAGTAACCTTCATCTTAGCAATAATACCACACAACCACATTAAAGAAAAATTTTCTTAGAAGTATTTTTAATTCCTAAATTTCCTTAGATGTTTTCCAAATAAACTACCTGTTGTTAAATTATACTTTACTGTTTAAGATACAAGACTATAAAGGGGTATTAAATGACTATTCTAATAAACACCTGTATAATTAACAAAATAAAATAAAATCTTTGCCATAGAGTTGATGAGACGGCTCAGCAGAAAGGACACTTGCTACTTTTGCAAAGGGCATGAGTTCAGTTCCCAGTGCCCACATTGGGCAGCTCAAAACCAACACAAATTCCAGGGCATCTGACACCTTTGCAGAAGGAAAGCAAAATCAATAAATGGTGTCAGAAAAAGAATTACATTAGTCAAGTGTAAGTGCATACAAATATAACACTGTTATAAATAAGGACAAAACTCAGATCCCCTCTTCTCTTCCAATCTCAGCCCTACCCTGTCCCCATAAACAAAGAAACCAGGTAGACTAAAACTAAAAACAGGGATACAGGTTCTATTCCCAGCATACACGCAGTGGTTAAAAACATCTATAACTCCAGGTCTGGAGTATCTGATGCCCAATTTTAGCCTCCATGGGTATCAAGCATGTAAATAGTGCACAGATAAATATTCAGGTGAAAATATAAAACAGCATATTTAAAGAATCATTAAAGAATCATTTGTGATCTTTAAAAAAAAAAAACCCTCTATCTAAAACACACACAATACAAACAAAAATTGAGAGGTTTGCTATGTGTGGTGGCTTATAGCTATAATCCTAGCACTTAAAGGCTGAGGCAGAGGTCTGCTAAGAGTCTGAAGACAGTCAGGGCTAACCTATCAATTCCAGGTCAGCCTGTACTACTGAGTCTCAAACTTCCCTCCAAAAACATGAGACATTTAGGAAATATATTCAAATTTAAAACTTTTATCTAAAAATACCATACACAGGTCTGGCATAGCGGTACATGGCTTTAAATCACAGCACTTGAGAGGCAGAGGCATGTAGATCTTTGTGAGTTTAAGACCAGCTTAATCTACAAAGAGTTGTAGGACAGCCTGGCCTATATAGTAAGATCATGTCTCTAAAAAACAAAAAAGAAAAGTGTGTGTGTGTGTGTGTGTGTGTGTGTGTGTGAGAGAATAAATATCCATTTATACCCTGGATCTGGAGTTACAGACTGTGGTGAGCTACCAGGTGGGTATTAGGAATTAAACCTGGATTCTCTACAAGAGCAACAAGTGCTCTAAACCATTTAGCCATCTCTCCATCCCTGTGAGATCATGTCTTAAAGAAAAAGTCTCGTCATAAGAATGCAACTGTTTCCATATGAACTGTTTTAGTGCCCTAACAGAGATACACAAACATAATTGGGAAAAAACAAGACAAGCAAACAAAACAGTAACCCGAAAGATGGCATACCATCTTGAATAAGGCAGATCTGATTATTAACTGTGGCTAGTCCTAATGTTATATACACTCTAAGTGTCAAGTACATGACAATGTTCATTTGGGCCCAGAAGAAACACTGTAAATAAAGCTTTTAGTATTCAGAATGAAAGAAGTAATAGGGTGGCCATTTTATACATGAGGTTATTGAACATTTGAATTGTAGTGTTTCCAATTGAAATGTCCTGTAAAGTATAAAATAATAACATATTTGGTAGATTATACAGAGAATATAAAATATTTCAATTACTATTGTGAGGTGAACATGATAACTACTAAATTTTGGAAAAAACCCTCGATAATGACAACTTTTTAAAATGGTACCATAGACACTGCATTTAAATTATTAGAAGATGAGATTAGACTCCTGATAGTTCAACAGGAGTTTTATAAATTTTACTGCCAAAGCAATACATTCAGCAGAAACCATACTTTGACTATCTGGGTGTCCCTGAGCTATGGCTAGGTATGTAGTACGTTATTTTCTACAGTGCTTACAGTCAGTCACGGTATCAGGAAGGAACATCTTGCTTGCCTACAGTGTTCAGTAGTTTAGATATATATATAAAATGCAATTTCAACTTATAATATTTTCAACTTACAATGATTTATCAACACATAATTCACTATAAATGAAAATGCTTCTGCAATTTGTGTTAATTTTTATTTTCTTTAATGTGGCTTTAATAGATATAAAATTCATGTAGCTTATATTATGCTTCTGTATTGTATTCAGTTAACCAATAATTTAAGCTAAAGGTTCAGTGACATGACTGCTTTGGCATAACCGAGAACTTTCTGCCTAGATTGAAGGTGTATCCACAAGAGGGAAGTCTTGTCTGATACTGTAAATATGGTCAAATCCTCCTGATTAGGTAACTTACAGTCCCAGGGGAAAGCTACTATAGCTTCACCAAATGGATATTATATACCTATTAAATTGTCTTCTAATGTTATATTGACATCCACAGATTAGAAGTGTTGTACATTTTCATCAGAGAAGATTCTTTTGATAGTGGGTGTCAGTAACTACTCAAAGAACAGAGTGAGAATAAATGACCATTTGATAGTCAGTCCTAAATGGGTTATCTACATTAATCCCTCCAAGGCTCAGGAAATATCAAGGAAGAGGGCATTGTAAACAGCAGAGGTGACTGAAGAAGAAGACAAATGTGGAATGCTGTCTTCTAGGCATGGCATGGCTGCTGGGTTTCAAGCTCAGCAGCAGTGACTATCTTAATAGGACTAAGCTTGTCAACACTGTCACAGAGATAAGAGGTATTCACAAGGACCCACCCATCTCTGTGGATTTACAGACATTAAACTATGATTAGATAAGAGCTAATAAGGTCCTTCCCCTTCCATAGAAGCTATAGGAAGTTAATTAACCATTAACTAGGGGTTCAGGGTGGAGAAACCTATCATTTTTCTCACTCATGCTCCTGTAAATACCCTGCATTCATGTTCTTGTAAGCAACTCTTAACCAAAACCAAATAAACACAAACAAAAGTTACATGGAAATAGGGGTGAAATGGGGTCAAGGGGTAATGGTGGATATTAGCTGGGAAGAGGAAAAGGGAGCAGCAGAAGTTGGGGAACAAAAGAGTGTAATGTGGTGGTGGTAAATATGACCAAAATATATTACATATCTATGTATGAAAATATCATATTGAAGCATTATTATATATAATATATGCTAATAAAAATGTAAAAATAATCCAAAAGGTTCATTTCCCATTGTTGTGAGTTATTATAACTGAAGCCAAATTATTCTAAGTGAATTATTTTCTATAAAAAATAGAAGTTTACAAGTTGTAAAATGTTTTGTAAAAAATGTAGGAACATACAATTTCACCTCAAACCATATAAACTGTTGACTGAAAATTCAACAAATTCAAGTGGTTTTATTACTCCAGTGGTATATGCGATATTAAAACCGTGGCTTGGATTTTTAAGCACTCACCAGAAGTTTTTGTTTTTCCATCATCAATACCAATAGCTATTGCTTCCAACATGTCAGCTTTTCTGCTATGAAATTCAGATGGATGCATTCGTCCCCTATTTACTTCTAGCTCCATATGTCGTAGCTGCTGTTGTTTGTATCCTCCAGAATTATCTAAACCATACTGCCGCTATTGAACATAAAAACAAATAACTTATTTTTATGTCCCTGTACTTCAACCACATGGAAACTCAAAACTCTCATTTTTTTTTTTTTTTGTTTTTGGACATGTATGTTGAAATATTCTGGTTTATGGATTTTTCATACAAAAAAATGTAAAGATAGATTTAATAAAAATTAAACCACACATCCATAACTTAATAATTAGATATTACTGTAAGCTCCTGTAACTCTTATAAATAATTAGTTGCTTTCCTTATAGTATAGAAATGAAAGACTCACCTTTTTGTTAAGGTTTTAAGAAAGGCAAAATTCCAAAGATATTGATGGTTACAAAAGAACTTATGAGAACTTGCTATTTTGTCCCAACACTGATCCAGTAAGGCCCACTTAGTTCATACATCACTCAATCATGCTACGTCATAAATGAGCTGTGTTTTTGCAAAATGGACTGAGAGGCTCAAACGTATAAACTGCCTTGATGGATAAACTTCCTGAGATCTAGACAACTTACAAACTTACATCGTTATTATGATTAATCTTGATTACCAAGTTGAAATGATTTTAAAATCATCATAAACACAAACTTTTGGGCATATTTGTGAGGTTGTGTCTAGACTGGGTTAATAGAGATAGGAAATCCACCCGAAATATGGCACTATCCCATGGGGTAAGCTGAATAAAACGATAAAGTTATTCATCCCTCCCTGTTTCCTGGCTGTGAATATACAATGTGAGCAGCAACCAATACCTTCCTCACACTGTACACAAATCCTCCTCCCTTAAGGTGCTTCTGGTCAATTATTTAATCAAAGCAACAAAAAAGGTGTAAGGAAGCTTACCAAGGAGTGGGCCTCTAGTGTAATAAGCCTGACCATGGAGTTCTTAGGCCTCTGGAACTGGTTTAAGATGAGGATTATGGAAGTTTCAAACCTCAGGCTCAGAAAGCCCTTAAATATTATGAGCAGGGCTTATGGGGCCATGCACATAGAGTGGAAAGACCAGAATGCCAGGAAGAATGTAAACAGTGGAAGTTTGGCTCAGCAGGTGTCAAGGCAAGCTGAGTTCCCAACTCCTGATCTTAGCACCATGCCTTCCAGCCTGTCTCCACACACTCCACCATGATAATGGACTAACTCTGTAAAACTGTAAGCAAGCCCAATGAGATGCTTTCTTTTTTAAGAGTTGCCCTGGTATGGTATCTCTTCACAATAATAGAACATCAAGATAATTGTAAAAGAGATAAGCACATTAACAGAGAAAATGGCCACTGTGCACTGAGATCAAAGGAACCTTTATTCCATCCACTAAAGACTCCATTTAAAATAAAAGGACAATTCATTTGAAAGGAAGGAGTCAAAACTGAGACTGCCACTGAAAGGTTCTCTAAAAACAAACAAAACCAAAACCAAAAAACCCCTATCATATAGGAAAGTGTTTTCCCATGGTTAGCACACTAAGTTAATTGCAACTGTGCTCCAAGGGGTAAGGCTCTATCCCAAGACAGTAGCAGAACTTGAATGTTGTCCAAGTGGTACTGATTTTGCAGGTAGGAAGGATGCAGGATTAATTGGGTTTACACTATGGTTCTAGAGAGTCACTGAGGTCATGAATGTGCAGAGTCCTCCCATAGCCGAGTCCCAGCAAGGAGGCCCCAAGAGGTCAGGGAGTAAAGCTGTAAAGGTAAATCAGAAGTTGTAATAGAGATGCTGGGATGCTGATGATGACAGAACCAGAGGCTATCTATCTACTGAGGAAAGTAGGCACAGAGTGAAAATGGCCCAAAAGGCTGCTATTTGTGCGACAGGCAGCAAAGCAGGAGAGGCAGCACTACCCAAGCCCTCTGGAATCCAGTGGTTCCATCACAGGTCCCAGATGCCTAACATGGAGCTACAGGGTTTGGTGCTTGCTCTGGTTTTTTTTTTTTGCACTGTTTTTGCACTGGTCTGATATTTTCTCCTTTTTGGAATCAGAACACCCACTCTGCACCATCATATAGTAGAAGCACAAAATGTGTTTCGTAATACTATTTAGGCTAACATTTAAGAGATTGGTTAAACCTCACAAGAGACTCTGCACTTATACTTTCCAACAGTACTGTATTAAAGACCACGAGATCCTTTGATGTCAGAGAGAATATAAAGTACATTATGAAATAGTATGCATCTATTTTTGTCTGTTACAGGATGTTAATTTATATTAAGATAGTGCTCAGCCAGGCAGTGGTTGCGCACGCCTTTAATCCCAGCACTTGGGAGGCAGAGGCAGGTGGATTTCTGAGTTCTAGGTCAGCCTGGTCTACAGAGTAAGTTCCAGGACAGCCAGGGCTACACAGAGAAACCCTGTCTCGAAAAACAAAACAAAACAAAAAAATGATAGTGCTCGGGTGTCAGAAGAGACTCTCTCTATAGTTTTTAATAGTACTGACACCATTAAAGACTATGGTTAGCTGGACTAAATGCCTCTGGCACCCATAGTGGAAGGGCAGACCTGATTCCCCAACGTTGTTCTCTGATTTCCACATATGCTCTATGGCATTGGGCAAGAAATACAGGCACACAAATGCACACAAGTAATAAATAAATTAAAAAACACCATGGAAACAAACCCTAGGAAATGAATATGACAGAGCTTATAGATTTGGTTAATTGAAGTGGGAAACCTACTTTGAATATGTACTAGACAATCCCATGGGTTGGCCTTCCAGACGGAATAGAACGGACCAAGTGTACTGAGACCTGTAACCACTTTGTTGCTTCCTTAACTGTGGATGCAAAAAACCCAGCCACCTCCTATCCCTCCTGCCATGCCTCCTCTACTGTGACAGATTGCATCCTCTCAAACTGTAAGCCAAATGAACACTCCCCACTTTATGCTGCTTCTTGTCAGGTATTTGATCACAGCTACAAGTATCTAACACAATAACAAACCTTTTTAAATGTTAGGGACTTTTTGTACTATTGATATTCAAAAGGCTTTGTATATTTTTATGGTGTTGCATTTTGAACATGAAACTACAGGCCTGTTTTGAATACCTGTGTCTCAGACCAAGGTGCTATTTTGGGAGGCTTTTGTAGAACCTGTAGGAAGTTGTGCTTCCCTGGCAAAAAGAGGCCAGTAAAGAGCAGGCCAAATTACTGTCATACCATCGGCCTCCTGTTTGTTCCACTGTAATATGAATGGCCTCTCCATGTGTTTTCTACTATGATAGCCTGAAATTGTGAATCCAAATAAAAAATTCCTCCCTTAACTTGTTTCTGTAGACAAGTAGGATCACAACACTATAAAAAAAAAAAAAAAAAAAAAAACTAATATGTATGGCAAAAAAAAAAAAGACTTGGAAAAAACAAATTTTTCTTACTTGTCTGAATTCTGATTTAAAAAAAAAGTTTGCAAATATGTAAATAACCAATAAATTCTGAGGGGTGGGGGATCCTAAATTAGATCTTCCAAAATCCATTTCAAGGAAAAACAGTCATGTGTAAGATGTCTGAAAAAAAACACATACACAGAAGAAAATTTTATGTATAATACACAATACTAAAGGCTTTCAGATGTACATAAATCTGGAAACATTTTTAAGTCTGTTCATAAGCCCTTTATATTTTTACTATCCTGTTAACACATAAAATGACATTAAAAACTCTACAAGCATTTTCAGTACAAATAACCATAGTTCACAAATTAGAAAGGAAAAAGGAGACACATTAAGATTTTTAATGCATTAAAATCCCTCGGATGCTGCCACTTTAGTCCAATACATACTACTTTCACATAAGGAAAATGTGTCCTCAAACATCATAAACCACTAAACTCTGAACATTCACTGAAATAAAAAATGTCTTAATTTTATTCCTTACAGGAACTCCAGACTAAGGAGAGATACACAATAGCTTTAAGAAAACAGATTCTCAGTACTGTGCCCCACCCTCACACCAACCCAACATCTGCATAGCTTCACAGGCACACTTTAATACCGAATAGTTGTCTAATCCAGGGAAAATCACTAAACACTTTATTTTCATTCTTCATTTAAAGACAGGAAAGAAGGAGAAACAAAAACAATAAAACCCTCTAGGGTTCCTATGAAGACTTTCACATAATTCATCTGAAATGATTATTCTAATATCTGAACACTGTTTTGGGTTTTTTGTTTGTTTGTTTGTTTGTAATATGCCCCAGGTTGGTCTCAAACTCAAGAGATTCACCTTCCTCTATCTCCCTAGTGCTAGGATTAAAGGCATGTGCCACCACAGTCAAGAATGACTATTTTTTTATTTTTACTGTGCATGCCCGTGGCTCTGGAATTACAAGCAGTTGTAACCTGCCTGAAGTAGGGGCTAGAAAAATGAACTCAGGTCCTCTGCCACAGCAGTAAGAACTCTTAACCATTGAGCCATCTCTCCAGCTTCGGAAAATAGCTACTTTTAAACATTTTCCTCCCAATAAGCTAAAATACACAGATAAATTTTTTTTATATATATAACATGGACAGACAAGTAGAAATCTTTTTGACTGTAAACCTTAGCTTTTAATGGCAGAGCCATATTTCTGAACCTAAGTAGACATCTCACAATCATATTTAGGAAACAAGAACTCTATTCAATAAAACTGTTACTAATCTTTGTACCTGCAACTTCTGAAACTCTTCCCTTTCTTGTCTTGATTCTTCAGATTTCCTCTTTCTGTCTTCTTCTTGCTGAAGCTGGTGAGCTAATTCTCTATCACTAGAACACTGGACTCTATCCATGCCTATTGGAGAGTAACAACGCAGATTCAGTCCGTGCTTATGCTCTAGCAAGCATTTCTCATTAACTAGCTTATGTGAACATGCAAACACCTTTAGAGAGTATCACCTGCTGAGAAAATCAAAAGTGAGAGGTTGAGTGACCCTTGTCATTGATGTCTCTGAACACAACTAATGGAGAGAAAGAAGAAAGTAATACAGAATATAAAATATATATTCACAACCTCCAACTGTTTCATTACAGTTACAGTTTTTACCTGAACAAGCTGAATAATTTTATAGCATAATGCCTTGCTTCCTTTCTCCCAGTGAAACTCAAATTCCTTAGTCAATGGCTTCTGTATTGTATCTTGTTTCCTAACGTCTTTACTGGTTAGGGTCCTCCAGTAAAACAGGACTGGGAGCAAGATAAGAAAATACCGCGCGCGCGCGCACACACACACACACACACACACACACACACACACACACACACACACACATAAAGATAGAGTACATCATTAAATACCATAAATCATATGGGAATGGATCTCACAATGATACAAATGAAAAGTTCTTTATAGCCTGAGAGACAGGGAAACAAGCAGTGAGACAGTTGAAAGTGGCAGAACCAGTTTGGCAAAATCAGAGATCCCAGCATGAGGTCAAAGGCTCAAAATTTCTGGTAGGGATCCTAGAATCCAAAGGCCAAACACCCTGGAGTATAACGGCAAGGAGCAGCTGCAGGAAAAAGAAAAAGCCCCAGTCAGAGACTTTGCCCTTTCTTCAGCTTTCCTGATTTGTCTAGAATCCTAGTTACATTGGATGCCACCCGCCCACACTGAATGCAGATCTTCATTCTGTTTGCCAACACACACATCAGTTTTTCTTGGAAACACCCTCAGAGCCACACCCAGAAGAAACAGTTAAGGAGTCTTCCAGGTATTCCTCAATTCAGAAACAGTACAATCCACAAACCTATTGGTTTAACTCCAAAACTGAATATTCTTTCTTGCAAACCTCTCAGCTGTTGTTACACCTTACTACTTGGTTCTCCCTTCCATTCTTGGGCATGAAATTCACAACTGATTTTTAACACGCCCTGAGACGATTTTCATTGGTTTATAGAATGTCAATACAAAGCCTATCCATAAAGTAAAAATTACCAGACATTCTGCTTTGAAAAGGTTACCCCTTCCACAGCATCCCCTTACAATCTTACGAAAAGGAAGATAGCTGTGCTGGCTAGTTTTATGTCTACTTGACACAGCTAGACTTTACACATAGACAGCCAGACTCTGTCTCAAAAACTAAACAATAACAACAATAACGAAAGACTGAGTATACGCAAGTCTGAAGTGCATTTCGTAATGACTGGTTTTGGAAGGTTCAGCCATTGTGGGTGGTGCCACCCCTGAGCTGATGGTCCTGGGTGCTCTAAGAAAGGAGACTGAACAAGCCAGGGAAAACAAGCCAGTCACCAGCACTTCATGGCCTCTGAATCAGCTCCTGCCAACACGTTCCTGCCTTGGGTTCCTACCTTGAGTTCCTGCCCTGACTTCCCTCAGTGGTGAACCGTTACCTGGAAATGTTTAGATAAAATAAACCCTTTCCTCCCCAGGCTGCTTTTGTTGGTAGTGTTTTATTACAGCAACGGGAACCCAAAACAATGACAATGATATGCCAACTGGGGCAGACAATATAACACCACTAATAGGGAATAATTTTCCTCTTGTGGTTATGAGCAAAGCAGGTACATGATGCAGAGATCACAGTTATTGGTAGTAAGTCACTGAACACTAAAATTTCCCACTTTACCAGGAGTTGTCTACATACTCCCAAATACTGACAGAGTAATAAAAATATAAACAACTTCTCTTAGAGATTGTTTTATTTTTCAGTGGCTCTAGGACCTAAGACCCTACCCCTTCTAGAGCTCTGTATGAACTGTTTAATATTATTTAAAAAGATAGACAACAGGTCCAGGAGATAGCTTAGTCAGAACAGGGCTTGCCTCACAGACATAATGACCTAAGTTCAGTGCCCAGAACCATGTAAAACATGTGGGTGTTGTTGTCCATGATTGTAATTCCAGCATTAGGGATGTGGAGATAGGAGCAAAGCTGGGATCAGGCCTAATTGGTGTGGTCCAAGATAGTAAAGAGACCCATCTTAAAGGAGCTGTATAGCATTCCTGAGGATGACATCCAAGGTTGTCATATAGTATCCACACAGGCACATACCCACTCACAAGCACTTAGACACACATGAACACACATACGAAGTAAAAAGAGAGAACACAAAAGAAAAATGTAAAGTCATTATTACACTGATTATTTTAGAAGGTAACCAACTGGAAACACATATTGAGACTTTTAAATTACTATTTTGAAATAATTTCCTTGAGAGTGAAATATTTCATCCTGCACAGTAGCTCTTTTAACAGGAAGGTAAACAAAAAAAGCTTTAGGAAGTCCCTGAAACTGACTAGATTTACTAAGCTACTCCATGCTACAGTTAAGTAACAAAAGCTGACAGAATGGAGCCAAGCTGCAAAGACTCTCAGACAAGCCCCTGTTGCCTAGGAGAGGTTTAGACCAACTGAGCCACTTGGAAAGAACTTTCTCCAACCACCTGAGTTGCTTGCAGGCTGTACACTAGGTTCCAGGTTTCCCAGATTTTGTGAGTATCACCCATGACTGAGTAGGTCTTGGTGATACAGCTGTCTTTGAGTCATATGTACAACTGTAAGTAACTCCTCACCCATATTCCTGTAAGTGATGCAAATAAAACTCATCAGTTCACCAAAGTGGACTTTGGTACAACAGTACTTTGGTCTATCATGGGTTCCCTATCTGAGGTAAGTAGATATGTGTGTTGTATCTCCCCAGGAATCATTTTGTCACACAACAGTTATAAGGTCCACATAAATTCAGTTTTTAAAATTGGCAGCTTTTTAGTTCAAAAATTTTGCTGACTAAATGCTAACTTTGTTACTTTAAAACAATGAAAAAACAGCCTTGACTTGTCAATGAAAACTTTAGAAGGGCACACAGTTTAAAAAGTACTGTCTTAAACGAGGAGTCCTTCACATGTCGGAGCAAACCCCACAATAAGCCGGGCAGTAGTGGCGCTCGCCTTTAATCCCAGCACTTGGGAGGCAGAGTCAGGTGGATTTCTGAGTTCAAGGTCAGCCTGGTCTACAGAGTGAGTTCCAGGACACTCAGGGCTACACAGAGAAACCCTGTCTCGAAAAACCAAAAACAAAAAAAACAAAAAAAACAAAACAAAAAAAACCCCACAATATATAATCTTCACTTGGATGTTGTCTCCACAGTTCATACTTTACAACTTCAAGGAAAGCAGTGCAGCTACATGAAAATTATCTAAAGAACAGATTTATTTTTATTTGTTTGTTTGTTTGTTTATTTATTTATTTATTTATTTATGTATTTATTTATTTATTTATTTATTTATGTTTTTCGAGATAGGGTTTCTCTGTGTAGCCCTGGCTGTCCTAGAACTCACTCTGTAGACCAGGCTGGCCTCGAACTCAGAAATCCGCCTGCCTCTGCCTCCCGAGTGCTGGGATTAAAGGCATGTGCCACCGCTGCCCGGCTCAGATTTACTTTTAAACAGTATGACTTTATTCATGTTATTAACTGGAGAGATGTGTATTTTAGGAAGCAGAAATTGAAGTATTTTTCGACATATACATACCTTGTTGAAAGCTGCTTTCTTCTAAATGCAAGTCCACATGTTCTTGGAGAATATGGTAATTTGTACAGACAAGCCCACACATGGGACAGTCATAGAGTGGTTGATGACAGTCTGTATTAGAAACAGGTAGGATAGTTTAATTTGCTGAATTTTTAGACTTCACTCCATGCCAAGGACTATCAACTTTATGAGTAAAATGTTTTTGTAGTTAGCATTAAACATATCACCAGGCATAGTGGTACACACTTCTAACCATGGCACTCAGGAGACAGAGACAATTAGATTTCTGAGAGTTAAAGTCAGCCTGGTCCCAAAACAATTTGCAGGCCAGCTAAGGCTATACTGAGACCCTGCCTCAATAAATAAATAAACCAAACACATCAAAGACTTTCTACCCTTGTTTTAAAAATAAAAGCTCTTTATAATTGGATTTAAAAGCTACTTCTCTGGGGGTCAGTGAGACTGGCAAGTAGATAAAGGTGCTGGCCATTAATCCTGATGACCTGAGCTTGATATCTGAGACCCACATTGTGATGAAGGCAACTCCCAAATGTCACCCCCTGACCTCCACATGTGTGCTATGGTAAAAATACAATAAATGCAAAATAAATATATGCAACTTTGAAGTCGATACTTGTACTAATTTCACCATACTGTCTGAAGATTGTTGGTGCTTATGTTGGCCTTGGATAATGAGTACACTTAATGGTGGTAGCTAATCTGTGAGACTTAGGTTTTTGGTATGTGAGTAAGGCACAATGGGTTAACATCTAATTTTTTAATTTTAATTTTTTAAAATGAATAAAATTACTTTTCTGCTTCTATAGACAAAATGAATGATTAATAGTATAGTCTCTCTTACTACTCTATAATAAGAAAATAATAATCATTCACAACAGTGGTTTAAATAAGCCAAGTCCAAAGGAAAACTAAAACAATGTGGGTACGAGTCTGGATAGAGTATCTGGGAGCTAAATTCCCAGTATTTACCACGCAGGTAATCACACACTGAACCCAAGTGTCCAGCACGAAGTTCAGCTCTGAAGTCATACTGCCTGCTTAGGAACAGGCAATTAAAGAGATGACTCCAACAGGCAAGCCCAGAACAGCAGCCTAGCAAGACTACAGCCTAGCAATAACAGCTCTAGAAGAGGGGCTCAGAATCATATCCATACATAGAAAGAAAGCAGTAAGCAACTTATACATATAAGGCCTAGTCTGACATGGATGCAAAAAATGCCATGATGAAGGAACCATAAAGCTTCAGTGGGAAAGGATAATATACAAACCTTTCATAACAGATGAACAGTAAAATATCAATTATGAAACGCAGGAGTTCTACTGCCAAGAAAGGCAGTCCAGAACAGACTAAGCACTGCTGACATAATCCCAGCAGCTACTTGGGAAGCTGAGGCAGGAGATATTTCTAAATTAATTTAATAAAAACAGGAAAGCCAATCATATCTACTAAATCTAAAAGGATGGATGTGCTTTTACTTAGTAACTGATTCTTTGGGAATCTATTTAAAAATTAGTAAACTATCAATAAGTAGAATTACATGTTAAGAACACATATTATTACTGCTTAATAACACATACACACAGTTCCCAAAATAACTGCAAACTGAAGAAGCTAATGGGAAGCTGTAAAGGAATATAACCTAATGTTTCAATAATTTAGTATTATTGAAACAAAGGAGAGAGCTGAATCTTTGCAAACATGTTCCAAAACAGCACTAAGAGATAAGAGTGACTTCCATAAGCAATTCTGTAGGGAATGAGAGGTCTCAGAGCCAGTGCCCAGAACTCTTTGCTTCTCCCTCTGGTCATGATATTACAACAGACCAATACCTCATTACTTCCAGTTTGAACTCATCATCAGCTCTGGCCATTTAACTCACGTGCCTCATTCACATCTGCCTATACTCTCTTTTGCCCCCAGAAGTCTCCCAGGTTAGCCATCACTGTTCAATGGACTCATCTAAGGCCGACACAAGCACCAACACCATCAATGACTCGGTAGCCAGCGTCTGAGCCTTAGAAGTGTTTAACTGTAGACATTCCTTTCACTACTCTGATGCTAACTAGCACACTTTCTCATCCCCCACCTCTTCCTGACTCAAGTCCCAGAAATCTCAGCATGCCACCAGCTAGCTGCAAGGTAGCCGTTGTGTGTTTTCTCTGTCTACTCCTCTTCTTGTGCTAACAGGCTCTGGTTGGCCCCATTTTCTAACACAGAAAGAATTTCAATTTAGCATTTCATAGTCCTAAGTAGAAAACCTGTCTCCTTCACTCCCTTTCAAGCCACTGTTTTTCCTTCTTCAAAAGCCCCACTGCTCTGCTAGTTTCTGTCTCTAAACTATGGAACTATAAGCTTCATTAGCTAATCTTCTATTAAATACTAGATACTTATTTTCATTTACTTAAAATGCCAGCACCAATATCCTGAACCAATATCCTGTCCTAGCTCTTCTATGAATAGAAATGGGTGCTTATCCTCACCCCACTAATCTTTTCCTTGACTCCGATTTAGCCAACAATGTAATTATATCCCTGACATATCGTAACAAATATCTGTCAACCTCTGAAGTCTATTCAAACCATCCCTGATCTACTTATCTGTACCTCACCACTCGTGATTCTTCCACTCTGGTCACTGGCCTGACTACAATCTGCTATATGAAATATATACATAGGCACTATACTTCTCATTATTCATCTCTCATTTTCCTGTGCCTAAAGGTTAATTAAATTGAGCTGACCACCCTACTCATGATGACCAGGTTCTTTTTCACACCAAACCACAATTAGTGGCTGACAATCAGTGTACCAGCACAGCAAATGTCTGCTGTCTTCATCAGTGGTGGCTCCTGTATTGGTCATGCAGTTTTCCTGTGTAGTGGGTAATGAATCATCTACAGAGATTATAGAGCTAACTCAATGTACAACTATCAAAATACAAGTTGCACAAGACTATGCACCTTAACTATATGTGAAGGTTGACAATGCTTCTATAAATTTGCAAAAGTGAATTAAATAAAAGAACAAGTATAATGAAAAATGTGAGAAATCTTTATAGAGGGATATTAGTGATAACCTGAATTAATGGGAAAATGGACGAAAACTTAAGATCGAACAACAGTTCACAGAATTTTCATAAAATTTAACAAAATGGTCCTAAAAATTAAGCAAAAAAAATTAAAAAAAAAAAAAAAAAATGAAGGACTGGAGAGATGTCTCAGCTATTCCAGAAGACCACAGGGATTCCATGAATACCTGCACACACACACACACACACACACACACATCAATAATGAAAACAAAATCTTAAAAATAAAAGAGAATGCGTAAGGAAATAATAAAGGTCAAAGAACTGTCCTCTCTAATACTAGTGACATGTTACAAAATTACAATTATTAAAATAGCAAAATAGTAAGGAATATCTAAGTAAATAGGAGCTGGAAGACCAGAAACTGACTCATACAGATACAATAACT
Source organism: Uromys caudimaculatus (assembly GCA_028551405.1). Taxonomy (NCBI): domain Eukaryota; kingdom Metazoa; phylum Chordata; class Mammalia; order Rodentia; family Muridae; genus Uromys; species Uromys caudimaculatus. The sequence continues at coordinate 16,061,750 of CM052720.1, forward strand.
TAAAAAGTCATGAATCAATAATTTTTACATTCCAAATTCTCACCATACACACTACACTCAACATATACATAACCCAAACATAACAATCTGTAGAAGAATGTAAGTTGATACTTTATGACTTCAGAGGAAAAATTGCCACTGTAGGCAATATACAGAAAGCAAAGACAGATCAAATTAAACCCTACAAAAATAAAAGGACATGCAATAGTGGTGGATAACCACTTAAGTCAAGGATTACTACTGAGAATCTATGTTCAAAGCAACTGTGTAAGACATGTCAACAGATAGCTGGAGATATTGAATATAAACATATAAAATACAAAAGAATGCACAAAAGAAAAAAGAGAATTCAAAAAACATACATTGTAATAGAGCAAATCAGCTACAATTATTGATAATCATGGAAATATATTTAAAAAGAAGACACACTGACTTTAGGCCTTTTCCAAGATCATTTGTAAATTTTTTTACAAAAATTAATTCAAAGAAGTCATAGTTCTAAGTGCAAAATGCAAAACTCTAAAAACTTTTAGAAACTGGAAGTGTTTTCAAATACAACTGTAAAAGATCTATAAGGAAGAAATTAAAATAAACTTCATTAAAATTAAAATGCTTATTTTGTAAAAAAAATAAAAAGTTAAAAATACAAGTCACAATATGTACATAGGAAGAAAATGTTTTCAAAGTACTTATCTGATAAAAGACTTAATCTAGACATGTGTGGTGGCACACACATTTTAACCACAGCACTCCGGAGGCAGAGGCAGGTGGATCTTGTTGAGTTTGAAGCTATCCTGGTCTACGTAGGGAATTCCAGGCCAGCCAGGGTTACATAGAGAGGCCCTGTAGGAAAAACAAAAAACAAACCCTTATATCCAAAATACATGAAGCCCCCTAAAGCTTAACAATAAGAAAATGACTTAATATCCTCAACCTATGTAGCCAACAACAGAGTCTCAAAACACAAGAAGGTACTGAGATGGCCCAGCAGTTAAGAGCACTTGCTGCTCTTGCAGAGAACCCAGGATCAGTTCCAGTAATCACGGTTCTGGCCTCCCTGGGCAGCAGGCCCATGTGGACATTATATACCACATATATAAGTATGTAAGCAAGGCAACACTCCCATGCACATAAAAATAAAGACAAAAACACAACTGAAAGAGCTGAAAGGAAAAATACACAAAATTACAATTGTAAATGAGAATTCCAACAATCTCATAAAACCCCAAAAAACTACTAGATAGAAAATAACCACTGGAAATAGACGTGAACATAAACAGGACCCAAGTGATGGGTACTGAATAATATCAAGAAAACGGAACACATTTTTCAGAGACTCACGAAACATGAACCAAGATAGACCATATCTCTCTCTCCAGCTCTAAAATAAGTCTCAGCAATTCTAAAAGGCTAAACACCATGGAGTGCAAACTAGAATTCATTAACACAAACCCAGAGTCTAGGCCAATCGAGATGTCCTGGGCTAGTGGGAGTAGGAATACTCTCTAGAAACTGAATGTTTCCAAAACTGCTCTCAATTTAGCTAAAGCATTTTATGTCCACATCAAAATTCTTATAATTTATTCTTATATTTCAATGATAGCAAGTGAAAAATACTATGAACGTAAATTGAATCTTAAAAGCACAGTTGTAACAATTGACAAGCCAACTCTTTGGATACACATATTAAACTGAGACTACTGCTTTTATAAAAATTTAAATAAATTGAGTACTTTACCTTCTAATGGACTTTCTAAAAGACTGGCATGCTTTGTTTTCACATGAATTTCCATACCTTGACTACACACCTCAATTTTTCCACAAAATGGACATTCAGGAGGACTGTATGTTGTTTCATAAATTGATCCTTGGGCCTCAGACAATCCAGACTGCTTTTCTCTGCTTTTCTGGTACTTTCTAGATTCAGTTATAGTCTCTGTATAAAGAGCTTCATGTTTTAAAGTCCTATCTTTAGGAAGGCTTTCGGATGACTCTTTTGGAAAGTTAGATGCAGAAGCCGAATGAATGCCTGAAGTAACTCCCACTGTACTCTGCAGGTTGGTGGTCTTGCGCTCTGAATTTTCATACTGCATTGTAGCTAGCTTCTCAAAGTTTTTTTCTGGTGTATTTTGTTCAAAATGAGCAGTTTCAATATGAAAACACATTTCGTTGTAATTTATACCCGACAACTTGCAGAACGGACAGACAATTTCGTTTTCCATGTGAACAATTAGGTGAGCCTTCATTTCTGCTTCTGAGGTTACAGTTTCACCACATATGTCACAGGAAAGCATGGCGGGGCATGGACCTAGAATAGAAGTAAAACAAAATTGTAAGTTTGAAAGTCAGAGTTGAAGAAAAGCACTTTTCATAAAATGATTTGGGACTCTTCTGTGGAGTATTTAGAGCTATATCAGTTTTGGGAAAGAAATATTCAATGTACTTATCATTCCTTAAATATAGACACTTATTTATAGTCCTAAGAAAGTCTAACTACAGGTTAAGCATTCCTGATCCAAAAATTTAAACTCCATATGCTCCAAAATCCAAAACTTCTGAGCCGACATGTCACAAGTGGATCTATGCCTGATCTCATGTGATGGAAGACAGTCAAAACACTGGCACACTGAAAACATACACACAGATAAATACATATTAAAATACAAGCTATACAAGACACAAGCAAGCTTTATGTTTGGCATTGTATTCCTAAATATTCTAGATAAAGGATATTGAACCTTTGCCTGAATGTCAAGATATCAGAGGTAATAATAAAATAAAATTTATGAGTAAAACATTTCAACAAGGCATGGTGATACACCCTTTGAATCTCAGCACTCCTGAGGCAGAGGCCAGTCTGATCTACATAGCTGAGTTCCAAACCATTCAGGGCTGCATAGTGAGAGACTCCATCTCAAAAACGATAATACAAGGTATTTCATTCAAGGGGTAGAAAAAAAAGTATATTAAATAAGTTGTCCATGTAAGATAAAGTAAAACAGAAGTCTACTGCTGATCAACATATTTACTTGCATGTAGTATAATGAGGGTGGTTCACTTCAGAACTTTACATGTGTCAAACTTAATACCACTGCTGTGGGTTTACATACATGGAAACCCTGGATCAGACAGGTCACTATAGCCAGATAATGATGGAAGGTAAACACCGCAGAGCCCAAAGGTAAAAAAAAGCTGAGAGTGTTGTAGAAAAACAGCACGTACTGCCAGAGTCTAGCAAACTGGCTTATAGACGCTGGTTTCATTAAGTTAGCTAACAGCTCATCCCTCTGAAGTTCACTGTCAAACGAGTTATGAGACTGTAGATTTGATGGGCTAATGGGATATGTACTACTTATAGGGAGGTGCTAAAACAAAACAAAATCTTTTAAAGCAATCACAAACCCGGACCTTCCCCTAGACTATCACCTGGCTGGCTGTCACATATTTTAGTAATAGAAAAGAAAAACGAGGGCAACTATTCCCTTCATATAAGTTCAGCTTTACAAATTCTTTCTACATTTTCTTTTTTTCTCGTTTCTCTTCAGACTAGTAAAAATAAGTTTCTGTTTCTAGAAGGAAGTTCTCTTGATACCCAGTTTCGTTGCTTCCAAGGACTGGGACACCGTAGATAAAGGATACACTGCAAGTGTGGGAGGACCTTCGAAGGGTACGGGATGGTGAAAGCGGTAAGGCCCGAATCTGACAAAGTTCTGCGCCAACGTCGCACCGGTGGGGCGCAGGGAACCGGACCTGCCGCCACCCGGAGCCCGCCTGCAGACTCGGACCCACGGCTGGACCGCCGCTCCTCCCCACCGCGGGAGCCAGCCACCGCCCGCAAGACTGCCCCACACAGCCCGCCAGATCGCCACGGGCCAGGCCTCCGACACTGCCCCGCCGCGACCCGACAAAGAACCCGGGCCTCCGAGGGCCCTTCGCAGTACCGCAGCCACAACAGCCCTTTCTCACTGGCCCGGGAGGGGAGAGATCCCAGCATGCCCCGCTGCAGATCCGTCTAAGTTGCGGTGCATTCTGGGACTTGTGAGGGTTTTTTTTTTTTTTTTTTTTTTTTTTTTTTTTTTTTTCAGCTTTCGCTAGCACTTCAGAGCATCACCGACCCTCCCATCCTCCAGTCGCAGTTTCCACTCCAGACTTGCTAAAACCGTAATTAGGTTCTGAGTGCATTTGTATGTCTGATCCTGCAGCAAACAACTGTTCCTGTCTACAGTGTCTGGGCTTTAAATTAGGCTCTGCAGGTTAATTAAGGCAAGTTCCTTTGTCAATGTTACAAAGTTGTTTATCCCGTGTAACAGTCTGTTTCTCCCTCTCTGGGGGATTGACCTATGAGGCAGCTACTGGAGTATTCAAATATGAAGATGACATAATCTGACAAGTATAATATTTTTTAAATGATAGGATATCATTGAACGTGGTACGTGGAGCAAATATATATTTTTGCTTCTCATTCTACTAAAGGAAAGTAAACGAAAACATTAGAAGTCATTGTAAGAGTGAAGGTATTCTTACAGAACATTTCAAGCTAGAAAATGAGTACATTAGTATTCACCAAATAGCTGCGAGGCCAACAACATAGTCGTTTCTCCAGAGGTATAAAAATGTTCAGAAAACAGAACTTTACGGAATGTCTAAACAAGGGGTAACTAAAACTCTGCTTCCAGATTTCCTCCATCACCGCTTCCCACGTGACTCATCTTTTTTCTCCAAGATAGGATTAGTTAATGAAGAAAGGTGAACTGGCCATCTTTCATGGCTTCCAGTAAAGGACAGGAACACCAATCCAGCTACAAAACCTGCTACCTACAACAAGATGTGCTAGAGCAAAGGTAGCGCAGAACTTGAGGGAGTGGCCAACCAATGACTGGTCTAATTTCAGGCCTAGACCACTAGAGGGAGCACATTCCCGAAACTGCCTGGATGACCAGGAACCACATGAGGGATAGCCCAGGGACCTATGGTAGATTAAAAAACAAAACAAAACAAAAAATTCTAATGATATTCTGCTATACTCATGGATCGATGCCTAGCCCAGTCATCATCTGAGAGGCATCCTCTGGCAGCTGATGGGAGCAGATGCAGAGACCCACAGTCAAACATTAGGCTGAAACAACTCAAATTGGAGATCTCCATCTGATCCCTTGGAGCTTGGGGAAGTCCTTGGAAGAGGTGGGAAGAAGAACTGTAGAAAAACAATTCTTCTTGAGGACACCAAGAGAATGTGGGCCACAGAATCAACTAACCTAGGCTCATAGGATCTCACAGAGACTGAAGAGGCAATCACTGAGCCTGCATGATTCTGTGCTAAATCTTCTACATATATGTTATGGTTGTTAGCTTAGTGTTTTTGTGGGACTTTTAACAGTGGGAATGGGGTTGCCTCTGACTCTTTTGCCTACTCTTTGGACCCTTTTCCTCTCACTAAGTTGCCTTGCCCGGACTTGATATGAGGGTTAGTACCTTGTCTTATTGTATCTTGTTTGCCATGTTTGGCTGAAATCCCTGAGAGGCCTGTTGTTTTTCTGAAGAGAAATAGAGGAGGAATGGATCTGGGGGAAAAGGGAAGTGGGGCCTCGGAGGGATTGAGGGAGGGGAAACTGTGGTCTAGATATATTGAAAACAAAAAGAAAACAGAAACATATAAAAGAAAAAAGAAAAAGAACGTTTAGAAAGATGCAGTTTGAAGGAAAGCTAATTTTTGTATCTAGTTTTTGTGTAGATTTTGACTAAAGGCACATAAATTCAGATCACCAGGATTTATATTGTTTAAATAAAAGGCTAATTCAAGTTTTAAAAAAGACTTTGTGGAATGTCTAAATAAGGGTAGCTAAAACTTCCCCTCCAGATTTTCTCCATTACCAGTATCCCATGTAACTCATCTTTCTCTCCAATATAGGATTAGTAAGGAAAATGGCCCATAGACACAATGAAGTCAGCCACAAATGGGCAAGGCAGGTGCCAAGGTGTTGGAGTGAAAATAGGAAGTAGAAAAAGGCAAGTATTTAACTATGAATCAAAAGCTTTATGTCTGGGGTTCAAGGAGGACTCTGAGGTAAAGTGCCCATTGGGGTAAGAATTATACTGGGTTATTAAGGCCATAGTAGGCAGGCAGCAGCAGAGATCTCTGAGTAAAGTGCAGGTCCCTGGGCCAGAACAGGAGTCCTTTATAGGTTTCAAGGAAAGGGTGGTGGGAAGGAGATTTTTTTAAACTTTCTCTGGGCCTATGGCTGGCCATTTCTAGGGTAACAAGGGAGTGGCGGATGTTTTATTAGGGTTTCAATTGCTGTGGGAGAAAAAAGAAACGTAAACAAAAGCAATTTGGGGGAAAAATGTTTATTTCAGCTTATGACTATAGGTTACATTGCATCACTGCTGGAAGTCAGAGGCAGGAACAGAAGCTGAAACACAAGTGTCTCTTTAGAACATGTTCATTTGGGGTCAGACAGACTATGGTATTAAAATTTGAAAAGTCCTGTTCAGGCTCCTTTTGTTAAGTTTTCCTTCTCAGCCTGTTATAGAGTTTGTGGTGCCTGAGGAAAGACCATAGACGCAATCCAGTTATAATTAAAAGATGTATTAATTATCTGCTAGAAGGACAAACAATCTCTGAGCCAAATTTGAGACTGCCATTCAGGAGGACTATAGGGAAGAAGTTTTAAAGGGGAAAACCACATGGAGATCTTCAATATCTACACAAACAAGTATAAACTGTTCTGTTCTGCCAAGTTAAGTGATCAAGGCAACTCAAAACCAATCTTTGGATATCTGCATAAGAAAGTTACAGAAGCAAAAACAAACACCTGTTAGTTATATCATAACAAGTACATAGTCACATCTGTACATTTTTTGGGTAAGTATCACTGAGACAGGATAACTGGGAATATCCAGGGACTGGAGTCACAGACAAATGGCTGGTGGGTACCAAGATATATGCCTAGCATAAAATGGAGCTTTAGTCATAACAAGTCATGGTCAGTCTAAAGAATCACTTTTTATCTTTTGTCTTTTACTTAATGGACATAAAACTTAGCTACTGTTTTTGTGTGGTAGGAATCATGTTGTTACTTTGTATATTCAGAGCTTAGCATTATACATGGGACTGAGTCTGCCTTCACTACTGACTATAACTCTTTAGAGTGGATTATGAAACTTGTGTGAGTTTACTATAATTTAGACTACTTCATCTGGAGTTAATCCTTGTATTTATAGGAAACTACATTTGTTGAAAACCTTCAGGTGTTAAATAAAATTATTTTAAAAATAGCAAACTCAAAACTTGAAACAAGCATTTAAGACGACGAGGCAGAAGACTTGTAGGTTATTTTTTCTTCTTGATGAATCCTAGGCCAGCCAGGGCTACATGGCAAGACCTTGTCTCATGGTTCAATTTGAAGGTAGACCAAAAAAAAAAAAAGAAAAAGAAAAGAAAAGAAAAAGAAAGAAGGAAAAGAAAAGAAAACATATCATAAGATCTTTGTGAAGCTGAAGAAGGCAAAAGACTATGTGGCTTTCGTAAGTCCTGTGATTTTTTTTTTTTTTTTTTTTTTTTGCTTTTTTGGGTGGTAACTTCCTGATAGTAAGTCTGTTCTTTGGTATGCACAGCACTCGTCATTTAATATTGTAGGAAGGTAGATGAACGCACAAAAGAGCTGTGTTTGCAGGCACAGGGAGAACTAATGGCAAACCTAGCAGGCAGCGACTATTTGGCGGTCAAGCTGCAAAACGCTGTAGGTCCTTTCAGTGCCACCAGCTGAGCAGCCACGCCCCTCCGCGACCACGGTAGCTGCCACGCCCCCTCGGCGGCCGCCACGCCAGCAAGGGCTTCTGGGAGCCGGCTTAGGGTTTGAGGAAGGGGCGCTGTAGGCCGCCATCTTGGGTTGCTTGACTGCTTACCGTGGACTGGCTGTAGGTGGAGAGTCCACCCTGTGCTGTCTGCAGCCGAGGTCACCGCAAGAAAGGGCTCGGGAGAGCACGGCGTGGATGGGTAAGTGCGAGGGACGCAGGCCGGCCGCGCCAGCGCGGGGCTGGGAGCTCCGGGTGCTGCCGGTGTGTACACCCCTTTCCTTGAGAAGGCTTCGGGACCAGGACCGGGGTCTCACCTCCCAGAGGGCCACAGCTGCGGGGGCGTGGCAGCGATGACAGTGCCCAGCCCGGCTCCCAAGCTGCTTGCGGTTCCTTGGTAATTTTCCGTACGTAGCTTTCTGGTCATCCCCGTGTGCTATGGGATGCCTTACGGAATATCTCAGTACCTGCAGGAGAGACAGGACGGCTTGGGGACCCTCCATGCTGCCCCCGAGCAGGGGGTCTCTTGCCTTCAGATCCAAAGCCAGCAACCCTGGGTTCCACTCTTCCTTCTCTCAGCTGTCCCCCATTCCCCTGGTTTTCAAGATGAAAATGTAATGCATAATAGTTGTAAGGACTGGGAAGCTGTGAAAGGTAGTAGAGAGCGAGGCGTCAAATATATTTACCTGTGAGTTTATTCCACACATCGAAAAAGAGGGGGGGGGGGGCGAGAGACTGGTCTTTCAATGTTGGTACTCAATAATTGCTAATGCTTTGTAGGAAACAAGTTTGCTAAAGGTAAGGGGATTAGAGTTGACACTCCTCTCTCTATTCAGGCGTGTCATCTTCTAACAAGGTGTCCAAGCAAAGGAAAAATGAAGTCTTTCCTGCCTTGAGAACTTGCATTAACAAATAATCAGAAAAACAAAACCCTTGGCAATTCAGATTCCAATTATGTGCCTAACTTCATCCAATTTTTTTTCTAAGAACTGGCCAAAAAAATTAAGTTTATGAATGGAAACAAACACCAACCCCAACTCAGTTTGGCAACTTTAAAATGTCTGAATAGCATTTCTTATATTTCAAATAATTTTTGTGAAATCCAAACCTTTGAATTCCAGTCCTTAAAAAAAAATATTTTCCTGAAAAGTAAATTTCTTTGAATGAGACAACACGGTGAAGACATCAAGATTCAGAAAGTTAGTATCACTGAAAAAAAAAAAGAAAGAAAAAAAAAATGTGTTCTTGGGACTACATTTTATTTGGATTACAAATTTAAACTGAAATGTTTTAGTGCAGTTGACAAAGTTAATAGTCTAAGAAGTATCTAGAATGCAACGGTGTGATGGGGTTGAAAGGCCCAAAGTGATCCAAGTAAATGTGAGGATAAAAGATTAGAACTTTTATTCTTTTACATTTTTAATTGATTCCTTGAAGAAAATGTCTATTCTTGTAATTTTCACAATGTGAATACATTATAATAGTAACACATGTATAAAGTTAATAGTTGAAGCGACTGGGGAGGTAGCTCAGGTTCCACACTACTTACTAGGTAAGCATGAGGACCTTTGTAGTCCTCAGCACCCAGGGCTTGGGCACATGGTGGTGCGCACCTGCCTTTAATCCGAATACTTGAGAGGCAGAGCCAGGCATATCCCTGTGAGTTTAAGGGCAGGTAGGACTAACAGCATATTCTGAGCCAGCAATTTCTCAAGGCTACTGCAGTGATAAGACATGACCAAGGCAACTTACAGTAAGAAATCACATCTTGAGACAAAGACAAGGCAGAAAGGGAGACACTAGGAGTGGTCTAAGTCTTCCTCCTAATCCTTCCCGATTAGCTTTACCAACTGAGGACCAAGTATTCAAGCATCCGAGCCTGCGGTGGCCAACCTCTTTCAGACTACCACTTAGGCATATCATAAATAGCTGAAATGCATGAAATATGTTAAAACTAGATTTTGAATAGCTATAAATGTGTCATACATTTTGAACTTGTACTCTGTCACCAAGCTACACCTTACCAACTGAATGCTTTTCTTCATTCTTGAGTTCTTAGCCCATTATGTTGTAATTTAAACCCCAACAGTAGTGAGCTTTATTTCACTGTCTTTACCAATAAGTTATGATTACCGAATCTGATACCTGGCTTGGTACTTGCCTTATTTGCCTGATGATGACCTAATGAAAGGATAAAGTAAATGTAGGGTGTGTTGTTAACACCAGGACAACTCAGATACTTCTGCAGCGCCTGATCCTTGGGCTTCCCTTACTCCCTTGATTTGTCTCCTCCTCTTGCTTCTCCTATTTCTTTTTGGTTTCTTTTCCTTGTACCTTTTTTCATGAATATGTGACTACTATCAAGAGTTGTCCTGGTCACCTTTCTTTCTGTGAGTCTCCATGCTGTTGGATGATCAAGTCGGTGGGTGCCCTTGTATGTTTTGACCTGTATTTTAACCTCTATATAGTGAAAAAGGTCTCCTAAAGTCAGCAGTCAGCTGTTAAAATGACTACATGAACATCGACAACATTCTTCTTGAGAAGGCAATTGTTTTCTCCCCTTAATTTCTTTAGTTCTATTCTGTAAGATCAAGTTTGAATTTATCAGATGGATTTGGGAGCTATATTTGTTTTATGTTAATAGCCTCGGTGTCTGACTCTTTCCCACTGAGTCCTTTGGTAAAGCACACCTTATTTCTTACTGCTCTGACTTCCTTCAAATCTTTTTTCTTTATATTTTCATATGTTCTCTTTGTTTGATATGCTTGTCTTCCTTTTCCTTTTTCCATTCTTTAACAGAGAGTAACAGTGAAGCCTTTCTGAGCTTCCTAAAGTCCAGTTGATTGCTTTACCTTACTGTGCTCTCACATGACAGAGTGTTTATATTTTACTTTACTTCACTGCTTTTACAAACTAGTGTCTTATATCAGATAAGACAGACAGATGAAAGCCTCTTCTGTTTACTTTGTAAGCTAACCAATGACAGTAGTCTCTGGTCAGACCTAGGTATGTTCCTTCCTCAACATTGTAAGAGTGTATTAAGTAATCACTAATCATCCGTCTTGTTTAACTTAACAATTGAAGTACTACATTAGATTGCTGTTCAGTCTTCATGTGTACACTCAGAATAGGTTACAACATAAACATAAAATATTCATATCATCTACCAATACCACGTTGCTATTTTAAAAGGGTTATAATTTTCTGAATGTAAAACTAATATGTATATTTCAAATATAACATTTCATATTTATGTTTTAAAAATATTTGTGATTTTGTTTGTTTTGAGACAGGATCTCACTGTGTAAACTCTCTGTGGCCTCAAACGCTCAATGTAGATTAAGCTGGCCTTGAACTGACAGAGATCTAACTGCCCCTGTATCCCAAGTGTTGACCTTAAAGACATGTGCCAAGACACCCTGTTTTGTGTTACCATTTTAAAATATATTTGTAGTGGAAATAAAATGTACAAACACTTCATTGCTTCGAAAGACTAAAAACTGATAGTACAGATACAGCACAATGACCTTGATGACCTTGATGATAATCTTAAGTGAAAGAAGCCAGACTCCAATAAATCCTTGAAGTGTGCTGATTATTAGTGCTAATACTGTATTTTATTAAAAATAGGACTGTATAATACTGGATCTTTCTTGATTTTGCCAGCAGTATAATTCAAGAGTTTCTTTTACCCAGATGGTTGATGAGTTTCGTGAAAGTGATTTAAAGATGTATGTCCTCCAGAAATGGTAACATACCACAAAGAGCAAAGGTGTTGCATATTGGGCTCTGTGAAATAAGGGTTTTTACATCCAAATTTGTTACTCATTTAATATTGCTAAAGCACAGATTTGATTTGTTCCTGCAAAAATTTGTATCCACATTTTATTGGCAATATAGAAGCCCTTTCATGGACTAGCATCTTTGTCCCCCTGTCTCTCCTACAAATGCCTACTGGCTTGCCTTTCTGCTTCTCTGCTGTGTATGAATCAGCCTGAGGCTTCATTGCAAGTGGGATATCTGCTGGCATCTTCTTGACCTTGATATTTGTGAACTAACTAAACCTCTTTTTAAAGTAAGTTGCTTGAGTCCCAGTGGTCTTTAAAGCATCAGAAAATATGCTGTGACTAAGAAGTTATTACTAAAATATGTTTTCATTTTGCTCCAGTGTGATAGAGGAGTGAGAGAAGGTATTTTTGTCTGTAAGTTTAAAGTGGTTTTATTGGTCTGTATAATCACTAGCTTAATTTAGTTGCCTAGAGTAAGCCTCTTATGTTGTTTCGAGAGTTATCCCTGACTGTTTTCTTCCCCTAAGATTCAATGGCTAGTCCTGGGAAGGACAACTACAGAATGAAAAGTTACAAGAACAAAGCCTTAAATCCTCAAGAGATGCGAAGGAGAAGAGAAGAGGAAGGAGTACAACTTCGAAAACAAAAAAGGGAAGAACAAGTAGGTGGTCTTAGACACTTGGTTGTGCTTAGCAGCAACAAATCCATCCACCCCTCACCCAGTCAGTATCTCATGTGGAAGTTTGCAACTTTAATTATCATTGCTGTATGTTAGAAAATTTAAATGCTAAGTGTTTGAGATAATTGATTTGCTAAATCTATTCTTTAATTAAGTTTCTGGAATAATATTTGTAAATTAATTAATTAGAGTTCTGTACTGTTTTAGTCACTGACTAGAGAGACTTTTCTCTTATGTCAATAAACATTTTGTTCCCACTGCTAAAAATGTTTACTTTGAGAAATTTAGATCACATCACCTCCAGTTTGCAGTATACAATTTGTCCCTAGAAAACACATTATACATATGTGGATTTCATAAGTCTTAAGGTAATTAATCATCTTTCCATGTCTCATTCTGTGCTTTCTATATTTCCTAATCTATGTCTATATTCCATACCTTCTATTTATATTTTGCATATGCAACATAAACAATATAAAGTCATTTAAGACTACTTGTCAGAATTTTCCGTTCCAATGTAGATTTAGAAATATTTGTAACTAAGTAGTCCTTACAATAAAATTAAAACTAATATATGAAAAGGACTAGTGGAAAAAAAGTCCAAAAAGGCCCGTTGTAGAAATATAATAATTATGGTTGTAAGTTGCCGTATGCAGTATCTTGCAGGACTTAACCTCAAAAAAGCAAAAAGAAACAAAAAACATATTGACTAAGCAAAGTCTGTACAGACTGAGGAAGAGTTGTATTAGTCACCAAAGCACAAGGTGTTTTTGTTACTTGGGTCGTTTTGTCTTTATATTTTTATGAATGATGAAATTAGCAAATATAGGGCTATTTTTCCTGAAATTTTTTTTCCTATTGCTTGTTTTATTTTGTTTCAGTGTCTTATGTAGCCCAGGCTGACCTAATATTTTCTTGTAGCTGAGGATGACCTTGAGTTCGAGATCCTCCTGCCTCTACCTCAGGTGCTAGGATTACATGCATGCGCCATCACACCCAGCTTCCTCTCTGGCTTGTTCCTTACTCTGTGTGATTTACTTTTTAATCAAGATTTCCCTTTTTTAAGAGTTGTTTTTATTTATTTTAATTGTGTGTATATGTGCTGTCTGTGTGAGGGTGTGTGTACATGAGTATGGTTGCTGGAATCTGACTTTGGTTCTCTGCAAGAGCTGTGTGCACTTTTACCCACTGAGTCATCATTCCAGCCCATAATGAAGATTTCCTTAGGAAAATCTTCAGTGATTAGTAATTCAATGAAGAAATACACCCTTTCAAATCCTATAGAAATATATATATGTATATATATATATATATATGTTTTAATGTTTTGAATTATAAAAACTATTTCTTTTACTCACACAATAGAAGGCATCCTATGACAGGTGAATGTTCTTTGAAAACTCTATGTATAAAATAATTTCTCTTTGTTGCAGTTGTTCAAACGCAGAAATGTCTCTTTGCCCAGAAATGATGACTATATGCTAGAGAGTCCCATCCAGGACCCAGATATCAGTTCTACTGTACCCATTCCAGAGGTATGTTTTACAAAAATGTATCGTGATTTATAGTATACCTCATAATATTTCAGAGACAGTATTATATCAAATAATATAAACAATATTCATGCAAAAATACTTAAATGTTAACTTTTTGTTTGTTTTAGGAAGACGTGATCACGGCAGATATGATTCAGATGATTTTCTCTAATAACACTGAACAGCAGCTGACTGCAACACAGAAATTTAGAAAACTGCTTTCTAAAGGCAAGAATTATTATCAGTGTCTTATTTGATCGTACAGATTTTATAGTAGAGATTTGTCTTTTTTAAAATTTTGAGACATTTTTTCCCCTTTTTTCTTTCTTTCTTTTTTTTTTTTGCCAGAGACAGGTCTTGATTTCTCTTTAATCTATATTATCCTGGTATGGTTGTGTATTCCTTTGTTTTGTTTTGTTTTGTTTTTTGTTCTTTGAGAGAGGTTCTCTCTATTTAACCTTTGCTGGCCTCTAACTCATACAGGTAGATCCATCTGCCTAAACACCCAGCTAGGATGTGTGTACCTTTAATTCCAGTACTTGGTAGACAGAAGCAGGCAGATCTCTGTGAGTTGAAAGCCAGTCTGGTCTACATCATGAGTTCCAAGCCATCCAGGCCTACATAGTGAGATCCTGTCTCCAACAAAACAAAACAAAAAACCTATTTTAAAGTAAATTGTTAAATAATTGTAGAAAATTATAAATTGTAGAAAAATTTAAAGAAACAAATATAAAAATGATTGTTACCAATAACTAAGGCTATAACTCTTTATAGAAATAGTTTTTAAGCATACTTTTTGTTTTACCAAGTGCTAAAACAAAAAGTTCAGATACAGTAAGTTCAACACTGTACTTGGCTCTTTCATTATTTACTGACCGTTTGTAATTCGTAATGGACAATTTATTTATTTATCCAATTCATTTTAATATTGTTTCGGATGTAGAACTTAGGAATTTGAATTGTAAGGAATTTTTAAACTGTTAAGATTTTGCAGACGAGGCCAGCAAGAGTGCTCAGTGGGTAAAGAAGTTTACCACGAAACTCTGCGATCTGAGCTTGATGCCCAGAACCTGTATGGTTGAAGAAGAGAATTGACTCTCCTTCCAAAAGTTGTGCTCTGTCCTCCACATGTGCACAGTGACATACAGTCCTATGTGAACATGTATACATAGCCACATAAGTGTAAGAACATTAAATGAAAGAAAAGGTATCAAATAAATTTTACTTTTTAATACTCTTAACTTCATTTCATCCTTCATCTTTCAGTAGCTCAGCATTTTAAGAAATTCTTACACAATCAAGAAGAGCTTTTTTATCTCAGTATTTTTTGTATGTTTTTACAATTGATTTTTATTTTTCCTGATTCAGGTTTTTTTCATTATATTCTCTTTAAAGATTCTTTTTGAGAAATGTATAGTATCATATCTGACTGACAAATGTATAGTATCACGTCTGACTGACAAATGTATAGTATCACGTCTGACTGACAAATGTATAGTATCACGTCTGACTGACAAATGTATAGTATCACGTCTGACTGACAAATGTATAGTATCACGTCTGACTGACAAATGTGTAGTATCATATCTGATTGATAGGATTTCTGTAGATTATGTTTGAGACTTTTAAAGTTGTTTTCATCATTTTTCTACCACATCTTTATCATTATTAAATTTATTTTGATTCTTTTTTGTTGTTGTTGTTTTGGTTTTGGTTTTTCGAGACAGGGTTTCTCTGTGTAGCCCTGGCGGTCCTGGAACTCACTCTGTAGACCAGGCTGGCCTCGAACTCAGAAATCTGCCTATCTCTGCCTCCCAAGTGCTGGGATTAAAGGCATGCACCACCACTGCCTGGCTAAAGATTTATTTATTTATTTTATATGTAAGTACACTGTAGCTGTCTTCAGACACCCTAGAAGAGGGCATCAGATCTCATTACGGATGGTTGTGAGCCATCATGTGGTTGCTAGGATTTGAACTCAAAACCTTCAGAAGAGCAGTTGGTGCTCTTAACCGCTGAGCTATCTCTCTAGCCCTTATTTTGATTCTTTAAAGTAAGAAGGTAGTTTGAAAGAGTTTAAAAAATCTTTCTGTTATCTATGATTTCATTGTCTGAGTTGAAACTGTTTTAGAAAGAAGACTTTATTTTCTGTTTCCATTACCAAACTGTTCTGTTTCTATTATCCTTTATTAAATCGTAAGCAATCATTTTTCACTGTTTCTTCTTAATAGTTGGATATGTTAGCCTGGATTGGACATAAAACAGGAATTATAAATGTGTTCTTGTACTGAATGACGGATTCCTACGAGATGTATCAAGTTTAGAAGAATATTAGAGCTACTATACTTTTATGTGATCTGTCAGTATAGAAAACCAAGTAGCAAACAAGCACTGAATAGAACTATAAGCAAAACCAGCAGGAAACGTGTTTCTTCATCATTAAGTAGTATTCTAACTGTTGGTACTAGAAAGACAGTGTATGTCCCTGGCTACTGCACAGCCTGCCATTAACTCCAGCATGGCCTAGTGATTCATGTCAGCTAATAACCTTTTACTGAAATGCTCTTCTCTGTCTCCCAATCCTGACCATTCTTGCGATAGAAGTCACTAGTTACACCTCTTCAATCCCAGTTTTACAGAAAGTTCTCCAAGCTTTTCTGTTTTATATTATTCTTTATTTTCACTGCTGAAGCATATATTTTCCTAATGTTTAAATTGCCAAAGTGACCATGAGTCTTATCTATGACAGCTCATTATCTTTATGAGCTTTCACAGACTAGTTTATTATGTAATATTAATAACAGCTCATGGGTTGTGCTCAATTAGCTGGTAATTCCAGTCACTTTCATTGGTTTCTTTTAGATAAATGATGAAATGTGTTGCTTTATTTCTGCCAGGGAGAGACTGCATTTGTGTTCTTACCGAAATGACAGATTTGTGTGTGTGCTGACCTGTAGATACTGATGTAGCTGAAGTTCAGTGTCCATTTCTCATGGACACTGACCACACAGCCTATTTCTTCTCCCATCTTATCACCTTTGTCCCCCCACACCCCCAAAAAAAGCAACACAATTTCTGTCCTTTAAATTAAAACAGAGGAAAGTTTATAGAGTTTTCTTTCAGAAAAAGAAACATGGTGAACCTGGCTGGTGACTATGCTTCTGAAACTCTGACCTTTTGTAAGGTACAGGTAAAGGGGATAACCATGTACTGAGGGTCTGCAACTAGAGCAGTTGTTTAAGGTGGGGGACAGGAGGAACAGTTTACAGAGTGTACTTTCATTCAGAATACTGGAAAAAATTAAAGCCTATAATTTTGTCACCTGTACAGAAGTCAGAGGGGAGAATGAGAAATTCTCTCACGTGACTTGATGAACACCTGCTTTAGTACCAGTCAGAGCAAAGAGCGATAGTGATGTGCAGGTGGCTTGGCAGTGTTATGTATACACACATATTACACATACACACAACACACACAACACACACACACCCCACATCTAATAAAAACAGAAAAGTGTGGTGTGGAACTTAGGAGAAAAGAACTCAGTTAAGGATGGCTGTGAAGTTTTATAAGTGATAATAATGAGTGACTGATGAATTTTCTATGAAGCCAATAGAAGACTGGTAGGAACACCAACCCAGAAACTACCGAGCCACTGAAAGCACTGTTTACTGAAGCAGAGGTAAAAGGAAGGTTTCCTTGTATTTAGTTGGTCGGTACTTGAAATATGTTTGTTTAAATTTTATATGAATTCCAAGAGGATTTGTGATTCTCAAAGTCTGCTTTTTCATGAAAGAAAATTAAGATTTTTAGATGGTCTAATAGCACTTTTATAAATAATAAATAATGTGTAGACAAAATAAAACCTTGACTAACTGAGACAGGTACGTGAATGGTTATTGCCAGTGAGGGCACATCCTTAGAAGCTGAGGCTGGTGCTGTAAGGGTTCAGTGAGGTCTTGTCTCAGTTGGTGTTGTGGATATTGGACCTACATCCTCTCCATTTGTAAGAATGATCTCTGCAGTTCAGGAAATACATTTTCATTTCCTATCATTGCAGTTAGTGAAAAAGAGTTGGCTTTGAAAAAACTATTGTGGTAATGACAACATTTATCTGCAGTTACATCCAGGTAAGAATTGAAACTTAGGTCAGAGAAACCTAGGGAAACTGTTTCCTATGCCATGTGTGATAGGTCCATTACTTGCCAGTCTGTTAAACTCTAGAATCACCTGAAGACAGCCCTCAGGTCATGCCTCTGAGGGAGTATCTTAACTAACTGAGATGGGAAGACCTCCCCACTGCTGTTAGCACCACTCCATGACTGCACTCTTGGACTGTAGAAATGAAGAGGGGGACTGATTGCGGGCATTTGTTGCTCTCTGTACTTGCATTGTACCCAGTGGCTTCAGGCTCCTGCCAGTGGGACTTCTCTATTGTGATGGACTGCAACTGATTTCTCCCTTACGGTTTCTTTTGTCAGGATATGTTATCACAACAAAAGGAAAAGGAAGTAAGATACCTTGTTGCGCGAAACAGCGATGGGTTCATTGTTTTTTGTGTATATGTAACAGCCTTTCTTTTTAAATCTTAGAACCCAATCCACCAATAGATCAAGTTATACAGAAACCAGGAGTTGTACAGAGATTTGTGAAATTTCTTGAAAGAAATGAAAATTGTACTTTACAAGTGAGTCTAAAGGTTTTTTTCTTAATCATTTTCTAGAAATGACTGATTTTTTAGTGAAAATGACATCTTACAATGCTAACTATATTGTAAGCATTCGTTAAATATGTAATTTTTGAAAAAAGTTAAACTTATAAGCAGAACTTTTACAATTTTTTCATCTAAAATGTATTTTTAGATATTTTTAAAATCCAAGAGCTTCTGTATACTTTTCAGAAATACCCAGATGCAGTGAACTGCCAGAAGGTAACCAGTCTCCAACATGCTTATCCCATAGCAGCCCTGAAAGTTTGCTTGTCCTTTAAGATAAAAATGTAACGTTGTGATATTTCTTCCAGTAGTGCCACTGTATTGTGTCTCCAAATAAAAGAAGCTTATTGTAGTATGTTTGCAGAAAATTTAAACAAAAATTATACAGCTTATTAGAGTGTGGGAATAGGGATCTAAATTTTAAATAAAATTTATATATATATAAAATATGTAATAAAGGAAAAGTAGGTACCACTCTTGGCTAAGGCATGGCTATAGTGCTAGTTTCTGTTAATAATTAGTTTGCTGAACAGACTCAGAAAGCATAAACTCATAGCTAATACTAATGAAGTTCTATAGTTGTGAACCTTTATTAACCATTTTCTTTTAGAAAACTCAAAGTAAAGTGTTAATCTCATTATTAAACTTATTTCTTTCTGAGACAGGATTGATTTGAGTACCCTTGGCCTTAAACTCACAGAAATCTGCCTGCTCCTAGTAATGTGGAGTTAAAGGCATGAGGCACCCTATGCAACTGTGTTGGTTCTTAAATTTCTTCTTAAAACATTTTAGCTGATCATTATAACCTACAAAAAGTATGACCAAACTCAGATTTTTTTCTAAAGAGCATTATCTCTCAACCTTGATATAGTTACAGTCTCCCAAATAATTACCTACTAATGATAATTTACTGGAATTTGGTAACAATTTAATGTTATGAAATACTCTTCCACTCTGATATCTGTGTGTACTCTAGAATCAGATCAGGAATTGGAGAAGACCTACATCTAGCAGTGCTGTAGGCAGTAACGAAAGGCGGTGGAGAGACAGTTGTTGAGATTAAAGCTGAGAGGAATGGTCTGCTTGTTTGAGCAGTTTGGGAAAGGCCCCCGTTTTAGGCATATGCAATACATATGAATGTGAAAAAAAGTTTAGAATTTCTAATCAAAGTCTCTGAGGAAAAGGCTGTTTTTGTTTTATTCAGGTCAGTTATTTTGGATTCTAAGCCGTAGGATTTAATTTCTGCTTTATTTAAGCTGTGAGTACAAATTAAAACTCTTGGTCTCTGATAATCTATCATTATGTGTCTGCCTCTTTACTCCTGTAAATAAAATAATAAATGAATGGTTATGAATAAATAAAATTATTGAGTGCTAACTTGAAAGCCAGGTATTATATAAGATATTATAGGTCTAAAATTAAGACATTGTTCTTGCTTAGAGAAGTTCTTCAACTATCTTGCAGAAGGTAAACATACCAAAAGATAAGAAGTAACAATGTGCTTAGCACTGTAACAGAACTAGAAAAAAAGTGCTCCGGGAACATAGAAGATGTAGCAAATTGATCCTGTAGCTGAAGTAAGGAATATTTCATGAAGGTATTTTTGATTTTCCAAAGTGAAAACAGAAAAATTAATTTTAGATTGAGAGTACAGTATGTGTACACTCTGTGATGTGCTCAAAAACATTGGGAACATGAATCTTTATTCAATCCTGATGAAATTGACCAGTGTAGATTGGGGATAGCTCCGTGCTATGGTTGTTATCCAAATGGTATTAATCTGGTAGTTCAGACCAGCATTCTAAGTTCAAACTATGTTCCTATGGGACACATTGTTCTGTAAGTAATTTTTGCAAGACATGACACATTTTAAAACATGAGATGTAGTTATGAGGCTTTTAAAAACTGGAAGATTTCAAATGAATATGCTGATATTTTACATTTTTAACAAATCAAAACAGTTGTCATTACTACTACATAATATAGTTGTATATATGTGTGTGGTTATGTTGCACATGGATGCTAGTGCCCTCAGAAGTCAGAGGCATCACATCTGGAGTTACTGGCAGTTTGAGCCCCATATTTTGGTGTTGGGAATCAAATCCCGTATAAGAGGATATGTGTTTTTCACTACTAAATGATCACTCTAGCACCTCCTGTCTTGAAAATCATAACTGCATTCCAATTTTCAGTATGTTTGTGGCTTTACAGGTCTTCACTGATGTATTCTCCTAGGGAATAGCAAGGAGAAATTTGTAAACTTGTAGTTTTCTGTTTATTTCCTTATCTAGAATTGGTGAGGGTTATCGTCACCATTTATGTTAAATATAAATTATTTTCTTGGGTTTTTTTTTTCTTCTTAGTCTGTCAAACGTTCTGTTATCTGAAAGATTAGCAAACATCTATTCCACATCTGTTAATAATAAAACCTTCATGTTGAACAAATACCTAAATATCCGGTATTCTAATTTTCATGTTCTTAAGTAAGGTTGGGGGTGACACGATCCCCTGGCAAGCCAGTACCATCATGATTCTTTCATTTCCTTTTGAATAACTTGCTTTAGAGTGCCGCTGGGAAATAATGAACCTTCGGAGTTACATGAATTAAGTTGTATTTATATATTTTTGGCATTATAAAATATCCTCCTTTTGGGGATTTGTTTGTACAATCTGAAGAAGAGTCTTATTTTCTTTCTTAAATAAGGTTCCCCATCTATAAACCTTGCTTGTCGGTGAGTTTTCAGAATCTTAGTGAGCTTTCCTTTCGGATTTGTTTTACTGTTTCTTCTCCTCTTCCTTTGTGAGAGCCCCTCCATGCTTTCCGTCCTTTCCCTTTCTTCCCTAGTTTGAAGCTGCGTGGGCATTAACTAATATAGCATCTGGAACTTTTCTGCATACCAAGGCAGTGATTGAAACCGGGGCTGTTCCAATTTTTATCAAACTTCTCACTTCAGAGCATGAAGATGTACAGGAACAGGTAAGTTTCTAACTTGTGTAGCATGTTGTATATAGAGATTTGAGTTTTCTCCTGAAAGTATTACTTGAAACTCTGACCTCTAATTCATTTTTATGCATAATTTGCCTAACATTCATTTATTAAAATACATTAGTTTCTTTTCAGTCTCTGATTAGAAGTGGGAAAGATAAGCCACTCTTTGCATGATTCTGGGTTTCTAATGAGAATATTCTCAGCACAGGATCCACCGTTTGTATTTATGAAGAAGTACAGTGAGACATAAGAGGGAATACAACCAAAGTCATTTGTGGGTGGCTCAAGGCTTAGATCTGGGATGCTCCGATTGTTTAATGTAGAGTTGGGGGTCCCACATTTGCTCTGCCACAGGGCACAGCCACTCGGAGAGGTGGGATGCTGGAGTTGACTGTGCTTACCCCAGGCTGTCACTGGTCAGTTGCTGGGCCATAGAGAAGCCCCAGGACACCGTTTGGGGGTGGGAAAGCACAGTCTGAGATGCGACGAGGCTGGGCGGTCTGGTTCTCAGGCTCTTGGACATCCAGGTGCCTGTGGAAGCTTCAGAGAACAGAGTGGGGGCCCCTGGGCTGGACCTAGCCTGGGGGCGGGGAGGGGAGGGGAGCTGGTCCCGTGGGTGTGAGTTCTTGGCTTGCCAGCTGCAGGGTTGAGCTTGGCTTGGTGGCAGTCCTGGCTGGGAGCACAGGCCTTCTACAGGAGATTAGCCAGCGGCTCTATAGACTTGAGAAGCCTTCTCCATGGCTCCCCACCAGCGGATCCCAAAGAAAAGAGACAGTCCATAGCTCTGAGGCATTACTGTCACGGTGGGAATCGGATGTGTAAAACCATGCCCCACTCCTCAGGGCGGGCCTGAGGTTAAATGCCTTTGCAGGGAGGAGTGGCTGAGAAGCAGTGCTTAGCGGCTCAGCCTCCAGGCACTTAGGTACCTCATTAAAATGGAGATCTGTCTAGAGCCTTGACCCTTGGTCTCCTCTACCTGTGGAGGAGCTTGGGGTGTTGCCCTTATGTGACTGATGGCCACAAATCTATGAGGGGCTGTGGCTAGTGACAGGGCCTGGTACCCAAGAAAGGCAAAGCTCTTCCCTTCCCTTTAGGGTCTCCAGGACTTTTAGCCTTAGCTCAACCAGGAGCCACACTACCTTTCACAGTCCCACAGTTTAAGGCATACATTTTTGTTTCTTCAAAAAAAAAAAAATTATTGTGTTGCTTTGAATTGAGTCATTTTAGTAGAGTTCAGGAGTAAATTTTCAAAAGAGGGACCATTTGATAACATGATTAAACCGTAGAAAGAAGCTCAAGTTTTGAGTACTTTTGTTTTTGCTATTCATGTTCATCTGTTGATCTCCTGTTTCTTTCATCATTTAGTTTTATGAAATGTTGTATGCACTTACATTAATATTGGAAGGTTTCCTTATGGCATTAATTTTCCAAAAAAATTATCCAGCACAAATTTTTTCATATTTTTCAAGAATTCATTATCTATTCCTTAATTGTACATTTCTATTTCTAGCTTACTGGTATTAATAATATAGTTGTGAACATCATCGTGTGTTCGTTGTTGTGTGCTTTTATATTGGTTATTTTATTAGGGAAAAAGACTATCCTTCATTAGAATGTAAGGGAGAGCTTTTAAATGTTTTAAAATAGTATAGAATTGCACTTAAAATTTTTCTGTCCTATTTTATTGCTTTTGTTTTTTTCACATGTTCTTGAAACCCACTGTTGCCTTTTTAATAGTCTCTTAACAGAGAGTGTCTGTCTGGTTTAGGATATTGTCTTAAGAGTACTTTTTTTATTTTTCTCAGGCTGTTTGGGCACTTGGTAACATTGCTGGTGACAATGCAGAATGCAGGGATTTTGTTTTGAATTGTGAAATACTTCCACCTCTTCTAGAGTAAGTATTTTGTTTCTGTTTACATTTGGAAAAGAAAAATAAATACTCCTACATTTCTATATAACAGTTAAATTCCCAAATAATATTTTGTAGTTTTTGCCTATGTTGGCCAGGCCTAAAATTACTTGAAAGCAGGTAAAACCAGGAAAAAAGAACATTCAAATTGTATTCTTTTTTAAAGATGTCTTTTATGTTCTTTTAATCTGTACTTATTAGTAGTTGTCACTTACTTGATGCCTTCGGTGCTAAATAATTCTAACAGGAACATATACTTTATAATATAATAACACTTCAGTATTCTCATAGCATGAAATCTTTTTTCTTTAAAATTAAAAATGTTGTGAGTATATTATGTGTGTCTTTGGGAATGGGATGTGTGCACTTGACTGCAGGTGTCCACAGAGACAAAGAAACGGTCAGATCCCCTGAAACTAGAGTTACATGCAGTTGTGATCCATTCAAAATGTGGGTGCTAAAATCTGAACTCAGGCCCTGTGTAAGCACAGCTACTGTTCTGTCTCTACAGAATCTTTAATAAACAAATTATGACTTAATACTAAAATATTAAACTTAAGGAAGAACCAGTTGCATGCAAGCCACTAAACTGTTGCTACAGTTTTACTGTTGTGTACTTCCTTGTTTGCTGTTGTCCTTTCTATGTGACCTTTCTCTGATCTGATTACTTGATTTGTAGATAAATTAAGCATTTTGTTTCTTTTTATGCTTTTGGTGCTATTTTTCTAGGTTATTTCGATCCTTGTTAATTTGTCAGATTAGCAGTGGTTTATGAAGGAAGTGGTAAGCTTTTGTTAGTCTCTGATCTCTTTTCAGTGTTCAGCAAAGGTCTTTGTTGGTCACTGAGCAAACCTAAGTTAATAGAGGACAAAAAAACCCAGTACGTAGCTGTGTACTGCTAGATGTTCACATAACACATTTTAGAAAGAATGTTAGAAAATAGCAGTTTCATTATAAAATTTGACTAAAGAATGTTGAAAATTTTATTGAAAATTTGAGAAGTGTGCTTTGTACAGTGAGGCACACCTGTAATCCCTACATTGGGTAGGTTGAGGCAGGAAGATCCGGGGTTCAAGATCATTCTCTACTACATGAATCCCTGTCTCAGTGGGGAGAAGGAGGGGAAGAGAACCAAAGAAAATATTGAAAAGTAGAAAAAGAAGTAAAGCAGGCCAGCTACCAGCCACTGTCACTTTACAGGAAGCTGCTAGCTTAAAAAATGATGACGAGTTATCTACCTATTACATTGAAATTCACTAAGCTCATGTTTAAGTAAATACACATTTTCTAATAATGTCATGTGATCATTTCTGTTTGAAGTTTTATTTTTGTGTTGCTAACTAATTTGACTCTTAGTAAATATAAATCTTTTAGTTCTGTAGACTATATGTTAACGTAACTTTATTTAAAATTTTGTATT
Organism: Uromys caudimaculatus; assembly: GCA_028551405.1. Classification (NCBI taxonomy): domain Eukaryota; kingdom Metazoa; phylum Chordata; class Mammalia; order Rodentia; family Muridae; genus Uromys; species Uromys caudimaculatus. Next base: position 16,086,578 of record CM052720.1, read on the forward strand.
ATTGCCCTCTTTTCTTCTGCTTTGCTTTGTATCAGTGTAATAGAAAAGTCTAAAAGATTTGCTGCAAAAAACCTTGCCAAATCACAGTATATAATATAGACAAAAGAAAACACTTTCATCCTTTTGTTTTAAAATGAAATATATTTTTTAGAGGCTTCATCCGTTTACAGGAAAATCTTTAGAACAGAGTTTTGGTTATTTTTCAAATACAGATAACAAAACTTACCATTTGATGTGTGATGGTGAATACTGGTTGTTAACTTGAGAGGATGTAGAATAACCTGGGAGACAAACTTCTGTGCATGTTTGTGATAGCGTTTCTAAATTACTTTAATTGATCTTGGAAAACTCAGTTGAGGTGGGTGGCACTATTCCTTAGGCTGGAAATTTATTTAGTCACGGGCTGAATAAATAGATAAATGAGCTGAGTGCCAGTACTCACCGCCATGTACTTCCTGTGGATGGTGGATTTACTGTGTGCACTTGCCTCACAACTCCTACCGCCAGGCCTTCCCCACCATGATGGACTTTACCTTCAAACTATGGCCTAATACAGACTCTTTCTCCCTTCCTTAAGATTTTTTTTTTCTTTTTTAGATAGCATCTTATACTTGATTGGATGTAGCTTAGCTTGAAACTTTTGTGTGTATCCTGGGATGGCCTCGTGGCAGTCCTCCTACCTCAGCCTCTTTTGCTGGGATTACAGGATGCATGAGCTGCTGTGCCCAGTTCATTTTAACCATTTTATGCTCTTTTATTCAGTGGTATCAAATATATTTTTAGTGTTAAAGAATTATCAACACTGTGGACTTTCTGAATTTTTTGTTCAACTCAGAGACCTAATGCTCATTAAGCACTTACATCCCAGTTCAGCATCACAGTCCTTGCAAACTAAGTCTGGTTTATGTCTTTACCTTTTCTGGACATGTCATAAGTTGAATATATAGCATGATCTGTATGTCTGGGTTGTTTCTCTTACTGTATTGTTTTCAGACTTCATCTGTTTTGTTTCATGTATTAGCACTTCATTTTATCACTGAGCAACATTCCATTTTTGCAAAAAAAGTAATTGCCACTCTGAATTTGTAGATTGCTTTCTAAACAATAGAAAACATGGGTTGTAATAATTCATTAGGTTTTTAAATATTTTGTAGTTTTTAGTAAACAAGTCTTACACCTTGATTAAATTTTCTAAGGCAGTCTCCAGTTTATATTGGTTGAACATATAATTGGTTTGATGGTTTAACAGTGAAGTACATTTCATAGAAGCTGTTTTTTTACTTATAGCATTTCCTGGATTAGTATGTGAGTGATACTCTTGTGATTCTAGGAAGTAATGGCAAACTACAGTTTCTAGTTAGCCGTAAGATGAGAGCAGACTGATCCCATGTAGAGCACTGTGGTGCTAAGCTCTTCTGGTAGGTATGTATAACCCTGGACCTTTCTATGCCTGCTCCACTTCTGAATAATGACGTGGAGACTATATCTGTTTATAAGCTTTTGGCCTTATAACTAGGCATTGTTTCCTACTAGCCCGTAACTGAATTATCTCATTTATACTAAGTTCTGCCACATGGGTGGTTAGGTACTGCTCCTTCCTTCCTGGCCTGCCCTCCCCTTAACCCCACTTCTTCCCAGATTTTTTTTTTTTTGGAGTCCCACCTTAATATTCTGCTTTTTGCTATAGGCTATAGGCTTTTTATTTTAACCAGTCAGAAGGTGATGGAGAACACTGTTTACAAAATACTAAGGCAGGAGATGCTGAGCAATACCAAACTCTGACTAGTAATCAGAAATCAGCATTTGAATAACACAAGCATAATCTTTACACAGTGCATACAAATATTACTCCAATACCTATGCTTGCTTTCCATCATTGTGACAAGTCTGTAGGGAGGACAGGCTGACTTTGGCTCACAATTTTGGAGGCTTCACTACTTGGCAGAGAGACTTTGTGTCCCCACAGAGATACATCATTGCAGGAAAGTGTGATAAGGTGAAACTGTCAGCTTTTCTTCCAGTGCTCAAGAAACAAAACTAGCATGCAGAAAGGGCCAAAGTCCCCAAATCTTGATGTCATTCCTCCAGGGAGTTAATTGACCTCTACTGTATATTACCTCTCAAGGGTTCTATTATCCTTTGTATCGTTAGCATGACATTTGGGGACTATTTAAGATCCAAACTTAATAGTAGGTTAGATGAATTATGTATGGTTTTTTTTTCTTGCAGTGTTTTCAACTTGTGATAGATTTATTTATATTTAACCCTACCATAACCAAAGGAACATCTTTTTTTAATTGTAAATAAAAGTTTCCTAAATTTAAAAAAGTGTATTTATAGGAAAAGCATGGGAATTCAGTTAATTTGAGGGGTTGATCTTATACTTAGCAATTTTGTGAATTTACTACCATAACTAGTAGCTTTCTTTTTCCTTTTTGAAACTGGGTGTTACTGTGTCTTTGCTTTATAGATTATTAGATTTCTGTATACAAGATTATATCATATGTATAGAGGTAGTTTCATTTTCTGTTCTCCAGTTTGGTGTTGTCTTAGGGTTTTATTGCTGTGAAGAGACACTATGACCAAGGCAACTCATATACATAAAACATTTAATTGGGGCTGGATTACAGGTTCAGAGGTTCATGTAGATTCTGAGACTCAAACCTGGGTCCTCTGCAAGAGCAACAAGTACCCTTAGTGAGCGACTTTCTAGCCCTCTAAAAGAGATGTTTTAAAAATTATGTTATCACCCATGTGGCACTTAGTTAAGTCAGTTACTACTGTGACTCAGCCTTATACTCTGTTTATGCTAAGCCTGAAGGTGGGTCCTTCCCAAGTGTTTTCCTGAGTGTGTACTCTGACCTGAAGATGTGGGTGGCTATCTAGATGGCTGATACATGGAGCTTTTCAAATGGCTTATTCCTCCAGAGTATTTCACTCCCCAGTTTTTCCTTCCATGTTTTCAATGTCTTTCGTTTGCTATGTATTCCTTGCCCTAGGTTTCTGCATTTAATAAAGAGACATTTAGCTACTTTTCTACCTCTAGAGCATTCTCAGATGGGCAAAATAAAGACAAACACATGTTTTGCAGAGTCCCCACAAAGCTGGCAACATATGTATAAGTACTTCAAACAAGGTATATACTCTTGCTCTGCTTCCTCTGGATAAGGGACCCACCAGCTGAATAAATTCATCTGCCAGGCTACAGAGATGGCTTTGAGCAAGGGCAAATTAGAATGCCAGAAAGGTTCACTGATGTATATCAGTCCTTCCCAGGCTGTAAACTTGACAACCTTCCAGAATTCTGGGAAAGTTGGTAAGAACAGCATTTGCAAGGCAGTTCTGTTTGCTTGCTTGTTTGTTTTTTCCAACCTAGGTTCTCTATATTTCTAGCAGGTTTATGAAGGCCCTTAGCACCTTAATAAACTAGAATTGCATAATCGCATGCCTCATTTTGATGTATGTGTTCTTTTTGTAAGGTATAAAGAATTATGATGTCACCAGGGCCCATTTCTCCCTAAAACTTTCTATACACACATAGACTATGTCAGGGAATCTCCTATAGTTCGTTTAGTATGTGTTTGTAGAGTTTAAAGGACAGCTTGTTGGAGTCAGTTCTCTGCCTCCATCATGGGAATCCTGTGGATGGAGCTCCAGTTGTCAGGCTTGGTGGCAACCTATACCTGCCAAGTCACTGTCTTGGAAGTCTCCTAGTTAGACATAATTAACTAAAACATACAAATAATTTTTGAATTGCTATGATGAAACACCATGAGCAAAGTATCTTACAAAAGAATGAGTGTAATCAGGCTTACAGTTTCAGAGGGTTAGAGTTTATCATGGCAGAGAGAAGGTTTGGTGGCTGGAGCAGCAGCTGAGAGGTCATATCCATGCACAAGCAGGAGGTAGAGAGTGAACTGGGGATGACGGAAGGCTTTGGAAAGCTCAAGTCCATTTCCAGTGGTACACCTCCTCCATCAGGGCCACACCTCCTAATTCTTCCCAGACAGTCACCAGTTGTGGGGGACCTGAATATTCAAATATAAGTTTTTATGGGCCAGTCTCATTCAAACCATCAGAATAACTATTATATATATATCCAATATAACATTATATTGAATGTGTGGAACGAGCATTAATAATTTCTTAGGGCGATGAGAGAAGAGACATTCTAGTTTCAGATACTCAGTTTCATAACATCTATCAGAATCCATTGTAAACCAGCTTACACACACACACACACACACAGTAAGACCTTTTAAAATAAAACCAAAGAACGTCCTTTGCCAGTAACCGACCTTCACGGATTTTGACACTCTATTCCCTGCTTTCCAATATTGTATAATGTAGTATTTTCATGATTTTAACAAAAGTAATTTTGTACATTTCTTATGATATCTATTTTCAGTTTGTTAACAACTTAAGTGTTTAGATTTAATATAATTTTAAGTTTCCCTTTTTGTTTATCAGTTTAAATATTAATATCAAAGAAAATTAAGAAAACAGTTGAAATGGAAAAATGAATATAAAATGACAGTTCTTTTTCTTTTCTTGGCAGGTTATTAACAAATTCAAACAGACTTACAACCACCAGAAATGCTGTATGGGCCCTCTCAAATTTATGTAGAGGCAAAAACCCTCCTCCAAATTTTAGTAAGGTATGAGCAAAATCTATAAGTTAAGAAATCTTCCATAAACTAGTTTATGATAGAATTTTTAAAGTTCGAAGGAACTCTTTTTGTTACTTTCTCTATCAACTACACTATTTAAACATTCAACAAATTAAACTTTATAGATTTCTACTCTTCCTTTGCCTCTCTAGTTCCTTTGGGCAGAAAGCTCCCACTATAACCAGATATTTATGTGTCTTAGAGTTAGTTGAATTAGCAAAGTTATTTGTAGTCTAGTTCTTTTTATTCATAGGAAATTGAAGTCACCTCCTCTCCATATGGTTAAGATCCACTGTTAGGCACTGGAAGATGGCACAGAGACTTTGGGATAAGTCATCTAACATTTTACTGGTGGGTAGTTTCTAAAAGACATTCCACAGTGTAACTATAAAGAGGCCTGTGTGCAAATAGTTAGGGCAACTTTATTCATAATTATAAAAATAACCTAGAAGCTGTACATGTTCCTTAGTGTATGGATTAATTAAATATGGCTTGTTCATTTGGTGAAATACAACTCAGCAATAAAAAGGAACAAACTACTGACGCATACTTTAATCTCAAAAGCATTAAGCTAAATTAAAGGGCTATATAAATGTTTCATCTTACATGACTCCATTTACGTATTTTGAAAAAGAAATCTAAAAGAATAAAAATCATTTGGGACTATCAGAGGTGAGAATATTGACAACCAAGGGACAGAAGGAAAATTTTTAGAATGGTGGAAGTATTTTGTAATTTGATTAGATATTGGTTATCCAACTGTATATGTATTTACAGTGCAAACTGACATGCCAAAAAAAGGAGACTACTGAAATATATACTTAAAGCAAGTATAATCCTTTGTATACATTTAATTCTTGATTAGATTATGGGTCAAGATACTTTTTTACTTAAAAATATTTGGACTTTTTGTGATATGATTAATACCTTACGTAATATGATGTTAAATGTTGTGGTGAGCCAGGTGTTTGGAGGCTCATCTTTAAGACCAGAATTTGTGAGCCAGCCTATAAATTGCAGACCAGCTATGACTACTTAATGAAACCCCTTCTCAACCATAAGAAAAACCAAAACAAAGTGTGGGTGTGGTAAATATATTGTAGAAAAATGTAGAATGCATCTTTTTTTCTTAGGAGACGTAAACTAAAAGCAGTTAGAGATGAAGTATTGTGGTGTTTTGGGGTTTTTTTTTGTAATCCACAAACTAACTCTCCCGCTGAAAAAAAGACAAACATAAGGATGTATAAACATATACACTTAAAGACATACACATGAATATTAAGAGAGAGAAAATGTGACAAATGTTAGCATGCTGGTATTGATTGTGCTTTTTGTGCAAGGACTCTGTAGGTTTGAAGTTTTTCAGAGTAACATATTGAGGAAGGAAGTCTATCACACCTCTCTCTCTGTGTCTCCCTGCCTCCCTCCCTCTCATACTATAGAACACAGTGCCTTTTATCACCAGGGTTATTACCATAGCTTCCTAGAAAATCATCTTTCTATTTTTTATTTTTGTTTTTTTTTCTCTATCATTTTTTTTTGTTGTTCTCAAGAAAGCAACAAATTTGAAGCTACACCTGTTTCCAGTGACTGCCCCATTTTATTTAACACCCTGTTAAGAATTGTCACATAGCAGCCCACTGTGATCCCCCTGACTCGTGTCCTATTTACATCTCACTTTACTTTCTGTCCACAGTAGACTGTCTGCTGCTCCCCAGATTCTCACAGCGTGCTTTGTGTTCACTCTTCTCTCTGCTGAAAACAACTAAGACGATTCGTATTTTTGGCATTTCTTCTACTCTTAAACATTATGAAGATCTATATTAGTGAATTTTCTATTGCTGAAACTATGACCACGACAACTTACAAAGAAAGCATTTACTTGGACTCATGGTTTCATAGGGTTACTGTCCATAACATCAGACCAAAGTAGAAGCTGAGAGCTCACATCTTTAGCCACAAGCAGGAGGCAGAGAGCACACTGGGAATGGCAAGGGTCTTTTAAAACCTCAAAGCCCGATCCCAATGCCACACCTCCTCAGTCAAGGCCACAATCCCTAATCCTTTCCAGCTCCACCAATTGTGGACCAAATCTTCCAACATGAGTCTACAGGGGCCATTCTCAGTCAAGCTAGCACAGGATCCAAATTCTTTTTTTATATGACTTACATGTAATAATAATTATCTTAAAAATGTAAACTATGAAAAGTTTAAAGATTTACTAATTCATTTATAAAAATAAAAACAAATGAAGTACATGTTAAGTAATACTTATTATAAAAAACACCTTTCAAAAGAAGAGGGATTTTTATGAGAACATTAGTATTGATTTAAGTATTCTGATCTGTGGATGTGTTTTGTGTGTGTCTGGTAATTGAACTTAGGACCTTTTGTGCTAGACTGCTGAGCTACATCCTTGGCCTTTTGTTGCTGTTGTATTGAGCCAGGGTCTGCTGTGTAGCTTAGACTGGCCTGGCTGGCACTCACTATGTAAAAACCAGGCTGGCAGAATCTCAGAGAGAGAGATCCATCTGTGTCTGCCTCTCAGTGCTGGGAATAAATATGCGTACCAAATGCCCAGCTAGCTTTTTGGTGTTTTGAATAGGATCTTACTATGTTGCTCGAGATACCTAGAACTTGTTTGTAGTCTTCTTGCTTATGCCTCTAAAGGGCTAGGATCCCAGGTTTTACCACTGTGTCTCATACAGTTTTACAAGTCTCACTTCTTACTAGGTACTAATTTGCTGTGCTGTCTTAGCTGAAGAATATGATGTCTTTTGATAATCATGAATAGATGTTCTTTGGTACTATGCCAAAACATTGTGCATGTTATGTGTAGTATTAAATATTGAAACCGCCTTTCCCTGGACTGCGGCTGCGCTTCGAGCCCCTCCCTAGACCTTTTTGTTTTTCCTACCTTTAGCTCTGGGATTGTCTGCTCCTGGAGGGGTAGCACTACCAGCCCATGCCCAAGACCCTTGATTCTGAGGATAAAAGACACACATACAGCTTGCCTTTTTACTTTATAACTTCCGTACTAGACCCAGTTGCTGGGCGCAGATATGTCCTGCTGGAAAATCATGCACTTATCTCCGCTCTCCTCCCGCCCTAAACTTAGTGGCTTGTTCTGCCTAACCCCTGCCAAGCATCCCTGGCCACCCACCAGTAGCAGAGGCCACAGGCCTTAGCTACCCGTGAGGCCTGACATGATTGTTGCATCCTTCTTCCTCCAGAGCGTGGCAGAAAAGGCCCCTTCCTTCCTTGTGTCTGCCTTTTCCTCCTGCGACCCGGAAGTCCCATCTGTACCTTCTGCCCATCAATCGGCCCCCTGACTTCTTTACTGATAAATCAAGAACCCATTGGGGAGCAGGGTTATTAGCATCAGAACCTCCCCTTGCATCTATATCCTTTGCTGGGCTGGAAATGTTAAACCAGGCTGCCTTGGGACTCCATAGAGTTACCTGGGCTAAAGGCCCATGTCACCAAAGCCCATCTGAGTGGTAGTTTCCTCTCACTGAGGTGTTTAAAATTCCACCATTGAACTTTTTTTTCCCTCATCCATCTTACATTGCTCTTGGAAAAGTCTTTTCCTCCATTTGGAAAATAGGGTCCCCTAAATTATTATTGGAACATTATATACATATTTATTTAAAGTGCAGCATTGTTACCATCAGTATTCGGGAGAAGTTGCAAGTTTTCTAAATTTCTAATTTGTGGAATTCCTAAATTCTCATTGACAAAAAATACAGTCAGCTGTAGTTCTTGAAGCAACAGGCTCACTTTGTTTTGTAGTTTCTAAAATACCCTCCAGATACTTAAGACTTTTTTTTTTTTTTAAGGTTTATTTCTTTTTTATATGAGTACTCTGTTTCTGTCTTCAGACACACCAGAAGAGGGCATCAGATCCCATTATAGGTGGTTGTGAGCCACCATGTGGTTGCTGGGAATTGAACTCAGGACCTCTGGAAGAGCAGCCGGTGCTCTTAACCTCTGAGCCATCTCTCCAGCCCGATACTTAAGACTTAATAAATCATCTAAGTAAAAATGGAGTTCAGTGGGGAGAAGTGGCTAATCCAGTATGTGACTCAATCAATGCTTGGAAGTGCTACATAGATGTTTCCCATTTCATCTGATAAATTATTCATACAGGGCATGAATGCAAGGGGTGAGTTTAATGAAATTTGTATTTTTCACTACTAGTTCAAGGTGATTCTTCCAAATGTTCCTTTTTGCTGGAGGGTAAGAATACGATTTTTTGCTATTTCTGCCTTGAATTGTGTCCAGGTGCCGACATTTTTACCTACCATTTATTTTTATCCATTAGTGCAAATGTCACCAAAATAAAAAACACAATTTATATTTTACCATTGTTAGAAAAACAGTTTTGAGATCATGCATCCACTAAAAATGTCCCAGGACTCCCCTCTCCCAGGGCTCCATTGACCTCCTGTGCCCACTGCTCTACGTTGCCAGCTATTGCCTCTTACAGTGGGGTACTTGGTTGATTTTCTTCCTTAAACATATTTTTTTCATTTCTGTGTGTCTGTCTGTCTGTCTGTGGAGGCTAGAAGAGAGTGTCAGACGTTAAAAACAGTGTGAGCTACCTATGGTTACTGGGTAACCATTTCTCTGCAAGAGTAAGGCCTGTTGTTCCTAACTCATCTCTGCAGCACCAGGCTGCTTCTCTGAGCACTGTACTGCCTAGTGTACTGTATATTGTAATCTATCAATATCATAGCTCCAAGTTTTGCTCACCCCATTATTTTACACTCCTTTCCTTTTGACATAGTATATTATTTATATTAATTTAAAGTAAATTTTCTGTTAAAATGGAAACTCTACATTGTGTTGACTTTTTTATAAGATAAATTCTGTTCTCTCTTACTGACCTCTCTCTGAAGATTGACATTTTTTTTTAGTGGGGAGTGGGTGGGTGGAGAGATGGCTCAGCGGTTAAGGGCACTGACTGCTCTTCCAGATGTCCTTAGTTCAATTCCCAGCAACCACATAGTAGCTCACCACCATTTGTAATGGGATCTGGTGCTATCTTCTGGCATGCAGGTGTACATGCACATAGAGTATGCATACACATAAAAATTAATACATTAGAAAAAAACATGACTTTTTTTCTTGTTTGATTTCTTCTTGAACTGTTTGATTTTCTTTACAGATTATTATTTGTCTTAGTTGCTTTCCTCTTGGATGCTGCCCTTAGTTATCTGCTGACCCTTAGCTTGGGACACAGTTAGGACTGAGGCACAGAACTCACTGGTAGATGAGTATCTATGTAGGGCTGCATTCTAGAGTGGTTAACTGAGCAGCAAATCTTTAACTCCATTTAGAGTGTTTCTGAATATATTGTTCTTTTTTTTCCAGGACAGATTTTGCATTCTTTTGCTAGAAGATAAGGTGTAGTGTAGGTAACACAGCTAGTTGCTGGAATACTGAGAATTGGGTAGAAGGGAGGTTGTCACAATCATGAGTGTATTTTGCATAAACTCCCTGGTTTCTGATCCCTTCATTTCTTTGTTACAACCTAGACTCTGCCTGATACCCACTCACTTTGCACGTCTTACATATTGTTTTCCCTTTGTACTAAAATAAAACCCTAACCTTTGCCTTTGAAGGCTAGATACCTGTTGTAGTAGGATGTAGGGTCTGAACTTTACTTACATGCTGTCTCTTTTTTTATCTTTTTTTTTTTAATTATGGTTTTCTTTTTTAATTTGTTATTTTATTTATTTACATTTCGAATGTTATCCCCCTTCTCTGTTTCCCCTCTACAAAACCCCTATCCCATCCCCCACACCCCTGCCTCTATGAGGGAGCTCCCCCACCCACGCACCCACTCCCACCTCACCGCCCTAGCATTCTGCTATGCTGAGGCATCAAGCCTCTATAGGACCAAGGGCCTCCTCTCCCATTGATGCCACATGAGGCCATTCTCTGCTACATATGCAGCTGGAGCCATGGGTCCCTTCATGTGTACTCTTTGGTTGGTGGTTTAGTCCCTGGGAGCTGGGGGGGGGGGGGGGGGAGGGTCTAGTTAGTTGATATTGTTCTTCCCATGGGGTTGCAAACCCCTTCATCTCCTTTAGTCCTTCCCCTAACTCCTCCATTGGGGTCTTCGTGCTCAGTCCAATGGTGGGCTGCAAGCATCCGCATCGGTATTGGTCAGGCTCTGGCAGAGCCACCCAGGAGACAGCCATACCAGGTTCCTGTCAGCAAGCGCTTCTTGGCATCAGCAATAGTGTCAGGGTTTGGTATCAGCAGATGGGATGGATCCCTAGGTGAGGCAGTCTCAGGATGGTCTTTCCTCCACTCTTTGTCCCTGCATTTCCTTTAGAAAGGAACGATTCTGTGTTAATGTTTTTGAGATGGGTGGGTGGCCCCATCCCTCAACCAGGGGCCGTGCCTAACCTCTGGATATGGTCTCTACAGTTTCTCTGTCCTATTTGTTGGGTATTTCAGCTAATGTCATCCCCGTTGGGTCCTGGGAGCCTCTTGCTTTCCTGGCATTTGGGACTTTCTAGTGGCTACCCCCAAATCCCCATCCCCCACCGCTACACACCTCTGTTCAATTTTCTGACCCTCTGTATTTCTCCCTAGTCTCCTCCCACATCTGATCCTGCCCCCCTTTCCCCTCTCCCTTCCAGATCCCTCCTTCCCTCTACCTCCTGTGATTATTTTGTTTCCCCTTCTAAGTAGGACTGAAGCATCCACACTTTGGTCTTCCTTCTTCTTGAGCTTCATGTGGTCTGTGAATTGTATTTTGGGTATTCCAAGCTTTTGGGCTAATATTCACTTATCAGTGAATACACACCATGTGTGTTCTTTTGTGACTGGGTTACCTCACTCAGGATGATATTTTCTAGTTCCATCCATTTGCCTGTGTATTGCAGCTCTGTGTCTCCTGGCTTCTGTTGCACAGAAGGACTTGGGGGGGGGGCATTTTGGTTATGGGGAATAAGTTGGCTTTTTATTTTTGGCACCCCTCTCTTTAAGCATTGGTGTTCGGGGGTGGGGGGTGTCTTCCTTTGTCAGTTATTTTTTATTTAATTTCGTCACTGTTGGCAAAATTTTAAGTATCTGCTAATTTCCTCAAAGGTAAATATATGTTAATTACTGTTCTTTGTTTTTGACAAGAACTTTGTGGGTTTGTCTGGTTGGTTGTTTTTGAGAGTGTCACTATGTAACCCTAACTGCCCTGAGACTCACAGAGATCCACCTGCCTCCTCTGCCTCTCAAATGCCATGATAAAAGTCATGTGTCACAACATCTGACTCTAGTATTTTTATATATATATATATATATATATATATATATATATATATATATATATATATATGTATGTATGTATGTATATGTATAATCTCAGCTATTCTGTTTTTTTTAAACTTAGAAATTTCTATAGTTTTTTTTTTTTAACTGTGTTATTGGGAGATTAGGGCTCATAACTATCTGTAAGTCCATTTCTAGGGGACCTGATGCCCTACCCTTTTCTGGCCTCAGGGCACCAAGCACACAAGTGATACACAGAGACACATGTAGGCAAACAACCCATACACATAAAGCATAAATTACATACATGTAAAACAAAGCTATTTGATGCATTGCCTTTTTTTTTTTTTTTTTTTTTTTTTTTTAAAGAAGGAGGCTGTTGACAGGGATGGAGGCATGGTTATTGAGGGATTAAAAAAATCCCTCAATATTTTGTTTACTGACTTATGGATGTACACATGTCTTCCATAAGACGATTTCTGTACCTGAGCCCTACATTTTCCTTAGAGAATGGCTGTGGCAGTGCTAACCAGTTTCAGAAGATATCATTTATGTACTAATTCAGTCTTTAGAGGGAGAGGGAAAGCTATATATATCTAGCATTTAGCATATGTATTTATATATTATCGTATCTATAGTTTTGATTTCCGAGTTTTCAATTATTCTTGGTCTAAAAATGTTAAATGAGAAATCCAGAATTAAGTAATTCATAAGCTTTAAAGTGCATGCCTTTCTGCCACCATTATGAAACTTTCTGCTATCCTGCCCTGTTACAAATAATTTTTTGTTCACACTGTGAAGTGCTTCTCTTTTAAATAAAAGAGAAAGTTTTTGGATTAATAAAAGAAAAAAATATGTTGAGGTTACTGAAATATATGGTAAGGGGAAAATCATTTATCCATAAAATTATAAAGAACTAAAATGATTTTGTTGTTGAAACTTGAACATCAGTGCCTGACAAGTACTTGGTTAACTTAGAAAGATATTATATTTGTGTCTGTGTGTATAGGAAAACAACGTAGGCCTATGCATGAATTTAGGTGTCCACTGGTGGCTCAGAATGTATTGTCAACAGAAGAAGGAATGAGACTATAAGCTACTACTTTGTATCTGAGGAATAAGATTAAGGGATATGTGAGGTTGCCAGTTAGAAAAAATGCAAAATAAATTGGGAGGAGCCTCAGTACTGATCGTGGGGAGAAACAAGCTGATATTCGAGTAATTCTTGTATGCTAGGCATTTTTCTTAGTTACTATATACATTCTTACACATCCAACAATTCTTTATTATATATATTTTATAAGAGAAGACATTTGGATATACAGATTAGGTAATTTTTTTTCATGCCACAGAAATTAGCAAATAGCTAACTAAGGCTGTCTGTCTGGCAGGGAGAGAGTGAAGATCACATAATTGATGTGATTTAATCTTCTATTTCCCAGGCTTGGAAATAGTCACTGAGAGCTGTCCAGTGCCTTGCTCACAGTTCACTTCCCTGTGCTCAGTTGTAGTAATGAGAGGGATTAAAACACTCATGATGTTGGAGGGATGAAGACGTTCTTCTGGCATGTTCTCAGTTGGTGTTCTCTTTGGCTTATGTTTGCTAGTTTCAGAGAGTATGTCATTATGTCGCGAGAGCTGGCCTCAAAGTCTCCATCCTACTGCCTCAGCCTTTGTTTCTGAGAACTGGAATTACAGGTGTGCATCTGAACACACCAATTGAATTTTTTGTTTTAGTTGAAGATATATGACACTATTCATTACAGTGAGAAGAACTAGAGCTAGGCCTTGTGGCACATGCCTGTAATCCTACATGAAGCAGGAGACTGAAGTTTGAGACCCAGAAAGATAATTTGTTTTAGGGCTCATCAGCATGTGCAGGGCACTAAGTTTGAGCCTCAGCATCTTAAAACTAAGAAAAGAAAATAAATATATACTATTAGTAGTGGCTTCTTTTAGAAAACCTTTCAGATCATTTGTTTTTACATTTCCTCTATCTTTGCGACTCAAGATTATTCAATTAATTTGCATACATGTAATAAATTTTAAAAAACTAATTTAAAGCAGTTTGTAAACATGAAGTATTTAGGCTTTTTAATTTTGATATGTGTTTGATTTAAATATTAAAAAGGTAACAAATACATATTTTATTGTTTTAAAATATTTCATTTGATAACCAATTAATAGCAACTATAATAATTTTGGTATTCATATCTCGCATAATCTTAAAATAATAGGAAAATTCTCTGGTACTATTAATTGTATTAAATTTTGGGTTTAATCTAAATTTCTACATTTTGCTAAGGAACCTTGCTTTTAAATAAGGAAAATAATTAATATTAACTCATTTTTTCTTTCAGGTTTCACCTTGCTTAAATGTCTTGTCACGGTTGTTGTTTAGCAGTGATCCAGATGTGTTAGCAGATGTGTGCTGGGCCCTTTCTTATCTCTCTGATGGACCCAATGATAAAATTCAAGTAGTCATTGATTCTGGAGTCTGCCGAAGATTGGTGGAACTTTTGATGTAACTATAATTTTTGCTTAGTAGCTACGTGATTATGTATTAAGTTTAACAGTTAAGGTCATGGCCTTAAACATTTCAAAGTCACCATCTTTAGGAAGAATAAAAACGTTACCAACTCTACCCTTTCTAGAGTAACTATAATCCTCTAATTTATATCTTGAAATACAAGAAAATTATTTTTAAAATTTATCTCTGTTTAAATGAACCTTTCTTTATGAAGAAGCTTAATTCAGCAAGTATTTAAAAAATGTCTTTTGACACCAAAGGTGATATGTACTCTCCCAGAACCAATAGTCTAGTTTATTATTCATTATAATAATTAACTTATTTACAAAGCCAGAAAATTCATTTAGGGTCTCCATGATGTTTTTCTTACTGGCAAGTTATTACCTGTGTTTAAAATCACAGCTTTTCCATGCAAAGAAATTAAAAGAAAATTTTGTTTAAAAAGATGTTACAGCTGGAGAGATAGCTTAGGGGTTAAGAGCACTGTCTGCTCATCCAGAGGTCTGAGTTCAATCCCCAGCGACCACATGGTGGCTCACAACCATCTGTAGTGTGATCTGATGCCCTCTTCTGGCATAAGGTATACACAGGATAGAACACTCGGACATAAAAAGATGTTACAGCTTCTTTTTCCTCCAGCCTTCTTTTAAAATTGTCTTTCTTTGTTTTGTGAAAAAGTCATTAGTAGTAAGCTCATGCCTTTAGTCCCAGCACTGGAGAGGCAAGAGCAGGCAGATCTTTGAGTTTTAGGCACAGTAAGTTCCAGACCAGCTCGAGCTACATAGTGAGACTCTGTCTCAAAGAACAACAGACCAAAACCAAAAAGCCATTAGTTATGTCCCAGTAAGGCAAGTGGCACAATGAACAGAGTTGTGTTAAAGGGTTGTCATTCCAATATGAGGACAGTATCAGAGAAAGATAGATAGGTACAATGGAATGGCCAAGACCCTAGCTTGAGAGTGGTTTCTACCTTAGTGGACAGACAAGCAGCCAGAACAAGGTTTAGAGCCAAAAATCATGACCTGGTAGCCTGTCTGTCAGATTATCTGTATGTAGGAAGATGTGAACTAAAGCAGCTAACTTCTAGTCAGAAAATGTGAAAGGAAAAAGCCTTTAGATTAGAATGAGATCCCTCTGTAAACTCATGGCTGTCAAAATAAGGAGCTATTTAAGTGTGTGTGTGCATATGTATGTTAAAGTTCTTGGAGCAAAGACCCCTGGAAAAATATGTTGAGTACACAGAGGGCACAATTCTTGGTTTCTAAACATCACTGTTCATTTAAAGAAAGTCGGTTTTTTTAGAGAGTAGTTGGATTATGGAGGAATAAAAAATGAGGTGAACACAGAAAATAATGATCTGGCAATGAATTACAGTAATGTATTATAAATTAATAAAGAGCAGCAACCCCAGAACCCACATTAAAATAGGTGGATGGGTCAATAGGTAGATATGGCTGAGATGACAGTATTACAAAATAACTAGTAAAAAAAAATACAAATAATTTCTAATTCAAATAATGAGCATACATAAATAGGTAATTATACTAGTGGTTAAAGCGGGAATGAGGAGGGCCCTGAGAACATACATTATATGGACTGAAAAAGTTATATCTAGGTATATGTGTAGACATGTCCATATATGCTTGGAATAACAGTTTGTGAAAAAAGAGGCTTTGAATTTGAAAGCTAGAGGGGACAGGTATATGAGAGGGTTTGGAGGGAAGAAAGGGAAGGGAGAAACGTAATTATAATCTCTAAAGTTAATAGATTGAAGAATGGGATTTTTACATGGTCTCAAGTATTTCTGCATCAAATACTGAATATAAAGGAGAAATTAGGACTAGTGAAGAAGAATAACAATCAAAATTAGTGGCAGAATTAAATACCACAATAATGGGACAAAGCATATATAATATATCACCCAATAAGATATAATGAGGTTATATTAGCATTTATGATATAGGATTAGATTTTTGTTTTGTTTTTAAAACATTATTAGGATGCCAAGTGAAAATTGAGAAGGGTCTCTGAGTGAAGAATATGGAAGTTTTCAGTACTATTTTTACAACTTTATATAAATTCTAACTTACCTCTTATTTTTATTTTTAGGCACAATGACTATAAAGTTGTATCACCTGCATTAAGAGCAGTTGGCAATATTGTAACTGGAGATGATATTCAAACACAGGTGAGTTCAAAATTTATGACACATTGTTAACATCTTTTATATCACTTGATTGTGTGTTCATGAAGGCCTTATTACTATAATTATACAGGCATCTGTGGCAGTAAGCAGTTTTCAATTTCAGTTACCTTATTGGGAATGTATTTCCATAGAGCTCTGTCAGAGCAAAGTACACTAGGTGTTCTGCTTGCAGGATTCAGGATCTTAAGTAGATAAGTCATATTGGAATAAAGCAAGGTGTCCAGTTAGCTCAGGCAATAGAGCTTGAAACTCTTTAGGCAAACTAACAAGGAAATACATGTGCTATGAGCTGATCAACCGGACAGTGCTGTGAAGGTCTTATAAAGAAGATGAGTCTGATGAGAAGCTGTGGTTTCTATAAACAGTGAAACCGAACAGTAGAACTGAACTAAGGTAGACGAGATGAGATTTACATGGTCATAATGAAAGAGGCAGATACTTTGAGGTGTGTTTAAGAACCATTAAACTCAACTAGAATAGAAACTGTGATTTATTTTGAATAGGTTATAGGACCTAAGATTCAGATTATGAGACCAAAAATTATTATAGCAAGGAAACAGTTCCAGAACCGTGTGTAAGTGTGCCTGTTTTGTATAATGGTAAGATGTTAGGATTGACTCCAGATTTAGGCTAGAATTCTATTTAGATACTCAACAAAGCTGTTAAACAAGTAACCAGTAGCTCTCTATATTGGTATACACTGCGCTCAGAAGCAAAATTTTCAGTGTACTGCTGCTCCAAACCTTCCACCTGTACTAAGTCAAAATCTCTGCAGGTAATTGTGAATTTAAGGATAAAGCAGACACTTTTGACTGGTTGGTCTTTGTTTGAGACAGAGTCTATTAATAACTCCAACTGACTTTGAACTCAGAGACCGGGATTAAAGGCATGTACCACACACACACTCGAATAGATAATACTTCATTATAAAAGTCAAATTGTGAAACCAGAGCGGAATAGATTTATTCTGTACTTGAAAATCTTTCTAATGTTATAGAAATGTATATTGAGAATGAATATTCAGTCAGTTTTGAAAATGAGGATGAATCTTCTGTCACTAAGTCATTCTTCAGAGTGCTTCGTATGCTGAGCTTTACGTGTGCTTCTGTGGGTATGACTAGATGTATGCTGAGCTTTACATGTGCTTCTGTGGGTATGACTAGAAATCAGAACTGGTTCACGTTCTTGAATCTCAATTCTTTTCTACTTGGTAATATTCTTCAAAATACAGTCTATATTGATAATGCTATAGCTAAGTTACTTTAATTTGTGTACTTGAAAGACATGTCTCTGGTTCACACTTCAGTGGAAAACAAAGCCATTCACTACACTAGCTTTGTTAATAGCAAGATTTAAAAGCTAGAAGTTGCCTAGATTTTACTTCGAAAGGAATTTATTTCTATACTTTAGAATTTATTTCTATACTTTGATTTCTATACTTCTAAGTAATTCATAAGATTTTTGCATTTATACTAAAATACTTTTTGTTTTCTGTCTTATGTATTTCAGGTCATTTTGAATTGTTGTGCATTGCCCTGCCTTTTACATTTGTTGGGTAGTCCAAAGGAGTCAATTAGAAAGGAAGCCTGCTGGACAATTTCTAACATCACTGCAGGAAACAGAGTGCAGATCCAGGTAGGCACCTTGTACAGTTGAAATGACAAAAGGCAAATCTAAAGGACTGGCATGTGTATTTAGTATTCTAGTGAGGAATAGCAATAACATTTATAAAAATACCTGAAACATAAAGTTAAGTCTTGAGAAATTAATGTTTCTGCTGAGTATAGTATACACATCTGTAATCCAGCACTTGAGAAACTGAAGCAAGATAGTATTATAATTTTGAGGGCCAAATGGAATATTTAGGGACACCTTATCTGGGAAGAAGAAAAATATTACAAAGGTGTTGCATCAGGTTAAAATTGAGAGACTAAAGCAGGATGGGATGTTTGAGGCCAGGGTGAGCTGGATGGAGAGACCCTGTCTGGGCAGGGTGCTTCGCTCAGCTTTAAATGCTAGGAGTCATCTTCCTCTTGGCACTAATTATTATTGGGATCTATTAAGTTTCTTGGTTAGTTGCATGCTTACAGTTTACCACTTTAATATTTATGTTTTACTGACAAATTCTCCACTCTTCAGAAAGTTCTTTTTAAAAGCTCATGTCTTTTTACAAAAGAAAACTTAAAATGTGCTGATAGATTACAAACCTCTCCCATTTTAAGATTAAAAAACTATTATTTGTATGTGTGTGCCTGTGTGGGTTATGTAAAGCACAATGTGAACAGGCCAGGTTGCCAGATCCCTGGAACTGGAGGGGCAGGTGATTGTGAGCCACCTAATTGGTTGCTGTGAGCCAAACCCAGGTCCTCAGTGAAAAGCAACAAGTGCTCAGAGCTGCTGGGCCATCCTCTAGCCTCTCACGTTAAAGCATCTGCATTTCAGTGCTCCATGGGGCAGTAGTTAGGAAACAACATTTGCACTAATTTTGCTGGATCATTTTTCTTCTTAGGCTGTCATAGATGCAAGTATTTTCCCTGTTTTGATTGAGGTCCTTCAGAAAGCAGAATTTCGCACCAGAAAAGAAGCAGCATGGGCTATAACCAATGCCACATCGGGAGGCACTCCAGAGCAAATAAGGTGCATTCAGAGCTCTAAGTACTGTCTTTTAAATGTGAATCAGACAATTTGAAATAAAGCATGTTTCTTAATTTATTGGTGAAACTAACATTTTAATGTTTGTTTGATATGTATTAATATGAAATGACAGCATTTGGTATATCTTTCATTTAGTTTCTTTGATTATTTTTACTTAAATGATAATTAACCCCATCCTCCTTGGCATAGATTAGAAATTCAAATGGTAACAATTTGTTGATTTTCAGAATATACTGTCATGAGCATTAGCTTTGTTTTAAGCATTAAAATCACAAAATTAACTTTATTATACAGAAGTAACAAATACGAGCATCTAAACGTGTTTAAAGTAAAATTAAAATATGCATTTGTTTAATGGTGTCTTTTCCTTATTGGCTGTTGTCTTGCCAGTACATAGTATAATACTTTTACACACTACTTGTCCTTTTCCTTCTGTACTAGATGTTATAATCTGTGCCTTTATTATGTATATTACCGATTTGTAGTACATGGCTTGAAGTAGCCTGGCCAAGTCCTGATCTAGTTATCATCCTTCAGTAAAAGTTGTGATAGGATCAGTCTTAAGAGAACCACTTAACCTTCTAGTCCAGTTTCGTTTGTTTGTTTGTTTGTTTGTTTTGCTAATGAATTCAGTAACAGGATCTAAAGTGCAATGAACACTTGATGTGCTCAGCACAGAGCTTAATGAGCATTAGGTTCTCAGCCAGAATAAGGTCCCAGCCTCGTTTGTAATAATAGTCCTTTTCAAGTACTGATTCCAGTCTCCTTGTGTCATGTACCTTCAGACTTTTTGACTTCTACAGCAAAGATACACTTTGTATCTCAACTGCACTTGACTTCTTACATAATCTTCTCATTCTTAAGAATCCTGCCACGAAACATGAAGCCACTATTTATGAAATATTTTCTAATGAGTATGTGACTGTTAAAAAGGTTATAAAATAGGTCAAATTATTATACTATTTTATAAACCAAAGGATTTTAAATGTACCAAGTAATAGATAATTGTTTCTGTTTTCTAGAGACAAGTTCTCACTGTTCTCTGCCTTTTTCAATGCCATACGGTTTTTATAAAAGTATATACATTTATATACATACATGTATGTTTCTGTAAGTATGTATGTATACAAGCATGTCTGTATGTGTGTGTGTGTGTGTGTGTATGTGTATGTATCCCTCCTGATTGATGGGACTAAAGGTGTATGCCACCATATCCTTTTAAGAAAATATTTTAAAATAAATCATCTGAAATTCTATTATGCTAATGGGTACTTTTCTTATTCACCTTTCTTTTTTGTAACTTATTTTGGTTATTTCCTTGTCTAGCCTCCTAAATGCTGGGATTACAGATACGCCACTGTGCCTTTCTTTCATTTACCTTCATGTACACTGTCACCATAAGATCTATTCATAGAGACATCATCTGTCTGCTTCTTTTCTGCTCTCGTAGTATTTTAATTAGTATTTCCATTATATTTGTGTCACAAATATAAGTAGTAATAAGACAGTGTCATTGTTTTGTTATGACTTATTTTTTATAACTACTTTTATTTTCATCTATGTTAAGCTTAAAGAAATCACATATACAGGAAGAAAATGTCTTCATCTCAGATTAGATTCAGCGTGCATACCACAGTAGTTATGCTCACTATTGCCAGTTATTGTTCTGGTAGCTAAATCATTTTAGTTAGAGCAGATTTTTTTAATATATATGTTATTTTATTTAACTTCACACCTACGAGATAACTATTCATTAAAAAGATTTTTGATCATTATAATTTGGGAAGTGGTGTTAGTGCATACCTTCTTTCTCTAAGGTATGTGTGTAGGTGTAGATGTGGGTGCCACAGTGCATATGTGGAAGACAGATAATGGCGCTGTGGGATTCACTTTCTTATTGTGGGTTCCAAGAGTGAACCCAGTGTCATCCTTGCACAGCAAGTGCTGAGCCATCTGCACAGCACTCCTTTTTCAGAGGAGCAGAAACTTTTGTTA
>CM052720.1:16108014-16192047 GCA_028551405.1 Uromys caudimaculatus
AGGGAGGGAGGGACAGCATACACTTTAAAAAGAGCAGGTGGAACCCACTATCTTAACCCTCCTTTGCAAAGGTCATCTAAGTGCTCGTCTGGCTGTGTGTACATTTTGTAGTATTTGCAATTCCATTATTGCTAATTATGTGAAACTGGAGAAGCTTGACAGATTGTAGTGTGAATAAAAACCTTCCTGAGTTTAAGTCAGGTCCAAATCCAACACTCAGGAGGCAGAGGCCTCACACATATGTGAGTTCAAGCCAAGCTGGGCTACGTAGGGAGTTCCAGGCCAGCAAGGGCTAATGGCGAGACCCTAACTCATAAAAAGAACACAAAAAGTATATGTTGAAACACTTTCATGATTGGTAATATAACATTTTATTCTGGTTTTGTGTTATTATTATATACAACATATATTATAATATAAAATATTAATATAATATTAAATACTCCCTCCTCCAATTCTCTGTTTTAAATTTCTGTGAAGGTATTTGGTAACCTTGGGCTGCATTAAACCACTTTGTGACCTTTTGACTGTCATGGACTCCAAAATAGTTCAAGTGGCTTTGAATGGACTTGAAAATATTTTACGTCTTGGAGAACAAGAATCTAAGCAGAATGGAGCAGGCATCAATCCATACTGTGCTCCCATTGAAGAAGCATATGGTAAGCAGGCAGTTGGAAGTTTGTAATTATAGTTAATTCTTAATTATCTGCCCTAGGTGGCCTCTCTCCAATCTATACCTCCACACTTCCTCATTTTATAAGTTGTTTTCATTATAAAAGCTAGTCCCTAGTACCCTATACTCATAATTCTTAATGAATAAGATGTAAGTGTGAAGTCATTGATTTGTGCAAAAAATAAATTTAAAGAAGTGCTCCAGTCTTAGTGGAGTGAATGGATGCTATTGGTTTGGTTTTCTCATATAGTATATACTGAAGCCCTAATAATAATTTGTTTCTTGTGTGTGTTCTTTCTGTGATAGGTTTGGATAAAATAGAGTTTCTGCAAAGTCATGAAAACCAGGAAATTTACCAGAAGGCTTTTGATCTAATTGAACACTATTTTGGTGTGGAAGATGATGATCCCAGTATTGTACCTCAGGTGGATGAAAACCAGCAACAGTTTGTATTTCAACAGCAGGAGGCACCAATGGAAGGGTTTCACCTCTGACCTCTGACAGGTGGTGGGGAAAATGACTGAAGAAATGGGTGACTTCTGATAGCTCTTCGACATGACCAGTACTGGTAGAAAGGTTTTTATACCATACAGGAAAGAGAAAATTGGATGTACTTTTAAAAGCAAATATGAAACAAAAGTTTCCATTCAGATGCACTGTTTCTTTATAAATTTTCTGTTTGTTGTTTTGGTTATTTATTTTGATGTAGCTGTATTTGTCTTCTGTTGTTTGGATTTTTGTGTCTATTTGTGAATATACATTATGCAAAAATTTCATTCAAGATTGAAAAGGAGAACTTGGTGAATATTACATAATGGTTCTGAACTTTTCAGGTGTTCTTGAAGACTGCACAATAGCAGTGCTGTGGATATTGATAATTGCATTTTGTCCGTAAGACTGGCAATACCCAGTCTTTACTAAATCTACCTCTGTCTTGAAGCAAATGTAAAAACAAAAAACTTCAGAAGCATGAAATCATGTAAGAGCTGAATTAGAGTGTGATAATCTTTATTTCTTTCTTTAGATTATAAATCACTGTGCTGTAGGGTATACTTCACAGACAATTGCAACAGAAAACTTAAAAACGTTTTTATGAAACTGATGTACTGATGGATAAAATATGGCAGTTATGAAGAGAAGCTGCTCGTGTTGATCACAATACAAACCTATAAAATAATTGTCTGTGTTGTTCACATAAAATATTATTATTCTAGTGTCTTCTATTTTATCCAGAGATGCTAACTTCTTTGGAATAGTATTTATTCTCACTCTTGATTTTAAAGAAGATCATGATGGAGAGGCGATCATGAATCTAAAGTAGTGCTGCACACCTACAACTATAATTGTTTCCTCTGATGCTTCACAAGATCTTGAAACGTTTTATTCTTTGTGTAATAATGGAGTCGAGTACTTGAATGGCAAAATTATCCTGAAGAAATCACCTTGTTATGTATTAAATAGTGTTAAATGCATCTAATGTTTTGACTACTGAGTGATGCTAATGAAAACTGTAAGGATTATTTAGTGTGTAGACGTCTATATTAGGAATCTTCATTTTGGTGATACACAGCAGGTCATACTACTGCTGATTATGAACTAAGTGGTAGATGACCTTCGCATCAGATTGGTTAGTCTCATTTATGCTTTATGAACTAACAGCAAAAAGTCTCTTGAAATAAGAAAGTCTAAAGGTTTTGATAGACAATTTATATTTATTTACATATGTGTGTGTTATTCCCATAGAACTGTGTGTGCTTGGTAGAATTTTCTAAGCAGATGTGGCATTGTTGAACTCAATTTTTTTATTTATAGTTATATAAAGGTTATGTATATATTCATATACTTAAGAATACTTATGTAAAACCTAAATTACAACTCTTGTAAGATGGGAACTAAAACAATTTTGATATGATTCATAGTTTATTCTGTAAAGAAAGATTCATTTATGATAGCATTTGTAATGTTTCTGCTGGGAATCAGAGGCATGTGATACAAGGAAAGTGTATATAGGAGTACGTTTAAATAACAGGACATCCTGTAAGCTGTATATCATGAACCTAAGCTTTGGCAAGACACCTACCCCACAACCATGAAGTCTAGGTTTAAATGGTTTCCATAGTGCTGACTGCATCAGTCCTTTTATACCATTAAGTAGAGGATTGTGTCTGCTCTTTTTATTATAATAGAAGTTATAAAATTAAATATAAAAATTTTCCTTTTATGTTATGTACATTCAAAGAAACAGGGTAGTGATATAAAAATTACCAAATTGATGAGTGAATTTATCAAATAAACACTGTTTTATGGTGCCAGTGTTTCTAAGTATAAGATGACAGGGTATTTGACTATTTGTAATCAGTTGTTGATCAACATAATTCAAACTTAGCCAGCTGTGCCTGCTTTGAGGATGCAGTAGTCACTATAGCAAGCCTCTAAGCCAAATCTTCCACAAAAAAAAAAGTTCTTATAGAAAAAATTTTATGTCTGTGTGTGTGTGTGTGTGTATATATAATATATGTATATATTATATATGTGTGTATGTATATTATATGTGTATATGCATGCACATATATGGGAACATATATATATCTATATATATAGATATTTTATATATCTATATATATATATAAATAAATAAAATGCTTGCAGGCACATAGGATGAGTGACCTATCAAAGGAGATCTTAGAACTTACCAGTGGGACAAATGTTGAATTTCTAAGTGCAGAACTTGGTCATACTTTGAATATTTAAGTACAAATTTAATTTCTTGGATTAGATTTGAGTGCAAAAGGCCACTTTAAAGCCTAGTTCCTTTATTGGAATGAGAATAAGAGCTAGCTCTGTAAGAATACCATTTAAAATGTTCCAACGTTTATTTTCATCATCATTGTCCCTTGTGACACAACTCAATAACTTGCTTTTCTGAGATTTGTGACACTTATATGTGATAGATACTGTGCCAAATAAAATAAATGTATGACAGTAATGCAAATACCAAGAAAAATCCCTGAGTCTATTGAAATAAATTTTATTGAATTTACTTGAACTTGAATTTCTACTGATTGAACTATGCAATCACACTCACTGTTTTTTAAATACTTGATGCACTGGCCTAGTTTTTCTTGTGTTGTTTTTCTGTGTTGTAAGTTTTAATTTGAAAGATTTTTCTAACCTAACTTTTAGTGTTCTTAACTTTTCGTGTCATCTGTCCCTTACTGGTAACATCGGAGCAGGGTATTTTGTTTTTTGTTTTTAAAGTAAATCTGCTGGCACAGAAGTAGCTTCTTGTTTGGTTTCTATAACCTGTTTGCAGTTAAAGATGGACTCACAGGGTGAAGAACTAAAAAAACAAATTTACCTCTGCTTTGGTAGATTTTTTTCTTCTTCATAAAGGAGTATTATAGAAAAAAGTAAACATAAAAATGTCTTTGTGGATTTTGTTAGTATTGTAAATTCAGCAATCTACTGATGGCTTAATTGTGATACTGTGAAGTAAAATGAACCCCTGTTCTTTTCAGTACATAGCAAGCACTGCTGCTTTCTGAAGTGTGATAGACGTGCTGTTAGGAGCCAATGTAATAGGACTCGAACACTGTTGTCTCCCTGTTAGGAAAGCAAGATGGGATGAGAAGAGCCCAGATGAGGCGAGACGAGGTGTTCTCACGTAACTGAATAAACAGACATTTGAGCATTATGCAAGATTATGAAATGTTACACTCCACTAAACACAATAAAATATTATTTTACAATTGCATTTACGTGTGTTTATTTTCATTATTATTGCTAAGATTGTCTATTCCCAATGGAATAAAAACATGCCACCATTTGTTAGCAGTCTTTTGGTTTTATAAAACAAGAATCATAAAGAATAGTTAATTCAGATCTAGGTAGGAGAAGAGGAAAGAGGGGACCTCTTGATTTAGAAACCCTCCCCCTAAATCAAGCAAAAAGGAAGATGCTAGATGTAAACTCAGTTCCATCAGTAATTGCAGGAAATTTTAATGAGTTGAAGATGTTTCAGCAGTGGTGCCTCATAAGTACAGTAGGTAGCTGTACTAGACCCTTTTCCATTGCGATGTATGATAAAGCACCATAGTCCAGGTAGCTTGCAGAAGGAAGGCACACACTTCCAGAGGGCTCAGAGTTGTCAACATCAGTATTTTGAAGCCTCAAAGTTCACCCCCAGCGACACACTTCTCCAGTGAGGCCTCACCTCCTCTGCCTCTCAAACAACCACCAACTTGGGAGCAGGCATTTAAATGCCAAAATTATGGGGGACATCTCATTTAAACCACTACAGTAGTGTATATCTCACAAAGACTATTTAAAATGGAGAAATTAATTGTTCAGCAAAGTTAGCAAGTCTCATATGGTAGATTTTTGCTTTTTAGAAATTTGCACACTTTTCTCCAGCCTGACCTTACTAATTTTACTCCCATCATTAGCATGTCAGAATTCTTTTTTGTAAATCTTCACCAACACTTGCTGTTTTGTTTTCTGCTTAATCAGGGCCATTCTAGTGAAGAAGGTAGTATCTCGTTTTGTGTTGATCTGTGCCTCTGATGGCTAAAGAAGATGAGCCCTTGTGGTCCATATTTCAAAACAATGAAATCAACAGCAAAGAACTGATGCACGCAGAGTTACCACAGCACCGATTGCCTGACAGCCAAGATGGAATCAAGCTATGTGCTTTGCTCTTGAGCTGATTAACAACCTACAATTAAGTTATGGGGGGAAAAAGTCTTGTACTTCTTTTTCTTACAAGCTTATTTAAACTTTGTAAACAGCCTTTGCTGCTGAAGCAAATTCTGGCTATCAGCATTTCTGATAGCCTGTGAATTACAAGGGATTGATCATTGAGCTGATATCTGACCCAACCACAGTGAGTTCTAAGGATTGTTTTAAATGACTTGTCCTTTCAGGTGGTTATTTTGATTTTCTTGGGCAGTAATTACACTGCTTAACTTAGCTGAAGACAGAAGGGAAACTGCTGCCTGTGTGAAACAAACTGTCCTCTTTAGCCTGGCCTACCATACACTGTTGTGGCTTGTCTTGCCCTTGGTAAGGACTCAGATTTCAAGGGTTCCTTGTCTTTCTGGCCATCTTATATGCCCTAGGAAGAGAATGAAGCAGTCATAAATCCCTTTGATTTTACAAATCACTGCCCACAGTATTTACTTACTGATCACATTTTTCTCTGGTGTTTTATGCTAGAGTGCAAATTGGGTTCTTGTTCCTCCATTTTGGCAGGAAGCAGAAAGTGCACCAGTCCACCATATTCCCTCAACAATCTGGAAGGTAGGCTCTATCTACTTGCCACTTAGAATACTTATTTTTCCTTGCATCTTGTTTTTCTTTTATCTCATTTATTCTAAGGTAATTTAGTTACATCGATTTATGTGGCTTCATTTATTTAGGTTTCTGCACATTGCAGAAAAGCTGGAGTCAGGTGATGGAATGGCACCTACTACCACCACAGCATATTAGTACAGCACTGAAGGAACCATTAGCTAGTCTCTGTAGGAGTTATCATTGGACAGGCTGTCTAATGGGCTGTAAACATCTGGGAGAAGGAAGCCACAATTGCTAGTGTTTGTACACACTGATCAGTCCTCTGTAAACACTGGCACTTGGAACACAGGAAGAAGGCTTTGCCAACTTGAGTCTGACCCATGTAGGGAACAGCTTTGCTTATTTCCCATGGGTCCAAGCCCCTGGGTCTTCATCATGGCCATGTTCATGTCAACAATACATTCACTCAGAAGTTAACTCGTTTAGAGCTTCCTTCCCTGTTTGCTGTGTAAAAGTACATATGATAAGTATTTTTGTGCACTACTTTTAAATGGGTTTTAGTAAAGGTTTACTAAAAAATTAGGACCCTAATGTTTTTGTTACCAAGAATGAAGTTATAGCAAATATTTTGTCAGCCGTTTATTTTGTAGTTAATAGTAATGGCACCTGAGTGAGTACACTGACATCATTTAGCCGAAAGCATCATTTAGGCTTGGACTGTGCAGCCAGTGCAGCTTCTTCACGCCACTTAGCTTTCTTTGCCAGATTCCAACTTGTTAAGGATTCATGCCGTTCCACAGCCTAAAAACACAACACAATACAACACGACTTTTTAGAACATACATCTTTGCTAGATATATGGAAAAGCCTTTGCAAAGTGAAAAGAGAAAAAATGCTGTAAGCAACTCACAGTTAATATCCAAGAAAAATGGCTCTGTGGAAATCACCTAAGATGCTAGACTTCTAGTCAACTGGGTAAGTGATATCAGGAACTTGCTGCCACCCACCTCTCTTGGGTCAAATAGACTCGTGTGTTGGATAGAAGCATCAAAAGTATCCTCCGGTACTAGAAATGGATATAACTCAAGGCTTGCACTGGCAGAGGATGGGAGGGAGATGCCAGGAAGGAAGGGAATGGTTTCAGCCACAGGGAATGCCCTGGGAAAACACTAGGCATCACAGCTGTGGTCTGGGACTTTATACAAAGGATTTGAGTGCACGATGTGAAGCTGAGCTGCGAATGAGAAGCTGAAGGAGCAGGGAAGGTGTGAAGTCCCCTCACCAGCCTGAGAAACTTGTAAGTAGGGGACCATTTATGTGGCAAAACCAAGCAAAACAACAACAACAAAAACAAAAACCCTAGTGTTCATCTTTTAGAAGAGAATATAGTTTCCATAAAAGATTTCTAGAATCCAAAGAATAACCAGTTTGGCCCAGGGATAGGATAGAAACAAGATGGTATATTTCTCTTTTCAGTTTTGAATATTCAGCCCAGTGAGTGTTCTGAAGTTTCCCCATCTGGAGAACATTCTAAAAGTAGGCGAATCCCAGGCTCTTAGGATAACATTACTAAGCTTAATGACAGGCATTCCCTGCCTAAGGTTAGGGGACTCAGACATTCGAAAACCTGAAGAAAAAAGCAAGAATTGAGGATATCATGTCATTTCCTCTAATGGTGTGGCCACTGGACTAGGTGGGAATAAGGAGGTTCAGAGGAGAGTGAAAGGTGATACCCAGAGGGTGAAGGGGTGAATGTAATCACATTGTATCCATGTATAAAACTTAACTACAGCAAACCATTGCAAGCAACAAAGTGTGCTTGAATAGCTGCCAGAAAGAAGAAAGAATCAAGGGTTAGGTAGAATGACTATTGCTTAAATATGCTCAGAAGGAAGGATACTGAGAGCGAGCTATGCATGTCAGAAGGCTGCATTATCAGCTGCCACAGCTCTAACCAGGCGGGTCACCGGTGACAAAATGAAGTGTGTCTAGATACAGCTTCCAGGTGGAGGCTCTTAGAGTGTCTGCCAGTATTATTGGAGCTGCTCATGGTAAAAATGTGGTCCGGAGGATCCAGAGATGGGAGGGTTTAGAGGCAGAGTGTAGAATGTGAAATAGCTGCCTACTTCTCTTTATAGATATTAAACAGAAAGTGTGCATGGAGGATGATGAAGAGCAGCTCATACTCAACCTACACAGCCATTTCCAACCTGCACACTTCTGTCTCCTAAGTTTGTGGAACTGTTACTTAAATTGTTTTAATTCAGAGAACGGACTCATCTGGCTTACTTTTACACTGCAGAGTTCTTATGCAAATTTTAAGCTGTTCTTTGTTAGTTTACAAACAGGAAAAAACTTTTGCCTCTCTCAGCGATATAATTTTTGGGGCCCAATTTTCATGACTATATTTCTACGATATATGTATATGGGTGGTACCAGGATCTACAATTGCTGAGTTCAGAACAAGGTCCATAGCATTTCTAAAAACAAGTTTTGTTTCTCTCACAACCCCTGTAGGGTTAGGTATTAAGCCATGGGCCTCACAGAAGTTAGGGAGTGGTCTGCCCCTGCACCTTGTCCCCAGCCCACCACCACTGGGAATTAGAGTTTTTAAGGAGTTACTCACCCTTTTGGCAGACACAATCACAGCAAAGCAGGCAACAATTGTGAGTCCGATCATTATGTAACAGACTTTCACTCGAGCCTTGTTTCTTGAAACAGCTATCATTTCAGGCCTAAACAGACATGTGGATTCTGCTAATTATTTTTAATATTTGTTCATATTAAAGCAATACAGCTTTCTGACTGGGCATGATAAATAATGGTAATGATTGCTTGAGTAGCAAACCATGGCTGTAAAAGACCACCAAATGCTAGCCCATTTGTTTTAGCAATTTCAAATTAGCACACATTTGTTCAGATTGCAATCTTAAGCTAAAGGTAGCTACTGTGAAATGACTATAATATATTTGGCTTATAATTGATCAAAATAGAACTACTAGCAATGCTTTGGACTATGATTTTTTATTTCCTAGCTTGGATAAAAGAATTGAAGCCATTTGGAACAGCTTGTATTTAAACACATTTCCCACGCTTTCAAGAACTTCTCAGTTTTTTCTTACCCCTTCCTATCTCATTCTCCAAAGAGACTAGTTATATGCAAGTGCCATACAATAATATCTTAGGTTTTTGCAATCTTATAAAACTGTTACAGTAGGAATCAAGTCTTGGGTGCTTTTATATTGTAACAAAACGTTATTGATTTGCAATGATAGTTAAATGTCATTTATCGATATGCATAAGGTTCTTGACTCTTGAAAATAACAAGTGGCATTCTTACCTAATATAAAATTTATATATAATGCTGTTACATTTTAAAAATTCATAAGGGTGTTAAATTTCCCTTGAAAATGAAAACTTTAACTCTTTCACTACTTGAAAAAATTCACAACAAATATAATAGCATGTTTTCTTTATATTTTAGACAGAATGTTAAAATGTCAGTTGCAAACAGGTTCGATTAGTGTCCAGGGAGAGGCTATTTGTTGCTAGCTTCTTTTCCAGATGAAACCTAAAAGATCTGATCATTTTAACCTCATCTGGCTGTGATCTTGGATATGAAATTAGCTTAACAATTAAAAACAAAACAAAAAAAAAAAAAGCATGACTCCTATAAATAGAATTAGTGTGCTGTGCAAAAAATGTAGAGTTTTGTCCTGTCAGTTACTTGTTTATTAAAATCTACAAAAGAAAGCTTACGTTGCAAGCTTAACATCTTAATAGGATTGTCCTTCCTAAAGCAAACGTTTAAAACATTTTAGAAAATAAAATGAAAGATATACAAATACTTGAAGCTCAGAATTACAATGATTTTTTATAAGTGTCTTATTCATTGGAAAAAGCTCCTGCTATTTCTGTTGACTGTGATCCTGAGGAAATTAAATTATCTCTATGAAACGGATTTTTTCCCCATATTCATCTATGTTGATGCAATATAGGTTAAAAAGAAATAGATAGGTTCTCTTGGAAATTAATTTACAACATTGCAGAGTCTTTACATTCTTACTTAGTTATAATGCTAGATATCAAAATTTAAGCCAGCTGAGAGTGGAATTTTGTTCCTTATCCTTTCTATATTTTTATTTGACCCATCATCATCACCACCACCACCATCACCATCAACCATTATTTGGGGGATTTGAGACAGAGTTTTTATCTGTAGCCTTGGCTGTCCTGGAACTCACTCTTTTGACCAGGCTGGCTTTGAACTTACAGACATCCACTTGCCCTCCTTTCCTAGTGTTGGGATTGAAGGTGTTCCTCACCACTGTCTGGCCTAAAATATTAAATTTTAACAAACAGAATTTATGCTATACATTTTTCTTAGCTTGATTCATATTTTCAGCAGTTTTGAGTTTATAAATGTCAGAGAGAGTGAACTTTGTTTAAAATAATTAGAAAAAAATTTTAAGTTGAATAACCATGGAAAACCATTTTAAAATGTCCCTTTTTATTTTTTTAACAGTTGCTCAAAGAACAAGGAAATTCTTCAGAATGATTACCTGGGTGTGCATTTTTGAAGCATGTGGTTTCCCGTTTTCATTTACTTGAGGCCACTTATGATGAGACCAACCATGCTGAAGCTGCCTAGTACCAGGAAACCGTGTACCCAAATGCCATTCTCCAATAGCCCAAAAGTCACACCAGGACTCTTTGCTTGTATCAAACAGTGAAGATACCCCTCTCTGTTTCTTCTCTCCTCAGCCACACCTCTGATATGGTGTGATTGAGGATGCAGTTTATCATGGGGATAAGGCGTGATGTTCGTTGCTGAAATGGTCATATGTGTCATCGTGAAGTCCAGAGTGACAAATGCTTGGGCTCGGCTTTTTTATTCAGTCCACGGAACTCCACCACCACCAGTTTACGGTAGGTCTTCCCACCTCAGTTAACTTTATCTAGTAATAACCTCACAGACACACTCAGCCATGTCTCTTTGCCAATCTGTATCTTGCCAAGTTCCTATTAACCATCACAGTACTCGCTGTTCAGAGCTCTCCAGAGCTCTCTGCAAGACTAGGAATTGCCCATTAAACTCCTGGGTTTTCAATTCAACTTCTGCACTCTGTCTGTAATGCCAGCTACCCACTGTCGAATCGAACACCTTGACCTTTATCCACATTAGAGGAGTGTTGTAAACTCCCTATGTCAGTGTTAGTCAGTGTGTAGCTCTGACTGTCTTGCTCCTGGCCAGCAAAGTACAGTTTGAACACTATGTCCCAGCCCAGGCTGCAAATCTCCCTGCGGGCGAAACTCGGGCAAGGACCCACTTCACACTTACGGTACTAGGGGTGGGATCTCCTCTATAGATTTGAAACGCCCGGTCCATAGCAGAATTTTCTTGTCGAATTTCGAAGGCTTGTACTGGGCAGGGATCCTGTGAACTTTCTCTACAATGAAAGCAACAGGCAGATCAAGAAGCACATTGCATCCTTAAGCTGGAATCCACCACAGCCCCCTCCCTCCCAGCCCTGCCCTACTCTGACCTGGGGGCTCAAAACCGCTGGGATTCTGGCCGCTGGAGCTGCAGGGGTGACACAGGACTCGGGAACCCCATCCTGGCCAGCACGATATGATTTGAGGAGCACGGTGAATGGTGAACCCCAAGCCTAGGCGCAGAAAGCTGCTGCGGACCCAGAGCATCTTACACAGTCGCTGGAGCCCACAGCCACCCGCTGGAGAGCTGGGGCCTACTCCCGGTCCTGGATGCTGGGCTGCGTGCGCACTGTCTACTCCCTTTTCCCGCCCCAGCTGGGACACAGAAGAATTCTCCTGGGGGCAGGCTGGGTCCCAGGGAAAATTTCGGGGCACAGAACCACCAATCCTTGAGGCAGTTCAGCGAATCATTTAAAAACATTTCTTGGTATTGAGTAGATATGGTCCCGTTAGAGAATAAAGCTAAACCTTTTACTGTCTTTAGAATGCAGGAAATGTAACTCTCGACCAAGCAAGCAAGGTCAGGAACACTATAAACAAACTAAGGATTCCCTGGGAGGAAGCTCTGTGAAACCAGCCCTACTATTTCGCTCTGTAATTTATTGCCTTTCTAGGTAAAAAAAAAAAAAAAAAAAAAAAAAAAAAAAAAAAAAAAAAAAAAAAAAAAAACCTCAGTTCCTAGTCCTTTTCATTTCTTAGTCCAATACTTGAATGAGGGTGGGGAGCAATTGTGGAGGTCAGAGGGTTAACTCTCAGAGTCAATTCTCACTTTCCACCCTGTGGGTTCTGAGGAATGAACCCAGATCCTCAGGCTTGACAGCAAATGTCTTTAGCAACTGAGCCATGTTACAGGTCCCTAATGTGTGCCAGTCTCCTGTTTCCTTCTACCCTCTCGTTGCTGCTGAAAGGGGGAGAAAATGTTCTTTACCACTAAACAGGACTAAAAGTTCAGAGAGAAAGGATTTATACAACAGTCCTCTACTTTGAAGAAGTCCTCATTGGACTCCTCCAGCATTGAGACTCACGAAGTGGAATTGCTCTCAGGGACACAGAATCAACTGTGCCTATTTCTGCTTCCTAATTTTCAGCTTCCTGCCACAGCTCGCGCCTGCCACATCTCGCGACTGCCACAGCTCGCACCTACCACTGGTTCTCCGGCTTGTATTCTTTCTAACTAGGCTGGTACTCCGAAAGAAGACCTTCTCTTCAGTCGCTGGTTCCTCTTAAACATGGTTAGTTCTCTAACCATCTGTGAAATAGTGACTGTGGGCAGAACAAAGCTTAAGCCTTCACGCCTGGCTTTGAAGCTAAACTGTGTAATGTAAGACTTGCACAATCATGGGTCCCCTTCTTCATCTCATTTGTAAAAACATTATTTTTACCTTTTGTTCATTTAATCCTCAGCTACTTTAGCCCTCCCTCGAATGCGTCAGATATTTCTCAGAGCTGGGTTAGAGCAGTGATGTTACGTGGGGTGTAGTGGGACTTAAAAAAAATAATGAAAAGATACAGTAAGCTAGAGTAGGGTTTAGGTCCGAGGCTAGGGGCATTGGGAATGCTGAGGTCTTAGTCTTTAAATAATATGTGGTTCCTTTCCACCATCTCAGACTAGTCCCTGAACACAGTGCATTTTAATTTAGGAGATTCCTTGTGTACAATTGTGAGTTCTCTGACTAGAAGGATTGGTTATTATGTTCCCAATGTACAGGGAAAAATAGGTACTTAGTAGATGCTAAGTAGGTATTGAATAATGAGTGGATGGATTCAAGTCTTCAAAAACAGAAAAGTCTTCGTGCTGGTTAGTTTTAGAATAACTCGAGGAAAGGGAACCTCAACTGAGAAATTTCGTTCATAAGATTTTGCTGTAGACGAAGTTGATTGATAAATGACTGATGTAGGAGGGTCCAGCCCACTGTGGGCAGTGGGATAAGAAGCAACCTGAGCAAGCCGTGGAAAGCAAGCTGGCAAGCAGCACTCCTTGACTTCAGTTTCTGTTCCGGTTCTTGCCATGAGTTCTTGTCTTGACTTCCTTTCACGATAGGCCAAACAAACTCTTTCTTTTGGTCCCGGTGTTTATCACACCAACAGAGAAGTCAACAAGAACAGACTTCTCCCAGGCGAGTTTTAGAAAAGGATTGAAATACTTCTCAATCTACGTCCCTTTCTATCTTGTATCTGCAAGTGCTGGTTATGCTGCTAGCTTAAAAATAAATATTTATGGAACCGAACTGAATAAAATCCCTACTTGAGAAAGTACATTGCCACAGATATATGATGATCCCTTCATTATAATACTTGACAATTTTCCTGTCATTCAAATACCTTTTCAAAAAAATATATTTTATTTTTACATTACCAGGGTAAGTGTCCATAAGCTGGAGTATAAACTATCTCTGGGAAACATCATTCATAGTTCACTATGAAGTATTAAATTAGCTAACTATGAGCATTTTCCTGGAGTGACCTGATGTCATACCCTCAAGCATTCCTGGTGGAACAGACCTACAGGGGACAGAACAAAGAAATAAGCGCTCAAGCCATGAAAGAAAGAACAATTTGCATCCTATTCTTTACCCCTGACAAGTTAAGCTAGGACTTTGGGGAAGAACTCTACACGAATTACTTACAACTGCATAAGAAAAATGTTTTTCTCAGCTCTATAATTAGAAAATAGTTGAATCATTTTATTAGAAGAAAAATTATTGTATTTCTTTATTTCTTGTCAGGATATTTATTCATTAAAGAAATATTTATTGAGTGTTTCCTATGTGCTGGGTGCTGCTCTGGGCTCTGATACAGTAGCACCTAGCCAGTTAATGCCTGACTATGGCAGAAGGAATTCATGCATAGGAGTTTCAGTTGACCCATTCTGTCTTTGTGTTATTGTTCAAGCCAAAGTTCCTGTCCCTTATTTGAAAAGAACATTTCAGGATTATGCCTTCAAAACTTGTTTTTCATTAACATAGCTTATATTTCTGGTTCTATGTCTGCCATGATTGCTTCCTAAAACACACCACTGTGCCCAGGAATAGATTTGGTGTGGGTGACTTTTTCTTTCCTTCCATTTTAATATCGAAAATGGCATGGTCTGTCTTACTTTAAGGCAAGAGATGCAAAGATTGAGCTATGGAGTTGCCCTGGGGATACGCCAATCTGTCTGGGATGGTGGTTCCTTGCCAGGAAATGTTCCTCTCCCAAGGGAAGTGTTAGGAGAACTTTAATTAGTTTGTGTTTTGACCTTTTACTAATCTTTCAGTGGGAAAAGCCCAAAATGATGTTTTCCCTGCAGACTCATCTCACAGTGGTCTCTATTGCAGGGGTAAACTTTCCAACTACATATAGTCCTTAAGAGGCTTGATTACCTACCATTCAACACGTCATCACTTAGGGCACCAGCAACAGAAAAAAGACAACAGCAAAGTGAAGGGACTCTATTTTTATCAGGGAAAAATTTGAAGTTATTCTCACATTTTGAACAATGAGGAGGAACAGAAGAGATCTCAATGGGATGGTAGAGATTTGTTGATGGTCCTGCAATTACTTCCTAAGTGAACATTTGTATACAGGTTGATTAATGATAGAAGACTTCAGTACTTAAGGATGGAAGAAGTGTTAATAAGACCTGAGTTCTTACAGCCACAGCCAAAGGCATTGAAACCTTGCTCTGGCTAGATAGCTCTCTAAAACCCCCTGCCAACATGTTCCCTTCTTGTCCCCTTTCTATTTCTGCATGCATGCACGCACGTCCTTATTCACAGCCTGCAAAAGCAGTCCTGAAAAAAATTACAACAAAGGTAGGCAGGACTCTTTCAGAGCGTTTAGTGTTGGAGTCTGTACAGTCAGATTCAAATTCTCTGTCCTCCTCCTCATATCCCTAGACATATAAACATGTCAGGAACCACAGTATGTTATACCTATTTTATTGTTAATTTGCTTCACTCGGTAGACTTATTTATTTGATGCCATGAGTGTTTTGCCTGCATGTATGTATGTGTACCATATGTCTGCCTGCTGCCCAATGAGGTCAGAAGACAGTGAAAGTTTCTCTGGAACTAGATTTAAGGATGGTTGTAAGCTACCATGTAGGTGCTGGGAACCAAACCTGGGTTCTCCAAAAGAGCATCAAGTAACGTAACTGCATAGCCATCATTCAGCTCTGTTACTAACAGCTTTGGGGATCTAAATGGATCATGGTGGACAGAGACTGCCACATTGAAAAGTAATTAGATGACCACATAAATCAGATATGTGCACGAGGGTCTTGAGGGCCATTTAACTACATTACAGTCAGCTAAAGATTGTTTGAGGCATGACCACTTCAAATAGACGCACTGTCTGCAGGCTATTTATACAGACTATATTTCAACAAGTAGTTCTTTCTGTGTTTCTTTTTACCTTTGACTTTTTTTGGTTTTAGAAAATTTTTATATATTATGATTATATATTTTCCCTCACCCAATTCCTCCCATGTGCTCCTCACATCCCTACCCATCCAACTTTACACTGTCTTCCTTTCTTTCTCTCAAAACAAAACCACTACCACCACCCCCCAGAAAAACACCAATCAAGGGAAAAATAAGAAACACATGCATACAAATGAAAATAAAACAATGAATCCAAAAAATCAACAGCCAACAAAAGGCAAAAAATAATAAATAGCAAAGCAAAATGAAACAAAAATCCCATGAAAATACCACTGAATTTGTCCTGTGTTGGTCAGCTATTCCTAGGCATAGGGCCTGACCTGAATTGTGGTTGATATGCCCTCTGGAGAAAACGGGTTTTCCCTTTGCCAGCAGGTGTCAACTGCAGACCAGTTATTAGTTAGAGGTAAGTAAAAGCCCATGTCTACTCCTTCTCAGTGCTGTGACCCCATCTGGCTTGAGGCTGTGCAGGGCATGCGTGTACTGCCACAGTGTTTGTGAGAACTCTATGAGTTCATATGTGCATTAGTGCCATTGTATCTGGGGACACTGTTTCCTTGGAATCAACCATCCCTCTGGCTCTTGCACTCTTTCTATCTCCTCTTCTGAATAGCTCCCTGATCCCTGAAGGGAAGGTTTTGGTGAGAACATTCCAGTTAGAATGAAGTCTCAAGTCTCTCACTCTCAGCATATTGTCTAGTTGGGTCTCTGTGTTCATTTCTATCTACTACAAAAGTGAAGCTTCTCTGTGTAGACTGAGTGACTATAGCAATATATAATTAGGAGCAGTTTTATTGCTATGTTCCTTTATCAGAATAACAATAGTGAGTTTCCCCCTAGGTCTGTGATGGTAGTTTCGGGGCTTGAACTACCATAGCCGTGTCAGGCATGGATTTCCTCTCAAGGAATGGGCCTTAAATCCAACTAGAAACTGGCTGCTTACTCCCTATAATGTCTGTGCCACTACTGCATCCATATATCCTGTAGGCAGGTCACTGTTGTAGGTTTATATAATCAAGCCTAATTTTTTCTGTGTGTATTCCCCAGATCAACACTCAGAACTTTTAATCATGCTGGAACTTGAACACAAATCTTTGTACTTGCTAGGCAAGTTAACACTAAGCTATATTCTCAGACAGGGATTCCTGTTTAGAACAGTGGAACACGTGAAACTCAGCCCACTCAGCTAAGCTGTCATGAGCACCGCAAACATACACAAAATGTGTACTCCAGCCACCCAAGCCGGAAATAATGATGTTAATTGATAGATTGATAATGAAGTGAATTGCTGATAGTGTAACACTATCAGCAGTGTAAAGTAATTAAATGCAGCCAAGTATGGCGGTACACACTTGTAATCCAAGAACTTGGGAATTGGAAGCAGGAGAATGACAAGTTTGTGGCCATTCTGGGCTACATAGTGAGTTGCAAAACACCTTGGGGTTGTAGCGTGTAGTTTTGTCTACATTGCTTTAAGTTCCTGGCGAGTTGGAGCTATCTCAGATCCTCGAATAGAATACACACACACACACACACACACACACACACACACACACACACACACACACACACACACCAGTTAATCTTGAGATGCCTTGGCTAACTCAATGACTGGGCACCTCTAAACCTTCCCCTGCTATCCCAGGCCCAGTCAGGGAAGTGGCCAAAGGCCAGTTTCCTGGAAACTCACATGGCTGGTTGACTTCATCTTTTTCACTACTGTGTCCCCTTCTCCTCTTCTCCAGTCCTTCCCATTCTCTCTGTGTCTTAACCAAGCAACTCTCAGTGTCCTACTCTATGCTCAGCCTTTGGCTACCGGTAACTTTATTCATAGATCAAATCAAAACAAAACGAAACAAAAACAATTAGGGTGAGGACCTTCAGCATCAGTAAACACAGATATCCCACCAAAGCATCAGAGCCACCTCCCTACATGGGGGACATAGTGAAACTTCATCTCAAAAAAAAAAAAAAATATATATCATACAGCACAATGTTATTCTTTATGGGATTCAAATTTGCGTGTTTTAATTAATGAAGGCTTGAAAGTTGAATGCTCCCCCAGTTCTTTATCCACACCATCTTAGCATTGGACTATGCTATGCAGGCTGTAAGGGGAGAAAACTCATCAGCACTCTTACCCAGCTGTGAACACTGCAAACCACAGTAACAACCTAGTAGGCAAGATGCACCCACTGGTGCAGTTAGTGGCATAAATATTACGGGGATAACCAACAAGACTCTACTTGGATCTGAAGTCCGCTCCACAGAAGTGTTAGGTATTGTAGACTGAATCAAAAACACATGGCTAGGGAGATGATAGACCCTATACAGGAATTTACTGGCACTGTTTAGCTAAATTGGCATGATCCCAACTGCCTTCAAATTATTGATGTTTCTATCTATAGACAGATGCTACCTCTCAGTCAGAGAACACGCTCATTCAAGTGAACAGTAGTGAATGTAGAGATGCATGGCTACTTACCATGCTGAGAGCACGTGATAAATGAGCACACAGCTTTCAATGAGATATTTATACCATCTCCTCTAGGACTCCAAGAATGCTGTGGATGAAGGACCAGTAAGCACATAAGAGCTGAAGACAAGGAGAAGAACTCCTGAAATGTTGAGGGTCTGACACAACCATTGCAATCATGAAATCACAGCAGCTGCAGTGACCTGCATAAGACAGGGACAGTCAGCAGTCAACTATAGAACTGAGTGGAGCACATGGGACCCTACTCCTCCTTGCTGAATTGCTGGGTACTGATAGATCACAGGGGAGGGGAGGTTATTATTGTCTTCAGTTATGGACCTACTGGTGAGCTGACCAAACTCCAGTACTTAGTTTGGTAAACTCTGTGGGACACAAAATACACAAAATGTCATGCTCGTGGAGGAGAAGGGTTAGGAGGGAGATAAGAGAGGGTGGAGGGAGAGTAATCAGAAGGCGTTATACACAGTATGAAACTGTCAAAGAACAAATCTAACAATATAAAAATAAAAGTAAACTTGAGATGTAGGTGAACATAAAATTATAAATATTCAGTAAACATATTCAGAAGGCGTTATATACACGTATGAAACTGTCAAAGAACAAATCTAATATAAAAATAAAAGTAAACTTGAAATGTAGGTGAACATAAAATTATAAATATTCAGTAAACAAGCAATCCATCCTTATCTTAAAATTTACTGCTTGTTGATTAGTAGTGTCGTGTTGTTTGTTTTTTTCTGCTTTCCTTCAGCCCAATGAAAATTCTACGGCATGTTTATTTGTTCATCAAGAATCCAGCGCAAGCCACATGTTTCAGATGTCTCTGTCCTTGAACTTGGTTGTGTCTCTTCCCCTGTCTTCATTACTAAATAATCCTGGCATAGTAAAATTTATATGAGCGAGACAGTAAATCTTCAGTTTCCCTCACTCACCTGTGAAGCCCCTTCAGCATGTTTGGGCTTCATGCTAAGTAAGCCTATTTCTCATTAATCGCTTCCTAGGCAAAGACTGGGGTTGACTTTTTCTTGAAGTTTCTAGAAGACAGGAGGCCATGACCATGGTCAGCATGGAGCTACTGAGGCTTTGCCATAGTAAGCCACATTTAGATGACACACACGTTTCCAACAGAGACTGGGTGAGACTTTACATATAGGTTTTAATTTCTCTTATATTTTATAGCACAAATAGTCCCGCATCAACGAACGTTTGAAGTAGCTTCTAAGTTAGCACATAGAGGTAGGCCGGGAGAGCCAGATGATGGCTAATGTTCATTATAATTGTCAGTAAGACATGACACAATCGTAGAAAATTTCAAACACTCTGAGTTGAATTTTATTGTTTGCACAAGGGGTGAATGTTTGGAACGAATGAGCAAATGGTATAAAATATTTAATGAAGATTTTGTGCATATGCATTACATTTACATTTGGCAGAAAATGCAGTTTATGCAATTATTTTACCCTAAGGACATAAAGTAAAAGATGAGATATTATTATTTTGCTAAACATTAAAATTGTATTTTTTGCTCTAAAACTCTAAAAAACAATTCTTTGCTTCTAAGAATATATTTATGTTATCACCTCCAATTACTTATATAAGTAAGTGAATAAAATAAATATTTTATGTCTATAGTTTTATTCATCAGTATTAAAGTATACTGAAACATAAATATTAGCACTCATCATGAAATTATTTTTAAAGGGTCTCAAGTTTTTATACCAAAGAGTAAAAATACAACTGGCCACTAGGTGGCAGCAATATCCTCAATTTGTTTTACAAACTGGCGCATATGGGAATTCCTGGAGGTGAATAGGATGACTTATCTTTCTGTTCTTAAGTAACTCACAGTCTGTTTTCCGAAGTTCATGTACGTACATTTACTCTCCCCTGTTCGTTAGTGAAAAAGTCTAAGCATAACCTTCTCTCATGTCAGAGGAAAAGTGAGACTTCTCTGCTTTGCCCAAGTCTAAAGTACACGGAATGAATTCATGAGTTTAAGGTCACTACCCCATGCCCCATGGGAGTAGCTTGAGAGCTTCCTGTCCATATCTTTCTGCTTCAGTACTCTTGTTTTCTGAATTGTTTTCATGACTTTTCTACGTTCTAGAAATTGAAATGAGCTTGTATAGCATAACCTTTTCTTGGTATTCTTTTAAAACAGTGCCTGTCTAGACAAGAACTCACAGTCCTCTGTCTCAGCTCCCCACTACTAAGGTTATAGATATATGTCACTATATTATATTACATTATATATAAATAATATATAATTAATATTTTATATTAATATAGTGACATGTATCACTATATTATATTTATCTTATTATTTGTGACAACTCAGTGTTGAGTTTATTCATAAAATGAGATTATTTATGATTTACTGCATCTCTGTTGTGGATAGTTAAGTTGTTTTTAAGTCCACTTGCTATAATTATTTACAGGGTGTTCTGTTAGACTTGAGTTCTGCTATTCTGTTGAATTCGATGTTTAGATAGTCATATTTTTCAATTAGTAGTTCTTGAATTTAATTTCAATCACCCACTAAAATCGTCTAAAGGGATGGGCCAGTACAGTTTTACTCAGGTACAACTAATTGGATTTAAGGACATTGCTGAATAGAAAGAAAATGTTTGAACAAGATGATGCTCCTTCATACTTTGATTTCTGTGATTTAGTGTGTGGGGGGCATTGTACATATTCATGTATGTGTATACA
This sequence comes from Uromys caudimaculatus, assembly GCA_028551405.1. Taxonomy (NCBI): domain Eukaryota; kingdom Metazoa; phylum Chordata; class Mammalia; order Rodentia; family Muridae; genus Uromys; species Uromys caudimaculatus. Next base: position 16,129,109 of record CM052720.1, read on the forward strand.
TGTGGGGTCAGGTATGTGCGCGCATGGATGGATGTGCACGTGGGGACCAGAAAGCAACTTGAGTGCTTTTGCACTGCCACTGTTATCTCCAACCCTTTGTGATACAGGGTCTTCTCCTGGCCCAGAAATAACCAGTTAGGGTAGGCAAGCTGCCTGGCCAGTGAGCTTCATGGGTCTTGTCCACTCTGCCTCTGTCTCCAGCACTGAGCTTACAAGTGCTTGCCACTGCCATAGTCGCACAGGACCAGAGCAAGAGACGTAGTAACGGGGAAGGGGAAATCTCGTGGGACCCCACTTTAGGCAAAGAACGACTGAGGACGAAGGACTAGGGGCTGCTGAGAAGAGGAGAAATAGACTCTTCAGGGAGATGTTTCCTAGTTGGTTATTTATTAGGAAGTGGTCAACCCCAAATCATATATGTAAAAACAGATGTAAATAAACTCAGCTGCTTGTGTTTATGTATTTATGCATTTATTTATATACTTAACCATAGTAAAGAAGAAGAGATCTTGAATTTGAGAGGAATCAAGGGGGTAATAAAGGAGGAGCAGAGGGGAACGAACAGAGGGAGAAATGGTGGAATTATATTTTAATTTTTCAAAATTGCAAATAATAATTCAGGAGTTTATATCAAAACCCACTTCCTCTTGGTTGTACTCTATTTGTCACCTTATGTTTATTAACAAATATGAACAGCCTGGGGGGTCCTGTGACCCTACTTAATCACATGCTTAAATGCCATAGACAGCATTTAGTTAGGCTTTATAAACTCTGCTTCTTGTATACTCATTGCTGCATCAGCGTCTCATCCCTGGTCTCCCCTCTGACTTATCTGGAAGGACTGACCATTCCCTCCTTGGTCTCCCCTCTGTCTTATCTGGAAGGGCTGACCATTCCCTCCCTGGTCTCCTCTGTCTTATCTGGAAGGACTGACCATTCCCTCCCTGATCTCCCCTCTGTCTTATCTGGAAGGACTGACCATTCCCTCCTTGGTCTCCCCTCTGACTTATCTGGAAGGACTGACCATTCCTTCCTTGGTCTCCCCTCTGTCTTATCTGGAAGGACTGACCATTCCCTCCCTGGTCTCCCCTCTGTCTTATCTGGAAGGACTGACCATTCCCTCCCTGGTCTCTCCTCTGTCTTATCTGGAAGGACTGACCATTCCTGGCACATTCCCAGCCTTCATCAGGAGTCTTATTTTAGAACGTTCTATAGTGTTTGTTTTATTATTATTACTTAAGCATTTCTTTGATTTTATTGTATTTGCACTAAGTAATACAGGGGCTTGTTGAAAGTGGGATTTATTAACATTTTTGTTCTTAAACAAAATGTATAAAATGTATAAAAATGGAAATAATAAAGCATAGCAAACAAAAGTCAACCTGGCCATGCAATGTGGAGGGGAAATGTTATGGATGTATGTCTTTTATTCTACCTATCATCTATCTATCTATCTATCTATCTATCTATCTATCTATCTATCTATCTATCTATCTATCTATCTACCTACCTATCTATCTATCATCTATCTATCTATCTATCATCTATCAAAGTTATGGAAGAATTATCCTTATTCAACTTAGTCTTTCTTCATATAATGCATGCAAGGACTTTAAATATCTATTCCTGTAAATTTACCCTCACTTTAAAATGTTTATAAAATGGTCTTTCATTGAGAAACTGTACATAATTTGTTTAATTGTATATGTTTTAACTTTTCACTTTTCAAAGTTCTCTGTTATTTGAGGATTTTGTAAAGAACACCTTGGAAATATGTCTCTATATAGGAAAGAGCTTGGTTTTAGAGGCTTAAATAGGTAACTGTGGGATTTCTAAATCAGAGACTTCCTCCAGACAGGCTTAGTGAATGAGTTGTTCTGCCTCCACCTTCCATTTATATTATATGGTAATTCCTACATCCACGCTCAGGCACGGGTCATGCTAAGCACGCCTGTTTTCCTGCTCATGTGTGAGCGTGTTACAATGCCCTCTTTCCGCCTTGTCATGTCCTCTTTCATCTTACTGGAGAAACAGGTTTGTGAGGTGAGCAGAACCTTTCCACTTGGCTGTCTCTAAGATGGTTTATTCTTTCTGTCTCTCCTTTTCCTTCATGTTTAAGCAGTGTATGGCAAGGACATGGGGAAGTGTTCGTATGAAATTCCAGAAATCTTTCGCTCAACTGCACTGTGTGTGAACTGCTGTTCTAGAAGCAGGTCACGTGTGTGAATTCATTTCAGCTTGTGTGAGCATAAGCAGGATCCTCAACCCTGCTGTTCCTCTACTTCCTCCTTAGAGTTACACCACAAGGTTGTTGTGAAAACAAAGGCTACAGTGGTGATGACAGTAATAATATTTTGAATAGTGAGGTACAGCTTTCAAAGTACTTTAATGTGCATTATCTTTAAAAAATGGTTAGATCTACTTTTTACTTTATGTACATGAGTGTTTTGGCTTCATGTATGTACATGCACCACATGCATATCTAGTGCCTATGGCGATTGGAAGAGGATATCAGATTTTATGAAGCTGGAGTTAGGGATAATTGTGTGTCCCTATGCTGGGGCTGCTGCTGCTGTACCCAGGCCCTCTGCAAGAACAAGTGCTCTTAATCACAGAACCGTCTCTCTTGCCATGGGTGTTATCTTTTGGTCTTTATAATAAGCTTATACAATAGGCCAAATACATATTGTTTAGTTTTTAAAATTGCAATTATGTATCTCTCCGTGTGTGTATGCGTCATTGTATGCATACATGTGGATATCAGAGAACAACTTAAAGGAGGTCCTTTTCTCTTTCCACCACGTGGGTCTCAAGGAATCAAACCTAGGTGATCATGCTTGACTGCAAGCTCCTTTAATAGTGAAGCCATGTCATCTACCCCCAGACAAGTGGTTTTATCGGCCTTCCCTCTTTCTTTCCTTCCTTCTTCCCTTCTTTCCCCCTTCCTTCCTTCCTTCCTTCCTTCCTTCCTTCCTTCCTTCCTTCCTTCCTTCCTTCCTTCCTTCCATTTCTTTCTAAGCTAACCGTGCTGTTGCAAACTGGTAGAAAAACCAAAAGGAATTCATTTAAGACATTAAAGGAGCTACTTTAATAGAATGCCAAGGGAAAAAATTAAAAATGTTTACCTGGCAAGGAACTACCATGGACACATTTTTCCTTCTGATACCTCCTGATATCTTTCTGATATCTTTCTGTGAGAGAAAATCGTCCCAGCAACTAATAGTTGTCTTTCATGCTTCTTACCCAAATTCTTTGTATCTGATTTTAGAGAACAATTTAACCATGAGGAAACAGAAGACTGTATGTTACTTTCAAGTGTATATTTTATATAAATTGTGTTAATATATAGCAGTTCAGCCTCCCAAGACCTGCTGACAATAGGTTAGAGTTTTCTTCCCTCTCTTCCCAGATATTTATTATAAACACGGAACTGGGACCTTACAAAAACCCATTCTCAGTGATTCGGACACTGGTCCAAACATATTACCTCCAAGCACAGCTCATTGTATTTTATCTTATAGGAAAACAAGAAAAGAATGTTCCAGTGTCTCAGAACAGTTTTCTTACTTTCTTGACATCCTTGAGAAGTGAATGGCAAGTGATGTGTGTGTGTGTGTGTGTGAGTGTGTATGTTTGTAAATGTGTGTGTTTGTGGGTATGTTTGTGATTGTATGTTGTGAGGCAGTGGTCTGTGACAGGCAATCTGGCATCCAGTTGAGCACAGGTGTAAAATCTGGGTGACCCAGCAGAACAATCCGCAAGGGACCAGAAAATGTTATGCCAACGCTCCCGGGAGGCTTTTGTCTCCAGTCACATACCACCCCTCCTCAGGTAGAGGTGTGGCCACACAGCCCCAGGTTAATGAGGCACCTAGAGACTTAGCCATGCCCCTTCCCAGTTACTATATCTGCCTCCCATCTCCCAGAGGCCATGAGGTACAAGTCCATCCACACCACTCCACACAATGAAAATAAACATCTTAGAATTATGGACTGTCTCTTCACCTGGACCTGCTCGTGGGAAGAGAGGGATCTGGCCTTCGATTAAGGAGCCACATCTAATCTCTTGCCCAGGGCTTCCCAGCACTCCCAGATGGTACCAATTCACCCAAGCCTAAGCAGCTAGCCCGGCGCCCCAAGCCACTGAAACCTGGTCTCGGCAAGAACCCCAGCTGCGCTCTGGCTAGCCAGTCTGAGGCACCCTGCAGTGACTGAGATGCCCCTGGCTAGAGAACCCACAGAGACGGCTGCTGCACATTCCCCGGGAATGGACCCCTCCCCCCACCCACGGGCAGGGCCCACAAAGGCTTCCCACAGCCCCCACCTGCCCATTGGACTGTGTGGGAAGGCGTTGCCACTTCCTGCATGTCTCCTGTCCCACCCAGAGCCACAGCGCCCGGGACAGACACGTGGGGCTTCTTTCCACTGCGCCAGACTTGTTCCCACATCCTGTGTCTGTGCTTGTGTGTGTTTGTGTATGTGTGTTTATAATTGTATGTGTGTTTGTGTATGTGTTTCTCTCTCTCTCTCTCTCTCTCTCTCTCTCTCTCTCTCTCTCTCTCTGTGTGTGTGTGTGTGTGTGTGTGTGTGTGTGTATATGTGTGTGAGTGTTTAATTTTGGAATTCTGCTTCAAAGAAAAGAAAGCCCTGGCATTCACAGAAATAGGACCTGCATTCCAAAACGTAGGCTTCTTTTAGCTAATGACTTAAAACAAAAACAAAAACAAACAAACAAACAAACAAACAAGCAAACAAAGAAACTTCCACATTGTCTGTGTTCTTCACAAGCAGCACAAGCTGAAAGCAAAGATCTAGTCTTTAAGTTCACTCTGGATGAAAATATTGGGGATAATTCTCTGGGGTTATCACATTCTCTTGATATCAGATAAACACTATTTTTCTTGTAAGGATCAAACACCATTGTTAATTTAACCAACAAAGTACAACACTTTACCATGAAAGGAAATGCTGTGATTGTGTACAAGACGCTGCATTTCACTGGAGGTATAAAGGAGGAGAAATGTAAGCAAGATAATAACTGCTTTATAACAGAATAGATGTGTTTTGGTGTGAAGTCAGAAACAGTATCAGGAGCCTAATAATTGCCAGAGATACAGGCCACAAAATCAGATGCAGGACTCCTCCTGTCCTGAAGTCCTCATGATGGATTTGGAGCTATAGAATTTAAACTCAGAAACATTTAGCATAATTCTGTCTGGGGGGGCTTCATGTTCCAAATTGAAAAGTGGAATGAATTATATGCAGCACAAGAGCTTTGGCACTGACTCTAGCTTCAGACTGCAAATTCCAAAGTGGGGGAAGTGGAAACACTTAGCTTAGTTACAGATGAATTGTGGTTTTCAAATAGTTCTCTGTCTGTCTATCTATCTACCAATCAATCAATCTTTCTATCTATCCACCTATCTACCCATCTATCATCTGTCTGCCAACCTATCCTATCTGTCCATCCATCCATCTGTCCGTCCATCCATCCATTTATCATCTATCTATCATCTATCTATCTATCTATCTATCTATCTATCTATCTATCTATCTATCTATCTATCTATCTATCTATCATGTATTGTCTATGTATCTATCATCTATCATCTATCTATCTATCTATCTATCTATCTATCTATCATCTATCTATCTATCTATCTATCTATCTATCTATCTATCTATCATGTATCATCTATCTATCATCTATCTATCTATCTATCTATCTATCATCTATCTATGTATCTATCTATCTATCTATCTATCTATCTATCTATCTATCACGTATTGTCTATGTATCTATCATGTATCATCTATCTATCTATCATCTATTATCTATCTACCTATCATCTATCTACCTTAAATATGACAATAGTGCATATCTGTCACCCTGCACACAACTCAACTCCAAATGATTGACAGACCTCAACATAATGACAGATGCCCTGAACCTGATAGAAGAGTATGTGAAGGCTAGTCTTGAACTCATTGACACAAGAAAAGATTTTCTGAACAGAACACCATTAGTACAGGCACTGAGATCAACAAATAATAAATGGAACCTCATGAAACTGAAAAGCTATGCATGACAAACGACACTGTCATTTGGACAAAGTGGCAGCCTGCAGAATGGGAAAAGATCTTTACCAATTACACACCTGATAGAGGGTTAATATCTAAAATATATAAAGATCTTTAAAAATTGTACGCCAAGAAAAGAAATAAGCCAATCAAAAATGGGGAACAGATGGGGGATGGAGAGATGGCTCAGTGGTTAAGAGCACCGACTGCTCAGAGGTCCTGAGTTCAATTCCGAGCAACCACATGGTGGCTCTCAGCCATCTGTAATGGGATCTGATGCCCACTTCTGGTGTGTCTGAAGACAGCAACAGTATACTCACATACATAAAATAAATAGATCTTTAAAAATAAAATATATTTAAAAAACGGGGAACAGAACTAAACAGAGAGTTCTTAAAAGATAAAACACAAATGTCTGCGAAACACTTAAAGAAATGTTCAGCATCCTTAGTCATCAGGGAAATTCAAATCAGAGCTATTTTGAAATCTCATCTTACACCAGTCAGAATGTCCAAGATCAAAAAAACAGATGGTAACTCATGCTGGTGAGGATGTGGAAGAAGGAGAACACTTATCCATTGTTAGTGGAAGTGCAAACTTTTACAGTGAACCATGGAAATCAGTTGTGATGGTTCCTTACGGAGCTGGGAATAGATCTACCAGTTCTTTCACTATTGGGCAAATACTGAAGGACTCCACTCTACTATAGAGACCCTTGTTCATTCATTTTTGATTTATTGATGCCCTATTCTAGTAGCCAGAAATTAGATACATTTCCAATGTTCAAAAAATAATGAAAATATGGTACATTTATACAATGACATATTACCCTGCTATTAAAAAATCAAAATCATAAAATATACATATAAATGGACATATAAATGGATGGAGCTAGAAAAAAATCATCCTGAGTGAAGTCACCCAGACTCACCAAAGACGAATATGATATATATTCTTTCACATGTGAAAGTTAGCTTTTAAACCTTCAATAGCCATGATACAATCTGTATAACCACATATAGAGTAGAGAAATGGAGGAACTCTCAAGAAAGGAGAAATAGAGCAGACACTTATGGAGAGTCAAGAACAGATGGGTTATACAGGGGAGGGAGAGAAAGAAAAAGAAAATGAGGAGGGAAAACTAACACAGGATCATTTGAGGTGTCATCTTGAAACCTACTACTGTAGGAATTTCTTTTGAAATATAAACATATGAGTGAAATCTAAACAGAAATAGCAGGGGGGGCAACATTTTGCCAACAAGTAAAACCTCCAGTGAATGGGTTACATCTAATTGAGTTGTTGACTAAAAAATTCCTATGGAAACAGCCAAACAACTTGGGCTATTAATTGCTATTCATAAACTGATTATAAGTTTCTATTGCTGAAGACAAAATTTACATATCTCATTGAACATAAAAAAAGTTGAGCTAGAGTGTTTATCCCTACTAACTAGTATTCATAGTACTGGAAGTACTCTGTATTCTATCAGAAAAGAAAGGGAACCAACAACCCTGTGAGCTATAATGGTGACCTGCCTGCATGGTAAAAACTGTTGCAGTAATGGCACAAACATTGAGGGAGTAACCAAATGCTCTCTGATTGGATTTAAGGCTCACATCATGAGATGGAATCCATGGTTGACACTGTTCTAATGGCCAAGAACTTGAAATTAGATAGGTCATGGGCCTAGCAGAAAGCAAAATACTATTGTTCTGCTAAAGAACACACAAATAAAATGATTCCAATTAACATTCTGCTATGTCCACAGATCAGTGTTCCACTCAGCTATAATCAGACAAGATTCCTCTTGCAATAGACAGGAATTAATGCAGAGACCTACAACTGGACAATTTGCAAAGACCAGGAGACTTTGGAATACTCAGTCCTAAAAGAGATTTCTTCATTAAGCTTCACCCACTGACTCAGGGCTCAGGGAGATATGCAGAATAGGAGGCAGAAAGACAGTAAGAGCCAGAAAAGCAGGACTAATGCACTTACAGAGACTATGGCAGCATGCATAAAGGACTTCTGCAGATTCAAGCCAGAAGTTATCTCAGGGCTGAGAGGGGGAACTGGACATGAACTCTTATCCCTAGCCAAGAAGCTATCTCCATTTGACAACCACTTGCAAAGGAAAAGTCACTTTTCTCAAATGGCATGTCACTGGGTATATAAACTACACTTAAGGGTAGGTCCCATGCCCGGCAGTAGATAGCCAGCACAAGGTAAGCTCAATGGTGTTTTGTAGGCCTTTTTTCTTATATTTCTTTTTTTGAGTTTTTTTTTTTTATGGTTTCTGATTTTCTGTTTTAATAGATTTGTGTGTGTGTCCGTGTGTATGTGTCCGTGTGTGTGTGTTGTCTCTGTGTGTATGTATTTATATCTTATGTCTTTTCTTTTTTAAAAATTTGTGTTTGTTTGCCTTTTTAAATTTTCATGTTTGTTTTCTAAAGAGAGAAAGGAGGTATGAAATTGAATGGGTGGGAAAGTTCTGGGAGGAGGTGGGGACGAGAAGGCATGATCAGAATCTATTTTATGAATTTTCAATAATAAAAATAAATAATCTGGAACAAAGCAAACAAAAATCAGACAAAAGAAGTGAAATGAATGGATTGAATAGAAATGTAGCTTTGATTTCTGTAACTCACATTTTACTTTATGTTTCATAGCTTTGAAAGTCATTCCTGAATGCAGTTCTGGGGTGGGGATTAGTAATTTTAGAATTTGCTATGCATCAGCTTGCTGTGCTTGAGTGCTGCCTGCATCCTGATTGCTGTTGCAGTACAGTCAAGCAGGACCTTCATGTGCTGGTTAAATTTTATTTTTGTCAACTTGTCACAACCTAGAGTCACTTGGGAGGAAGGAATATCAACTGAGGGATTGCCATGATCAGATTGATCTGTGGACGTGTCTATGAGAGATTGTTTGATTGATGATTGATGTGGCGAGTGAGGTAGGGGAGCACTTAGCCTGGCACCATCACCTGGCAGGTTGTCCTGGGCTGAAATAGAAACCAGCAGCTTGAGTACCAGTCACTGAGCTATCTAGTAAGCTACCAATAGTTTCTGCTCAAGTTCCTGATTTAGTGTTTCTGACCTAGAACTCCCTTGTATAATGAACTGTGACCTGGAAGTGTAAACTGAAATAAATCTCCTCTTTCCATAAAAAAAGTAAAAGGTATGAATAAAAAATATATGAAAGAAAGAAAGGAAGGAAGGGAACAAGGGGGGGATTACAGAAGGAGTGCAGTCCTTTTTTGAATGTCATGATGTAAGTTTCTTATACCTTTAGTCGCTATTTTACTTTTGCTGGTACTTTGAGCACTGTGCAATCAACTGCTTTTTTACCTAAGTGTTTTGAATTCCTATGAGGATACTGTAGTGTAAGGGGAGAAGTTTGAAAGATGTCACTGAGTAACTCTGGAATTTGAGATTTTAATTATACTGAACTTTGCTCCTGAGAGTCTTATCAAACCCGAGCTGACTTGTGATTTCCTAACAATAAAAGCAATGTATGTAACGTGGATTATACCCCACTCTATGTTAGTAATAAAATAGCTTACTATCTATGTCCTTGTGGACAGGATAAGAGGATAATTATATGAATTATTCTGTCACTGGATTCTAAGTGCACTGAATTCTAAATCAGTTGGCTTTGACTAATGGCAAAATATCATTTGCGTAATGATTTTGGCTTAACCAGGATGATCTGTAAAGAGCTGTCGAACTGTTGGCTGGTTGGTGTTCTGGGCACATTTTTGTGCATTTTTCTCGGTTTCATTTTCATCTTAAAAACATATTTTTGTATTATCCTTATAATAAACTGGGAAGAAATTCTTTATTTCAAAAGGAAATTAAAAGGTTTATTTATTGTACACCCACTCTATTCTAAAAGCTTCAATAGTTAAAATTATAATGCAAAGTAGCCATTGTTTTACTTGTCTGCTTCACATGGTGGCAAGGGTGTGGTTTCAGCTTCAAATAATTTGAAACTTTATTCCTTACTCTACTGGAATCAAGTCTGGGAGCTCTGTACCTGGAGTAAAGTCCACAGCTCACATAGAACAATATTCTTTTGTTGTTCTATGCGGCCCACTGCTAGGAATTTTGTTTTGTGTGACCAACTCAGGAATCTGAAAACAGTCCTGCAGCTTTGGTCCCTATCAACAGGATAAACTGTCTTCATGTTAGTCATATCTTAGCATTTTTCTGTGCATCAGGATGCATTATCCTGTTAACGGTCTTATTAGACTGCGTCACCATATTGGTCTTTAAAATTATATATATATATATATAAAATCTCCATTGATATTTTGTCTGCATGTATGTTGGTGGACCATTTGCATGTCTAGTGTCTGAGGAGACCAGAGTTATGTCAGATCTCCTTAAAACTAGAGTTATAGACCATTGTGTGCCGCCATGTAGATGCTAGGAACTGAACCCCTCCTTTGGAAGACCAGCCAGTGCTCCTAAGTATGGAGCAATCTCTCCAGTCCAGTATCACCATATTGTATATGAATATATTCAGGATGAATAATAAACTAGACCCAGATATCATCACTTATTCTATCTAAAAACATCTATTGTTTAGCAAGGAAGTAAAACTTATTTGTGAATGTAATCAGAGGTTATAAAATTTTTCTTACTAGGAGAGTGTTACTATCAGAACCACTTGAGAAGGACTGATCGACATGATACATTTTATGTGTTAGGAGGAAATCCTGAGCAGGGTCTTCCAGCAGTTAAGACATAAAGTTCTAAGAGGTGACACTGGGGTCTTGGAAATGCTGATGCACATAATGGCATTGGAGGGACAACCAGGAGCCCAGGCCTTTCCTCCTACAAAGTAATGTAAATTCTGGAATATAAACTTCTGAAACTTTAAGACTCTGGGAAGCCTTAACTTCCCAGAGACCCCTCAATGAACACCATGGAGTTGGGGATTGATGCGAAATGCAAGAGGATTGTATTGTTCCAGCAGGCTGGGGTCGTCCTGCACACCAAGGCGGGACAGAACGACTATGCGCGGCCCATTCATCGAGCTTTTATACAGTTTTTAGAGCAGCAGCCATTAGGCACAATGTGACTGGCAGAACAGTCTGACTTTTAAACTGATTGGTCTTTAGGGAATGAGGTAGCAGGGGCTTAATCAGCCCCTCCCTTCCAGCCTACATGCTCTTTAACCTGTTTCTTCCAGAGGGGAGGGGTGCCCAAGTGCTCTGGGCCCTGGTGGAATTTTCCAAAGTTCCTGAGCTGACTTCTCAAAAATGCAGAACTTGCCGGTTATTTAGTGCTGTTTACATTTCTTATGTTTGGTTTATGCTTGTAATGTATAGGCACACAGCAGGCACAAGCTGAATAAATTAAGACAACACAAGTATATGCAATGACGCATAATATATGCTACAACAAAGGTGGAAATCAGCTTTCTTAGAAAAGGAAATAGTTCATTCTTTCTGGTGGATTTAGCTATATCTCAGATAGTCACAGGTAAAGAAGACAGACTACATAACAGAATCCAGGCTTTGAGGCATGAAGCAGCATAGTGGAAGGCTGTCACTACCATGTTTGTATTCTAAGATTACTGTATCTAGAATCAAGGAGCAGAAGCTGGTGCTGAACATGGAGATCCCAGTCCTCAGGATAAAGTCCTTTGACTTATTGCAAGCTTTGGAATACTCAAGGAAAATTAAAAGCTCCCCACCCCCCTTCCCATGGAAATAGAACTAGTGTAAATAAACACAGTGTATGATGAGATCTTCTTTGTTAACAGTAAAATATCTGAGATCAGAACCAAATCAGTGGCTGTTGCAACAATTTATGAAAGAGGTGATGAAGGATTTGACTGTGGAAGTGATGACAGCAGACAGTCTGTACAGCAGGGTGGTGTGTGTCTGTGTATGTAGGGTGGCCTCCTCCCCCCTCTGTGTGTGTGTGCAGGGAGGGTTGAGACTAGGTCACATTCTACAGTCCTAGATGGCCTGAAATTCACTATGTAGACCTGTTTGGCCTCAAACTCACATATATTTACCTGCCTCTCTACTGGGTGCTGAGGTTAAAGGCATGTGCCATTATGACTGGCAGGTGATGGGGAAGTTCCATCGACCTGCTCTCAGGAACCTGGCAACTGCTTATGTTATCACCTGCTCCCACTGCTACCAGGTGAGCCAGGTGTGCTGAGAATAAAAAGGATCTCTAACCACTCCAGCTCTGTCTGTTCTCTGCGTGTTCTCCCTCTTTCTCCTCCTCTTCCTCTTCTCTCTACCCTCATGACTCTCTCAATGCTCCCTGTCTTCATGCCTCCCTTTCGTTCATTCTTTGATTACCGAACTAACTGCTATTCATATTTTAGAACATTATATGATGTAGAGTCCCTTACTTAGCCTTCTAAACCCAGCCTTCATCTCCCTTGGTCAGTGACTGAAATTACTCTGTACTGTTACAGTTCTCTGTACACATTACAAATGGACAATCTTTATAGTGATCGAAGATATTTGATTGTAACCATCTTTGCTTGGAATTTAAGCTCATTGAAACTAGAAATGATCTTTTGTGACTAATTATACCTTTTCATTAATATATTACCCGATACACAGTAACTGCTCAAAAACTTGTTCAACTGCAGTAGACAATCACAATGTTGAGAAAGAAATAGGACCCATACAGAGAGATGTGAGATGAAAAACTGAGATGTGTTATGCATTAACTTTGAATTGCCTAAGAGGACGGCTGGTTAATAAAAAGGCTGAAGGAAGTAATAGAAAATGAATGGAGAATAATATTGAGACTATTTTTTATTAGCAGATGGCTAAACAGAGTGAGTTAAACAGAGTGTTCAAGCAATGGTAGAAAAAACCCCGAAAAACAAACAAACAAAAAAAACAAAACAAACAAACAACAAAACACAAGATGTATTTGCTGGGAAAGTAAATACACAATTTGCAGCAAACACTAGAAGCATCTCATTGGGGATCACGCATCTCCTGAGAACTCAGTCATATACTTGAACTTCTTTTCTGATGAAAAGTTTTAGACACTTTCATAGTCTTTTCTGTGCCGGTGTGAGCAAGCACTTGTGCAGGAAGATGGTTGTTGTTCTGACAGACTGTAGTCTTGTTACCAGAGCTCTGATCGGTTGTTACAGTATCGTGGCTGGCAGAGTCCAGGGAAACATGACTCAAGGCAAGGCTGTCCACATTGTGAGCCGAGTAATTGTAAACCATCTGGAGGAAGGCTGATTTAGTGTTAGTCTTCTGCTTGCAAAGAATAACATAGCACTTGGGGAAGAATGTACAGCAAAGAATACCATAATTGGATATCAGAATGACTATAATCTCTACAGCAGGCAAATACTTGCCAAATGTGGTAGTATAGACAGGGATGAAAGTGATCCAAGCTATGAAGTAAATCAGCATCCCAAAGGTCAGGAACTTAGCTTCGTTGTAATTCTCAGGAAGCTTCCTCCCCTTGAATGCAAACACAAAGCAAACGAAGGCCAGAACTGCGATGTAGCCCAGCATGGTGCCAAATGCCAGGGCTGATCCTTCCCCACACTCCAGGATAATGACTCTAGGCAAGGAGGTGTTCTCTTCCACAGTAGGTGCTGCCAGGACCAGCCAAAGCGTGCAAATGACCACTTGAATGCCTGTGCAGGTAAGGACAATGGGGACAGGCCTATAGAGGCACTTCAGGAATGTCTTCAGCTTGGGGTCAAAACTGAAAGCTAGCAAAATTTTCAAGGACTTTGTCAAAATACAGGAGACACAGAGAGTAAAGCTCACACCAAACAGGGTCTGCCTGGTCTTGCACGCGAAGTCTTGTGGTTCTCCAATAAAAAAGCCTGTGCTGGCAAAGTTAAGGACATGACAGATAAGCATCACATAGCAGACCACTAATCCCCCAGATGATTTCACCACAGGTGTCTTCAGATTTCTTGTAAATATTATGCCAATGGCCAGAACAAAGGCGATTCCAAGTAGGGAGAGGACAATGAGGAGGAGAGCCAGGGAGTCATCCCAGTTGAGATACTCCACTTCCTTTTTGAAGCATGTAGTGCTCTTTACTGGGGCCCAGTGAGTTTCATTGTTGCATAAAAGGCAATGATCCATATCTAAGAAGGCAAAGAGATCAGTTACATTCTAAACATTTAAACTAGGTGGTTGTCTCCAATACTGAATAAAGAAAATGAGCTCAGGGAAGGTCATATTAGTTACGTATTCAAATGAAACCTACACAGAACTCAGATAAAGTGGGTGAGGAAGAGAAATGGAAGAGATGAGGAAGATGGGAAGGGTAATAGAGGAAGTCAGAAGGCTAGCTGGGGCAAGGTTCTTCAGGAAATCCATACACTCCAGAGAGACACCAGTCTCTAAGGAACTTGCTATTGCTGGCGTCCATTTGGGGACCTTGTTCCTAAACGTGGTTTTGGAATTACACATAGCTCAAGGCCATTTTCTCTCTCCATGCCTATGATTCTTGTAATCCTGTCCAAGGTAACTACACTGTGTAAGACTATTCCTCAATCCGTCTCACAAACAAACAGAGGGGTGGGGGCGTAGCTCAGTGGTGGAACACTGCTACAAAGGGGCTGGAGCTATAGCTCAGGGGTAGAGCATAGGCCTAGTATACACAAGGCCCAAGATTTGATACCCAGCATGGAAAAGGTGTCATTGTGGGTGTGGTGGTGACTGCCATTACCTGTCTCGTTACTGTAGTGGTTTTCTGGGCAGCTCACACATTCATAGCAACAGCTATGTTGGCTTCCTGTGGCTTTCTTCATCTGACCAGGACTGCATTCCTTGGAGCATTTAGATAGAATTTGCTACAGTAAAAGAAAAAGAGAATTATTCTAGCCAGTGTTCACTACGTAGCATTTTTCATCTCTTTCATAGTATTAAAGTTTTTGGGCCATCTTAAGCAGGAGCAAACTTAAAATATGCAAAATATTTTGGATGAGAAAATTACTTATAGCTTCTTTTTCTTCTTTCTTTCTTTTTTCTTTTTCTTTTTTTTTGACAGGATGTCACAGTGTAGCTATGGCTGGTACAGACCTCACAATATAGAACAGGCTGGCCTTGAACTCACAGAGATTCACCAGCCTCTGCCTCCAGAGTCCTAGGATTAAAAGCATTCACCATCATCCCTGGTAACATTTACTGCTTCTATAAGCAAGTCACAGAAATTAGCTTTTTCAGGCTTCCAGCAGAGAGGAAAGCACATATGTATAAAGCTGACAAACAGAGTGATGGTATGGGAATTTCTGATTCTAGGCTGAAATTCTGCAAGAAAAATAAGACTTTTGGTTTTTTTGAAAAATTTAAAAATGTATGTTCATAAATCTCTGTCTCTGTGTGTGTTTGTATGTGAGCCCTGTGTTTGTGTGTGTCTCTGTGTGTATGAGTCTCTTTGTCTCTCTCTCTGTCTCGCTGTCTCGCCGTCTTGCTGTCTCTGTCTCTCTCTGTCTCTCGCTGTCTCGCTGTCTCTGTCTCTTTCTGTCTCTCTCTCTCTCTGTACCATAAGAGAGTGTTGCATCCCTGGAGCTGAAGTTACATGTAGCTGTGAATCACCAATGTAGGTTCTAGGAAATAAACTTGGTCTTCTGGAAACACAGTTAAGTGTGCTTAGCCACTGAATCATCTCTCTAGCCCATAGACTTTTATACTTTTAGAAGAAAGTTCTTAAGAATGGATACCTTTGAAAACCAAAGCAATGGGATATTTAGAATTAAAAACTATTAGAATATTATTTTCAAAAATTCAAAATATATAAATAATATTTTTAAAATATTTCATTTTGGTAGCATTCAATGTGATATTTTAATATATTGCACGATGTGCACCAATCAACTTCGTACACCCTTTGCTCACCTGCAACTTTTTAAAAAAAGAATTATTTATTTATTTTATATATGCGAGTACACTGTCACTATCTTTAGACACACCAGAAGAGGGCATGGGATCCCAATGCAGATGGTTGTGAGCCATCATGTGGTTACTGGGAATTGAACTCAGGACCTCTGAGCCACCTCTCCAGCCTGCTCACCTGCAACTTTTAAGAATTACTACTCTATATTCAGCATGGCTATTTCAGCTTTCAAATGTGAGACAGAACATATGGTGTTTGCTTTTCTGTGCTTACTTCTCTTAAGATAATATTCAAAGTTCTTCTCATCTTGTTTCAAATAACAAGATTTTATTCTTCTCTATGGCTGAATAATCTATTGTGTGTGTATGTGTGTGCGTGTACCACATTAGCTTATAGCTAATAGTTAAATCATTATGAAAATTTAGATTCTAATCATGCATCATAGGAGGAACATAAATGCAGCCTTCCTTTTTAGGAACACACTGCTTTCCCTCCCTCCATATGAAGAGATCGGAAATGCATTCTAGAGTCCTGTATGTATAACTTTGTAATAAAAATTGATGTATAGTTATATGAGGTTTTTGACAATGACAAGTGACACTCCAAACAGCCTGTACATTGATTGACAAGTACACCTTGAAATCTGACCAAATGACTGCAGGTATTGTTGGCTTTTACAATAGCCTAGATATGCATGGTCATCTCCACCAGGAAGGAAGCCGTGCTCTCTCCTTGGTAGCAGGCTAGACCTCCACTCTTGAGCCCAAGGCTTCCCTCTGCCTCTGAGCAAGTGCCTCACAGTCCCAGAGTCTGTCAAATGGAAAATGGAGATAATTTTCCTAACAACTGAAAAATAGTGCTTTTTGCAAAAACAAGAGAATTCCCTTTTTATTCAGTGAGAAAGGGAGGCAGAGTGTGGTTTAAAAGCCCAGTGTGAGCTGCAGTGCTTAGCCTAAGGCAGCTCATCAGAGGGTGATAGACAACGCTGTGCTAACAAAGAGAAGGAAAGGTTGAAGGCACAGAGGATGGCTGCATTTCTGTTTCCTAAGGAACCGGCCTTCTACTTTACTAATCTACCTACCAGGAGGAACGTTGCTGAAGAAACTGGTTTCTACCATTACTGCACTCACTCTTGCACTCACTAAATAGTTTCTGAGTGATTGTTATCGTGCCAAGTATGGTTCTAATTGGAACCGTGGCAGAGAATGAAGCAGAATCCTTCCCCTCAAAGGTCCTCAGTTCTAGTGAACCAAGGTGACAATGAACAAGATAAAAATAAGCAAAATGGACAAAATAAGAGATAGTGACAACCGAGGAGAAAAAAAAAAAAAGACAGGAAAGTGAACAAAAATAGATAGCTTGATGGTGCAGTGTTTCCTCTCTCCCACCCTCTCCTCTTTCTCATTCCCCCCCCCCTTTTTTCTTCCTTCCTTTCTCCCTCTTCCTCCTTCTGGGGAGCAAACAGTGCTAAACATGTATGTGACAACCGAGCTACATTGTAAGCTCAGATGTGATTTTCTTTTTGGTCTCTTTTGAGGCAGGATCTCACTGTTAACCCAGGCTCCTGACTCTCCTGTCTGAGCTTCTCAAATACTGGAATTACAGGCACTCCCCACCATCCTGGTTCAGGTGTGACAATTTTAAACACAATGCAGCAGGTGCAGAGCCCTTGCATTAACAGAAGGGAAGACACATCTGACAGAGAGTGGGGACTGTGGAATTATAGGTGAATGGAAATTAAGAGGAAGATGGAAGGAATAGAGGTGTTGGGGACAGAGAACACTTTTTCAAAAATACAAACTTTTACCTGGAGAGAAATACGATGCCCTGAAAGAGTGATGAGCGAGAGCTAAATTTTCCAGGATGATGTCTTACAAACAGACTGAAGGGGTTTGAGTGTAGGTGAAGCAGTTACAAAGCTAACACACTGACCTGGGTGAGAAACGACAGTAGCTTGCAGTGGAGGGGCAGTGGTACACTCAGCGGGTAAAATAGTAGTCAGACTTCAGACTCACTTTGGAAATTAAACTTTCAGTGGGTCTGTGGTATGCCGAGTGTGTTGTGTGACACACCGGGGACAAGGATCCCATCGGGGTGCCTCATGGGCAACTGACAAAGGAGAGTTTCCATCTTCTGAGATGCAGGAAAAGAATATCAAGAACTTTGTTTTGGACATAGTCAGAGAGGACAACCACCAAGGAGATATCCACGTAGAGATGCCAGGTAGGCAGTCGGCACTTATTTGAGTTAAAAGATAAGATCAAGAAGCCACCAACCTCCCACAGAATGACATTATTTAAAGACAGGAAGGAGTCTGATAAGGTCACCAAGCAGACAAAAAAAAGAACAGAGCTGAGCTTAGGCGCCTCAGTGTTCAGAGGGACTGGAAAGATAAGGACCAACAAAGGAGACAAAGAACTGGTGGCTAGAGACACAGGGGAAATCTGGGGAGTATGGAGTCTAGGAAGCAAATGAGGCCTGTGGAGCGGAGGGAAGAATAAGTAAATGAATTACAATGATATTTGGACTTAGTGTAAGTGAGCTAGAGAAGCAATTTTGATAGATTATAGGCAGCTTAAAATAGAATGGAAGGACACAACTTGGGAGCAGCCAAGATATTTAATGTTTTCAAGAAGTTTTGTTGTAAAGAGAAATAGAGGCTTGGGTAGCAAATGGAAGAGGGTGTGTGAAATCTATGCCACTGTAGCTTTTTGAATACCGGTGAATACAGGTTTATACCACTATGTGGGCAGCACAGAAGAGAATCGTGGAGGATCCAGGAGATTGCAAATCCTGAATCAGCAGAGCAGATCCTTAAACAAGTGAAGGGGGTGGGGCTCACTGGTCAGTGGGCAGTGAGGAGGCTCTGCTGGAGAGCAGGACTTTCCCAGCTGATACTCTAGTTGACCTGAATTCAGTAAAACAGCCTAGGACAAAAATTACCTTAAGTTTCCTGAATTCACGTTTTGTTTCTTGGTTTGTGGTGATGAAGACGTCATGCTGCAGGTCATATTCTGCCATCTTTGTGACAGTCATGAGGCCGTTGGTCTCCTTCCAGAGCACCACGTCGTAACCAGTATTTAAATCCCCGTGGGCATCAAAGTGAAATGAATTCCTTCCGTCAGTGAATGTCACATTTTTCAGCACGGCGAGTAGCTGTGAAAGGTAAAAGTGTGGGTGAACAGTGAGCAGGAGCGTTTGCAGTGCATCCTTTATCCCCTTGATGACACTGCATCTCCGAGAGTATTACTTAAAATGAGAAGAAAAAAGACACTTGATCCCTGTTTCGGGATGTTTAAATATATCGAACAGTTTAAGAAAGAGCCCACTTCCCGTTCTAGATTTGATCTCTGCAGAAGCTTTCCTATGTGAAATTGTAAAACCAGATCAGTTTTTAGAGGTGGTAGCTTTCTCAGTCCATGAATCTAAAATCTGAGCACCTGCATGCATCCACGTAGCAGACTTTCAGAATGGCTTCTTTGGAGCAGGTGGGGGCTTGCGGCTCTTTCTCCCATTATTACTGTACTAGTGATGGTAAAATACATCCCGTCGTCTTTCCGCTGATGGTCTTAAGTCCGTCCTAGTGATGAACAGGCCTCTAGATTTTATTTTTAATTAAATTACAAAATGATTTAATTCTGGAAGAAAGACACATGACTAAAAATTACCTGCCTTGCTAACCAATTTGTGTAGTGGCAGCCACATTGAGCTTGTGCTGTAGAGAAAGAATGTTGGAGTCAAAACATTCGAAACTAGGTGAGTGTTGATGAGTCAGTACAGTGCAGATCGTGTGTGTGTGAGTGTGTGTGTGTGTGTGTGTGTGTGTGTGTGTGTGTGTGTGTGTGTTCAAGTTCGGGCTCACTCTCGCTCTCTCTCTCTCTCCCCCCCCTCTCCCTCCGTCCCTCCCTCCCTTTCTCCCTTTTTTTCTTGGCATTCATCACAGCCCCACCGGTTGCCTAAGTCCATGGTTCTATTTGACTTTGATGGATTAAAAATCTATGGAAGAGGGAGAAATAATTCTAAGTAGAATTACTCTGATCAATGCATTTTTCATTAATTTTAAGTGTTTTATTTTTGCCAACATATAATCCAGGCATTTTGGTCTCCTTGCTCTCCTCCTTTCTCTTTTCTGACCTCTGTCCTTGGGACCAGTGAACTCACCCCAAGAGAGCAGCTTCCCAATAAACTTGCATTTAATATACTCCAATCTGGCTTGAATTGACTCATTTCACCAGCGGAGAAATAACTTATCAAGACCTCCATATTTCTCTGTATTTGCATTTTAACATACACATTAGCTGTCCAAAATGGGAATGATTTGTGACCTGTTTGTGTGTTTCTTTCATTTTTTAGACATCTAATCTATTCAAAGTGTTATCTATGCTCTCAAATACTTATATCAGTCAAAACGCTCTTTCTACAGTGGAAAATTGTAGCAGGATTTTCCTTGTCCAATTAATTTAATTATTTATACAACCAGAAGCCCTTGATTGAACAGGGAAAAGGGAGGCAGAGCAAAGAGCTGCAGAGAAGGAGACAGAGGAGACAGGGAAGGGGGCAAGGAACCAAGATGGTGGGAAAGGAAGAAGATCCAGATTCCACTTGATTTTAAATAACCACAGGTATTTAAGGATATCATAAAGGATAGAATAATTGGGATAGCTTGTCTAATCTAGGTGGGCAGCTTGTGTCATTACCAATTGGCGCTGAATTTATTGTGTGGGCAAATTGTGAATTGAGAATTTATTGGTATATAAATCTGACTGGTTAATTATAAGCTTCTAGAGTTTTGCTTTTACCAGGTTGCTGGGTGTTGTGGTGGCTGACCGCAGAGTGGGCGGTCGTTTCGTGGGGCTGGTGTGGCAGCAACCCACCAAGAGAACTTAGCAAGTCTGGTACAAATGTTTCTGGAGCTCCGGGTCAGAGAGACCACTGAGTTGAGAACACCCTGCTGGAGCCATGTGGTCTGCCGGTGCCCGGCATAGCTCGGAATATTACTAGCTGATTTAGTGTTTCTAGCAATAGAAAATAGATCATCATTCTGCAACTAAAAAGTATTTAATTGGTGAGTCTGATCCCTAGGCATAATTTGCAGCTTCCCTGTATCAGCAGCAGGAGCATCATCTGGTATGTTGTTAAAAATACAGGTTCCAGGTTCAAAGACAATTTAATTGCACATCAAATTTTGAGATGTTCTACTGGGCAAAGTCTTTTGATAAGTGCCTCACATGAGCTCCTTGTCTCATTTGCTTTCAGCTTCCTTTGAAGACTCCAGTCCTGTGATATTTTCTGCTCCAGAGGATGCTGGCCTTTTAGATGTGGCCTTTCTTTTTTTTTTAATTAAATTAAATCATTGCCACTCTCAGTCAACCACACCCACAATTCTTTCCCTCAATTCCCTGCCTTCTCTGAGTGGGTGAGCACCGCCTCGTTTCCCCACCCTCTCACATCAAGTCTCTGTGAGGATAGGTGCATCCTCTCCCACTGAGGCCAGACAAGGGAGCCCAGCTAGAAGAGTTGCTAATGCTGAACTTGCTCCCTCAGTTATGTGCTATGCAGCCATCCCATGTTCGTATGAAGTGCTGTATTGATTGTGCCCTCCTGTGTGGTAGTCAGCTTTGTAATCATCTGGTTATACACCAAATTGACTGCTGTAGGAGGGGATTCTGTCTTCCTCCCCAGGTTATCTCTATCTCTTACTCAGCACAATGCCTGGAACACAGAGGCAGCCAACAAATACTTCCTAAGTAAACGTGTGAGGAATGACTACTAGACATTTTCTCATCTCCCATGTGCCACTCATTACCTTAGATGGGATCAAATAGAAGAAAAAGTCAAGACCACCCACTAGTTACAACATGAAGAAGGTTCACTCACATACACGTGAAGAACAGTGAAAATCTGCTAAAGTAAAAATAAGGTTGACTGCATGTAGTTCCTGAACACACTTCCCACTAAACACAAAGCTGGAACACTGCCTTAACTCCATTGCAATCTAAATTTAATTGGATCTAAAACCACTCATGGGATCATACGATTATTAGGACATTTTGTTGGTGTGTGTGTGTGTGTGTGTGTGTGTGTGTGTGTGTGTGTATGTGTGTGTTTGTATGTATGTGATGAAACAACTATGAATGCATCCTTGAATTAGGAATTCTAAGTGTTATTGTTATCTTTTAGTTTAATGGCTTGTAAAGATTTTCTTCATAAAAAGACCACTGGTGGGATGACGTGTCCCCCATATGTGGCACTGCTTGGCATGTAATCACATCATGACGAAAGCAGCGCCTCACCCTGTCTCCTCTTTTTCATTCTGTTTCTAGAATAACAGGGTCTCAGGGGCATAAAAAGCCACATCAGACTCCTAATGTTTAGATAAATAAGACGTTTAGTTCATATTTTCCCAAGTATTTTTTTCTGAAATGTTTGAGCTATATTTCTGAATTAAAGTATTTTCCTGGTTCTTTGGTAGATCAATAGCTCTGTCTGTTTCTGTTTCTTTTTCCTTCTGATTCTATTTTTTCACTTTCTATCCTTTAGGTTCAATGCCTGACCTCTGTAGGGGGCGGTTCTGATGTTCTGATCTGTCAGTAACGAAAGCCATAGGCAATTGCTGGGCAGAAGGTATAGGTGGGACTTCCAGGTCCTTGGAGACAGGGAGATGCAAGGAAGGACAATGGAGTTTTGCCAAAATTTGGAGAGAGGAGAACTGGGTAACCGTGTGAGATCTCAAAACGGAATGGCCACGTGGGCTGCTCCTACAGGCAGGTGTTCAGGCAGGAGATAGCGGCACCCAGAAATTGTGTCCTAAGGTAAGTAGAAAAGGAGCACACTGTGTCTGAGTTTTTTATCCGAAGATTCAAGGAAAGCTGGGAAGGGGCAGCTAGTGTGGTCACTTCCTGGAGGAAAGGCCGGTAGAGTGTAAAACTACATGCCACAGGTCTCCATTTCTCTCTTCCAGTCTCTCAGTCTCAAAATTCATCTCAGTCATTTCACTGTGATATTCTCCTTCTTAAAAGTGCTTTTCTGTAGTGTACTAGGTGAAAAGTATTGCCGTGTAGAGAAAACACCATATGGGGAATGTAGTACAAGGAAGAAGAGTTATCTAAACAACAAGGATAATTTAGAGATCTGTCCCCCAAGTCTCTCATTAAATTTTGTAGTAAAAAGAGTGCTTTCAAGTAGATATTTAAAAATTACTAGAAATATGTGCATACTATTTAGAAGAGTTTTAATTTTAATGAAGACACTAATTACTAATCATTTATATAATCATTAGAATATTGGCTTTATATTTAGTAAAAAGTGTCTGAAAATGAACAATATATATGCCACAACATGTACAATGACTATATATCCATTAAAAATAAAATTGAATGTGACTTAAAAATGAGAAAATTTAAATGCATAGTTCAAGGGCTTAGGATGCGGCTCAGAGGGAAAGTGTTCCCTAGTATGTGTGAGGCCTTGAGGTCAAACTCCAGAACCCCAGAAAAAAAATACAAACATAGCAACAACCATGAAGTAAGGACAAACAAAAAACCATGAAAATTATTCATCTAATGTGTAAGCAGGTTGTTTCAGTCATCAGTGCTTATAGGTGCTGTGGGTGATTAAAACATGCATGATAGGGTCTAGGATGGAGCTCCTGGTATCACATGATTACCTTTCATGAGGCCATTGGTTCAATTCTAAGCAACAACAGTAAAAGTGATGACAAAAATATAAATGTCATTCTAGATGTCACTTATATGATCCAATTGTCTTATTCTATTCTACTCTCTGTTCACTTATAACTCTAAAAGGCATATATGTTATAATATGATGCTTTTTCAAGACTTTGAATTTGCATCATTGAGAAGTCTGATTCTCACGAGTAAAATATTAATAAAAAAGCACTTTCTTTTCTTTTACATGCTTTGTTCAAGATCATTAAGAATGTGATTTTTCATTAACTAGAGTCATATTATACTTTAAAAATTTCCAAAATAATCCAAGAAAAGAATGGAAGACATTCATTCACACACATTTGGTATTTCATTTAAAGGTTATCATAATTGTCCTAACACCGTTCCTTTGAAGAAGACACCAGGGGGCTGAAGAGATGGATCGGTAAGTAGTAAGCTCTTGAAGAGGACCCAGATTCCATTCCCGGTACCCATATAGTGGCTAACAACCATCTTTAATTTCTGGGGATTCAACACTCTCTATTTGGCTTCAGCAGGCATTTCATGCACTAAGTGCACATACAAACATGCAGTCAAAACACTTATACAAATAAATCAAAACAGCAAATCTTTAAACAAAACAAAATACAAACCTCAAGTCCTGAAGAGAGCATCTTACTATCCTAAGATAGTAAGAACTAGAGGGCAGGATTGTAATGCACCTGCTGTGCAATTAGAGGGGTATAAGAAGACCAGGACTGGAGTCTTGTTTATGGTGTTTCTTGTCCTTAGTTTCCTCATATACAAGACAAGCATCCCTAATTGAAAATGGTACATATCAGAGTTTTTGAGCACCAACTTGATAGTTAAGTGAAAGATTCTACACTTGACTGCTCTGGCACAACAAACCTGCATTAAAAATATTATATAATACCATCTTCAAGTTCTATGAACAAGGCAAATATAAGCAAAGATGAATTTTACATATAGAGCTTGTTCTGCACCCAAGACATCTAATTTGCAACATGTTTAGCCTGAGCATCTCAGATGAGGGAAACACTATTGTACTTAGTAGTAACCAAAATAATCTTTCAACTTGCATGGTTTAGTTCATATGGGTAAAAATCATTAAACAATATAATGTGCATGAAGCACTGAAAATAATCCATAAATTCAAGGAGGAAGATAGCACTATTCTGAATATCTTCAGAAGAGAAGACAACATTTTGGGACTTGGGGAAAGAAATGAGGATAAAATATAACTATCATAAAAAATAAAATGTTATATTAGCAATACAGGTCATGAAAAGACTGAGAGTTTCTACTTGCAGAAGGGATAGGGTTAAGAGTACTTATTATGGATCTTTGTAAAATGAAGCAAGAGAGGAGAGGAGGTGATGGTGGGGAATATGAATGTAAGTGAATACCTCCCATGGCTGAAAGGCGTTGGGTTTCTGGCAGTCTCGGGCTTGGCACAGATCCCGGATGGCATGACCAAGGGCGAACACTGCAAGCTGAATGCTGTGGATGAGTCCGGGCTCAGTATAATGCCAGAGGAAATCATTTCTCTTGAATAAGTGGTTCTCAATGGCCTTGGTAGTGTCATAGGTCAAAGTTGCCTGAGAGTAGTTGGAAATGCATTGGCTCAAATCATCATCTTTGATGTGTTTGCAGGCAGAAAAAATCATGGCAAATTCATGTAGGGGTTTGTTGTTGTCATTGGGGTGCATATGCAGAGTTTGAAGAAAATAATGGAAAGAAGACATGTTTCCTCTCCTAAAGGTAAACCCCACCACTTTGCCAAGCTTCTTAATGTTAGGAATGCTGATAATCTTGGTAGCGGTTGACCAGTTATCACTAGCAATCCAGACCTTACTTATTTTCCTTTCAATGGCTTTAGTAAAGAGACTGAAAACATGGAATTTCCTCAGAAACACCACAATGACATTAACCTGTGCTTCTGCAATGATCTTCTCCAGAGTCTGATTGATTCTCACTTCAATGGTATTATCTGAGAGGAAGGCTGGCAGGACCTCTTTGAAGGCAATGCACACATTGTTTGCAGCAGCCTGGATTGCAAATGTGTTGAGAGCTAGTCTTCCATAATCATCATCGGTTGTTATGGCACCAACCCAGTTCCATCCGGATTGTCGGATCAGGTGGGCCATTGCTTTAGTTTGGTAGAAGTCACTGGGCACAGTCCGTAGAAATGAAGGAAAGCGGATTTTGTCACTCAGGATTTCTGCAGTGGATTCATAACTCACCTGAAAGTGGACAGAATCTTTGAGTTATGGTGGGTGAGCACAGGAGTCAGCCATAGTAAGCTCATTTCCCTTTGATTCCTACAGCCTCTTCCTAACGTCTCTCTAGAAGAAAATCAACTTGTCTTAGCACCTCGGGATGTTTAGTTACATTTCCTTCTTTGAACCTGGTTGATGTTATTATGGAAGCAGCAGGCCCTCAGAGGTATGTGTCTTTTATAAATCAAGCTTAAAATGTTCAGATATTTGTTGTTGAATATTGCAGAAATTACTTTCTAGCTAATTCCTAACCTTCCCCTGATCTAAGAACAAATGTGATTGATGGATCAATTTATGGAAGGAAGTAGAACAAAAAAAATTTTTTCCCTAATTGATTGATTGGGTAATAAAGATGACAAGAAGCCAATCACTGGGTGAGAAGGAGGAGGGCCTTCCAGGTCCTGAGAGAGGAAGAGGGAATGCAGGGGAAAGGAACGCTTCATTTTGGACAGGGAAGCAGGAGTGAAGCAGATAAAATGTAGACCAGGGACTGTTAGATCTGGTGGCGGAATGCACCAGGATCCACCACTAGATGATTTCTAACATAAAATAGTTGATGAATTTAAGATGGTAGATTCTGCACCCAGAGGTTGTGTTATCTGTTGATTCTAAACAAAGATTGTCTGGTGTTTTTCCATTTCACAGTGACTCAACTGAGCTCCAGGGGAAAGGTAATCTCGGCGGAGCGTGGGGCGATTTCGCGTCTCTGGAGAGACAGAGCCAGCATTGGTAGGAAAGATGACGACAAAGGGAAACGTGCGGTTTCGGTCCCGAGCTGGGAACATATCAAGACCACCGGCCGGTGCCATGCTGGCTATAGCGTGGATTGTTTTTCAATAATTACACCCAATAGTTGAATATTGCAGAAATTACTTCCTAGCTAATTCCTATCTTCCCCTGATCCTAAGAACGGATGTGATCGATGGACCACTGTATGGAAGAAAGTAGAACAAAAACCTACCTGTGGCATGAGCTGTAAGTTCAGCATCCTTGAGACCGCCATGGATATTTCAGAGTAGCCAGCACCTATGACAGCCTTGACCCTCGGCATGTAGCTAGAATAGTCACACTGAAAGATCACAGTTTCTCTAGAGCAGTTGAATTTAGAGAGGAACCTCAGAGTGGCTGCCATTGCTGCTGTGACTTCGGTACAAGTGTCATAGATTTCATACCCCAGCTTGACTCCGGATAACAGTGTCGAGTTATTGATCATCTCAATGCTGTGTATCATAGCCAGAGTTTGAAGAAACACTGATATTTCAAAGCTATTGAAAAAAAGACAGCATTTTTTGAAACAAAGCATAACAATTCTCAATTGATATGGAGATATCTCATCTCACCCATGTCTCTGCCTTTTTGGGTGAATCAAGCTGATTTCATGAAGAGTGTGAATTTTATTCAAAAATAACCATTCTTTTTCTCTCCCCCCATCATAAGTTTTAACAGAATGCCTTCTATTTATTTGTTGATAATGTCATCAGAGTAAACAATGTACCTTTCAAAAATACATTTGTAATTAAAATAAAATTTTATCACTGCCCCCTTCCTCCTCCAACCCCCTGTAGTTACTCTCACTCAAAACCCTCCCATGTCCTTCCAACTCTAGCTGATAGCCTCTTTTCTTTGATATATATATATATATATCCTGCTGAATTCATTTTGGTTGCTAGTATTATGTGGTTTCAAAGCTGATCTCTCTTTATTGAATAACTAACAAGGAGACTCATTCTTGAAAGAGACCGTCTCCTTCTTCCAGCAGCCATTAGTTGCCTTAGTTCCTTGATTATAGCCACTCGCAGTCCTTCCGCTGACTTCCCCAGTGAAAATGCTTGCAATGGAAACCTTTAACAAGGATGGTGTCAAAAACAAGTTCCTTAACTACTCTACAGTGCAGCATTTAGCCTTTTCTTGATAAATCTTGGGTTTGTGCTGAACATTTTGTTTAATACTCTGTGATATATGGTGTGGTGAGTTTTGGTCTCTTTTGCTGTTAACATACAAGCTTGTTATTGCCAACAGTGCATATACTTCTTAGGCTTAAATCCTATCTTATAGTTTTGTGGTTTTAATCTGCTGTGGTTGGAAATCAGATAAATGGGCCTTTTACAAATTTAAATTTTTATTTTTAAAAGTATCTTTTTGAGATTATAATGATATCATTTCCTTCTTTTTTCTTTATTTAAACTGTCCTATATATCCCTCTTTGTTCTCTTTAAAATACGTGGGCTCTTTTTAAAATTAGTTGTCACACATATATATGTCTATACATATATATTTCTAAATACACAAATAAGACTTTTTTTTTTTTTAGTATAGAAATAGAGTTTATTTAGGACATGGGAAGGGGAGCTAAGAGGGTAGTAGAGGCAGAGAAAGGCAGAAAAGGGGAGAGAATAGAGAAGTAGAGAGGTGGAGGCCGGCCATGACCACGTGGAGGGGGGAAGGGAACAAGAGGGATAAGAGATGTAAGGAAAGGGCAAGAGAAGCAAGAGATAAGAGTACAAATAAGGGGGGCTGGAGAGATGGCTCAGAGGTTAGGAGCACTGACTGCTCTTCCAGAGGTCCTGAGTTCAATTCCCAGCAACGACATGGTGGCTCACAACCATCTGTAATGGGATCTAATGCCCTCTTCTGGTGTGTGTCTGAAGAAAGATACACCAGTGTACTCACATACATAAAAAAAAAAAAAAAAAAGAGCACAAATAAGACTTTTAAGAATTCCTGGGTATTTGTCAATCAGCTAAAAGGAGAGTGCAGAAGAGTGGCACAGGACTGGCTGAGGGAGGCCGGAATGACCCTAGAAACTAAGCAGATAGTGGAGATCCTGACTGCATACGCCAGCGCCGTAGGAATAGGAAGCACTCAAGTGCAGCAAGAGTAAGGCCTAGGAAGAGTTGTGTAATGTCATATTTCATTCAAAGAAAATCAGCATTGGTATCTGCAGGGTTTGCAACAAGGGTCCCAGAATTGTCCAGGAGTGAGCAGGTTCCAAGTCCTGTGTGAGATGTTAACACCTGTTGCATTTACGGTCCTTACACTGCTATCATGCCAATGAACTCCAGGAGGCTTTATTTGCAACTTGTGTAACACTTCCTGTTTTTTAGGTTTTACTGATCAGGCTTGTGAGCCACTCAAAATAATGTTTGCGATCCCTACCCTTGATTCTGCCCTTGGAGCAAACTAAATAAAGCAACACAATGAAAACTGAAAAAAAAAAAAAAAAAGAATTCCTGGGTAAAGGCATGTAGTTGTCTAGAGAACGATGACTAATGTAAATCAGAAACATCACTGTTTCAGGGAATGTTTCTTGCTTTGGGATTATTTCAGAGACCTCAATAATTTAATCCTCATTCACTGTTATTTCATTCACTACTGTACACAAGCATTATATATCTAACCTCATATATAATAAAAGATCAGTCGATGCCTTTTAAGTGGATAAAGGAGAACTTCAGGGTTTTGACTCTAAAGTTTTCTTGGAGTTCATTAAATTATGATAACTGTTCGTCATTGTGGTATGTCTAAAGATGAAATGTGGAATATCGTTGTTATAATCTTTAAAAATAAATGAGAGAAAAGATTTGTAGATTACTTTATAATTAAACCACATAATATTTCATAGTCCCTTCTATGTAAGCTCAATGGCCTTGGTTTCCCCAGTGCTCAGAACAGGGACCAGGTAAGGCCAGTACTTGCTAACCCGTGACTCAGTGTTTATTTAAAATAATTTCTCTCTTTTTTTTTTCTCTTCAAAGTGTGGAGCAGAGACTGAAGGAAAGGTTATCCAGAGACTGCCCCACCCGGGGATACATCTCATATACAGTCACCAAACCCGGATGTTATTGTGGATCCTGGGAAGTGCTTGCTGATAGAAGCCTGATAAGCTGTCTCCTGAGAGGCACAGGAAGAGCCTGACAAATACAGAGGTGGATGCTCTCAGCCAACTGTTGGGCTGAGCATGGGGTCCCAGATGGAGGAGTTGGAGAAGGGACTGAAGGAGCTGAGGGAGTTTGCAGCCCCATGGAGGGAGCAACAGTGTCAACTGGCCAGACCTCCTGGAGGTCTTGGAGACTGGACCACCAACCAAAGAATACATATGGAGGAATCCATGGTGCTGGCCGCATATGTGGCAGAGGGAGGGTCTTATTGGACATTGGTGGGATGAGAGGCCCTTGGGTCTGAGGGTGTTTGATGCCCCAGTGTAGGGGAATGCTAGGGAGGGAAGACAAGCATGGGTGGGTGGGTGGGGGAGCACCCTCATAGAGGTAGGGGGAGAAAGGATGGGATGGGGGTTTCTGAAGGGGAGACCTGGAAAGAAGAAAACATTTGAAATGAAAATAAAGTAAATATCACCCCAAAATCTATAACTTTATAAGACAAAATAATAATAATAATAATAATAATAATAATAATAATAATAATAATAATTTCTCTTGAGGAGTGGCAATATAGCCAAACATTTAATTTATCTGTGATTTTTTTCTTTCTAGAAGAAATTTGTTAGATCAAAGTTTCATTTTATATTTCTCATTAGTTATTGGCTTACAATTATGGGCTTCAGTTCTTTGGGTGCCAAGTTGGTACTCTGAAAATCCTGCATTATTATTTTGTGCCATTTCAGCTAATCACTGGTTATAGTAAAAGCAGCTCAAATGGGCATAAAGGAAGGGAGGGACCTTGAAATGACACAAGAATCTCATGAGCTCTGAAAACATTCTTAAGGGCTTAGAAAGCGTGGTTTGATAAGGAAATAAGCAAGCAAGCAAGCAAACAGGAGATCAGATGTGATGATACACTTTTGAAATTACCGCACTCTGGTGGTGAATACAAAAGGGACCAAAAGTTGAGGCTAGCTTGGAATATATAAGGAGGCCTTATCTTAAAACAAAACAAGCAGACAGAAAAGTAAAATAAAAGAAGACCTTAAGATTATATCAAGTTGTAATCAGAATTTGAAGTCACAGGGAAGTTTGAGGGTCACATGTGATACAAATTGGAGCTAAGGCTGCCTGTGTCCTTAGAGGTTATCTGGCCTCGTTTTTACAGATAGGAATTGCAAGTCAGTTTCACAAGATCAGTGTATCGTAAAACTGAAATTACCTGAAACATCTTGTTTTTCTTAAGAAACCAAACAAATAAACCAAAACCCTCAATCCATGTGTAACAACCTTCTCCAGTTTTGGTTTTCAAGTGACATAGTCCCAAGAATTACATGCTACAGCTCACTCACTAAAAAGGAAAAAGGAGCATTGAGAAGTATACTCTTAGCTTATTAGAAAAGGATTCAGTTATTCTAGAGTGCAGTGAATCCAGCATTGTTGAAATGTGAGCATGAAAATCCCAACTGTGAACTTTTAAATAAGGCATAAAACAATAGCCCTATGTTTATAATAACGAAGCACATGCTGAGGGTGACAGAAATGTAAGCATGCTGTGTGTGTTTCCTGTAGTGCAGAACAGGTAACACCATCCTTGCAGTGACTCCAGAGATTTTTTTTTTTAAAGGCATAGTAAAAAAACAAAACAAAACAATACATCACTGCAAAGCATTCTCTACCCTTATGCTTAAAAGCTGATTGCACATATAGGACTGAATAATCTATTTTAAGAACCACAAAACTAACTAAATATAACTGCAAAATACACACTGGTTCTGTTGTACTAAAATGTCATCGAAACCAAACCATCTTCCTGTCTTAGTTTTACTCACAGCACAATTTTGAATTGTGTGTGTGTGTGTGTGTGTGTGTGTGTGTGTGTGTGTGTGTGTCTGTGTGTGTGTGTGTTTTAAAAAAGTTTTACTCACCCAACACATTTCTGGATTTGTGGTCGTCTGGGATGGTCGTCTGAGGACAACATTTTTTCATGAATGGCAAACAAACCACCAATCATGATATGTCCAGGAGAAGTGATAGCCACGAAGTCATCTGGGGTATGACAAGATTGGGAGGTATCAAGAATAACCACGAAGCAAGTAGTAACTATAATTAATAGGGCCATGCTTCTGTCTCATTTGCTCACTTCATGAGGGTTATTAGGAGCCATTCAGCTCACAGATGCCAATGATGAGATCCCAGTTTTCCTTAAACACCTTGGAGGCATAGGACAATGTCAAGGGCCAGAACTATTCAATATTCAGATTCTTGATGATAGTGAAAACAGTTCTTTCACCAATAATAACATGCGGGATTCCAACAGTCTCTGACGCTGAGGCACGTGACAGTGGACATGCGAGGTCTGGGGATGAACTGATGGGATGTAAACAGAAACATGCTGACAGAATTGTAAACACAGATCTGTAGGACACTGTATTCTTTTACTCCAAAGGGAAGCCAAAGGATTTGCTTCCTGATGGCTTTTCTTTTTGAAGCATGTTGTAGAACCTTCTGGAACAAACAGACTGGGAAAATCCTTCTGCTTAAAAAAATGGACAGCTGTATATTTTCAA
The DNA here is from genome assembly GCA_028551405.1 of Uromys caudimaculatus. NCBI lineage: Eukaryota > Metazoa > Chordata > Mammalia > Rodentia > Muridae > Uromys > Uromys caudimaculatus. The sequence continues at coordinate 16,161,470 of CM052720.1, forward strand.
ATCTGCTGCTTTCAATGCCAAAGAATTACAGCAGTTGATCAGCTACTCAGAAAAGAATTCCTGCTTTCATTTTTTTTTTTTTTTATTTCTCCTGGAAATCTCAACTTTAAAAAAAAATTCAGCTGACTTAGGCTTTTATTACTTTCAGTAGTAGTAGTAGTAGTAGCAGCAGCAGCAGCAGCAGCAGCAGAAGCAGTAGTAGACACAAATGGCTTTTGTTCTGCTGGGGAAAACCAAAAACAATACGAATCCTATCAGAGAGAAAAAAAGCTGTGTTGCAGATCACTGTCCTTTATGTCATTTTGCTGTTTATTTATATTTAATACATTTTTAAATGCTTATACACCAGGAATAACAATTTTACAGGTGTATGCTTTTACTTGCTTGTTTATTTTGAGATAGGATCTCTCTATGTAGCTCTGGATGGCCTGGAGTTCATTATGTAGACCAGGCTAGCCTGACACTCAGAGATCTACCTGCCTCTTGTCTCCTGAGTGTTGGGATTAAAGGCCTGTAACACTACTCCTGGCAACATAAAAATGAGATTTATTTTTATGTGAGTGCTTTGTCTGTGTGTATGTATATGCACTAGGTGTGAGAAGCCAAACCTACTTCATCTTGGGACTGGCCTTCATTTTAAGAGAAACTTGACGTATAGCAGAATCCAGGCTGCACTCAAGTACCAAGAAGGACCCCATGGCTTGTCCTTGACCCATACACCAGAGTTAGTCCCTAGCTACAGTTATCATCTCTTGGAATTTAAGGGAATCCAGAAAATTCAGTAACTTAGACACCACTGAGAATAAGTTTAAAGTGTATTTTTCAAAACTAGTCATTTAAAAATACTTAGTCATATTTGTTTTGTTTTGGCATTTTTTTCTATTTTTTTTTTGTTTTGATTTTTCATTGTTTTGTTTTTTATTTGAAAGACAGAGAAAATGGAAATGATGCTGGGTGGTTAGAGAGGTAGGGAGGATCTGGGAAGGATTAGGACAGGGGAAAGAAGATGATCAAAATATATCGAATGAAAAATATCTTTTAATTATAGGCAATAGAATTGCCAAGATGGATTAGAAGGTTAAAGCATTTGCTGCACCATGCTGATGGCCTGATCCCTGAAACCCATGGAGAAAGAAGAGAACCTCTACCCATGTAGTGGCATGCACACACATGCACGTATACACATTGTACATACCAACATGATGGAGAAAATAACACTTGCTACAAAAGGTGTATCTGACGGGAAGGCAGTTCTAAGTTTAACATCTCTGCCCTATGGAGGGTAGTAGATAAACTTCTAAAGGAATCGTAAGAACACAGTTGCATAACACATACTGTAGCATTTTAAATGATCCCGAGTAGTCGTAGATTCAAAGAGGCATAATGTTAGGCTGACTGATGAGTGGAGTCTCAGCTCATTTCATGGCACCAAATGTTTTCTTTTTAAGTTAGTGCAAATAAATGATATAAATACCAATCTCATTATGACATTTTTATGTATATCACTCAGTTTGTTCGTAATCACCCCATTATGCAAATAAGTTGACAAGTGTTTTTTAGACTTCTCTACTTTCTGGTAACAACATTTTCTAATAGGATGCAAGGTAGTAGGCCTCTAAATGGAATTAGTAAAAGTCAATGCATCCTTTGAAATTCTAAACAAACAAGCAAAGTAACATTCTGAGTAAATGAGCATATTGAGAGAGCATTCATTCCTTTGTTAGATTATCTGAAAGATTCTGTTAAACCACACATAAACAAAACTATTAATTAGAACAGGGTTGAGCCATGGTTCCCATGAAAGACAGAAATGGTTTTTGAGATACTGATCCCACCGTTGTTGTCATTTGTGAAGCAGTCAAGAGATAGCTAGTGAAATATCATTTCTCTTCCTACTTAGAGTAGAATGCAGCTTAGGTCACTTCCTATGAGGTTACACCTACCTACTTCACCACCAAAAGAGGTACAGAATGGTAATTTTTTGCTAAAGTTAACCAGCCACAATTTATAATGCTTACTCCCTCAGATCCATCTATATCTTCATTTTTTCCAAGAAATTTCCATCCTTCTTAAAAATTTCTATCAGTACTACAAAATGTTAACTGATATTTGGCTGTATGTATATTGCGTGTATATTGTGTAACACACACACAAACACATTACACACATGCATGCCCCCCACATACACATGCATGCACGCATGCACACACATATACCATAAGGGGGGAGCTTTAATATTTTGAGGAGCCATTTAGTCCTATTTTGACCTCAGAATCATGTAGCTGTTCCTCATATTCTCCCTTCAACTCGATTATAGTTCCAACCATAAAAATTACTTCGCCATCTTAGCACTTCTATAAAACAGGCAATGAAATAAAATCTCAATGCGTCAGCCTCACATTTTTTTTTGGTACTAAATCTCTTATGTTTCAAACTGTATTTTCCGTGAACTCATTAGTAAAGTAAAAAGTTTTAGTCATTGTATATACCAATTGGAGAAGTTTGAAAGTTTTTATAAAACTGAATTAATTTTTTATGTGTATGAGTGGTGTGTGTGTGTGTGTGTGTGTGTGTGTGTGTGTGTGCACCTCCTGCATCTCTGATGCTTGTGGAGGATACAAGACAGCATTGAATTCCCTGGGCCTGGAGTTACAGACAGTTGTGAGCTGCCATGTGGAAGAATAGCAAGGTTTCTTAATTGCTGAGCCATCTCTCTAGTCCCTGGAAACTTCTTTTGATATTTAGCTAATTTGTAAATTGAACAACAACAAAAAAAAAACCCCAAATGTATGAATCAATACTTTGTTGTTGGTACAAAAATTTTTTAGAATGTCATATTTTCAATCAGTGTTTGATGTGTATAGAAATAGTTCAAGTCTATTTTGCTCTTTTTCTACATAACAAATAGTGTAGAATTTATAAAATACAATAACTATAGAAATCTCAAACTGTTCTATCTCTGTATCATCATATACCCTAATAGAACATTTTGCACATACTACAGATGCTTAAACTGTAGAGAAACTTATTCTTTCTGACTCAGGTAGCTATGTTAGGCTCAATGTTGAAGAAGTATTGAGTATTATTTTCACCTGAAGATACTAATAGTAGAGTATATTTCATCCATTTTAAAAGTTTAGTTTAATCATGACTTCCTTGGTAAATTTACTAATTTTTTCATGGTATATATCAAAATCCTCCACCTTTAGGTGTTACTTTGTAGCCATTCTTCCCCATTTTGTTTTCAAGCTCTATAAGGTCAGAGGTCATGTCCATACATTCACTAGAACATGCCCAATATTTCACGAAGGGCATCTGTACAGATATGTATTGGGTGGGTAACATATATGTAAGAAAAACACATAAATTGGTGACTAGAACATAGGCTGCTCTTCTTGGCAGGGTGGATAGACAGCAATAGGAAAGCACAAAACGGGGAAGAGCGTGAAGGATTTGTAATGACAACTCACAAAGCTGAAAGAAGAAACGTCAGGTTTGCATTGGCTCCCTCCTGTTTGTGATGTCAGAACGGGAATTAGTTGGAAGAGCATCAGTAACACCTGCCTCTGAGTCTATTCATTCTCTGCATTCTTCTCCTAAAAGGAAAGGAAGAAAGTCTACACCTGGCCGACTTAAGCCCAACATTCTGCCCACTGCCGGCTTCTTATTTGTTTTCCACAGATGTGTTCCAAAATTTCACAGTTCATGTGCCATGTTTGTAATGTTAAGTATAAATAATCTTTTATTTGTGCTGCATAAGCTGCTTAGCTCAGTAACAAAGTGACAACATCTAACCACATCTTACCACAAGTAACTAGACAGCAAATGCAGAGCCTCTGTCATAGGAGAAGGTTGTAAGAAAATATCCAGGGTCTGGGGAGGTAGCTCAGTTGCAGAGTACCTGGCTAATGTACATGAAGCCCCAGGCCTGATCCTCTCAAATGCAGACACAGGGCACAGTGGTGCCAGCCTGCAACCCCAGCATTTGGGGGTCAGAGCATGAGCTTTGAAAGTTCAAGACTCCACTTGACTACTCAGCATTTTCAAGGCTAGCCTGGCTCTGCCAAAAAAATTTTGTTCAGAAATGAAGATACTTATATTTTTTTCTTCATTAATACAAACCAAATAAGACCTTAGAGATTCTGAGAAGACAGTGAGATAATGTGTAAGAGAGAAAAACAATCAAACTTTGTCAACTAAGTACATGAAATAAGTGTTAAGTATATCTTTAATTTTTCTGTAGCTGCTGCTATGTCATTTGCTTTTTATTATGTAAAAACAAATCCTCGAGTACAGCATATAAGTAGTTTGGAGAGGTAAATTTCCTACGATGGCTGTGTAGACTAGTGGTTGGTTAGACTCTTCATCAGATAAATAGCTTAACTCATTATCAACTTGCCTCTCTCTCTCTCTCTCTCTCTCTCTCTCTCTCTCTCTCTCTCTCTCTCTCTCTCTCTCTGTGTGTGTATGTGTGTGTGTGTGTGTGAGCATGTGTGTGTTATCAGTGTGTATTCCTCTAAACATACAAAGTAAAAAAATGAAATTTAGAAGTGAGTGAGGTGAAGTTGTAACTATTCTTGTGCTGAAGACCATTATCAAATTTCTTGAGGTTTCTAGAGAAGTTAGCTGATCATGCAGAGATTCATTGCTTTGAGGAAGAACATAGGGGCTTTAGGTCATATGCTGCTGAATTCTGAAAATTGCTTCCTTCATCTAAACTAGGTTAATTACCTGGTGATTAGTCCAATTATTCATTTTCCTATAAATATTTTCTTTAATTGTTTAAGAGGTATTACAAGCCATGTTAGAGTATATTCATTTGTGTATCTGCATATCAGACATTGCTTTAGAGAAACAAAATTATACAACAGGGGGAAATATCCTCCATAAATGTTTACATTCTAATGAATAATTACTATACAACTATACACACATGTGCATTACAATATACTGGATGGTTTGAATAAAAAGAAGAATAAATCAATTAAAAAGCAAAGATGTTTCCAGAGTCTGTGTACATTTTTAAAAAATTATTTATTTATTTTGCTGATACTTTATTTACATTTCCAATGTTTCCCCCTTTCTAGGTCTCCTCTTTGGAAACAACCTATCCCCTCCCCCTTCCCCCCTTTATGAGGGTATTCCACCACCCACCCACCCGCCCACCCACTCCCATATTCCCACCTTGACATTCCCCTTTACTGGGGCCTCCCCTCCCCCTGATGGCCATCAAGGCCCTCCTCTGCCACATATGTGGTCCGAACCATGGGTCCTTCAATGTGTATACTTTGGTTGGTGGTCCAGCCTCCAGGAGGACCTGGGGAGTCGGGCCCGTTGGCACTGTTGCTCCCTCCATGGGGCTGCAGACTCCCTCAGCTCCTTCAGTCCCTTCTCCAACTCCTCCATCTGGGACCTCACTCTCAGTCCAGCGGTTACTGTAAAGTGAAATTTGGGTATTCCGAACTTTTGGGATAATATCCACTTATCAGTGGGTACATACCATGTTCTTTCTTTTGTGACTGAGTTACCTCGCTCAGGATGATATTTTCAAGTTCCATCCATTTGTCTGCAAATTTCATTAAGTCATTGTTTTTAATAGCTGAGTAGTACTCCATTGTGTAAATGTACCACATTTTCTGTATCCATTCCTCTAATGAGGGACATCTGGGTTGTTTCCAGCTTCTGGCTATTATAAATATGGCTGCTATGAACATAGTGGAGCATGTGTCTTTATTCCATGTTGGAGCATCTTCTGGGTATATGCCCAGGAGAGGTATAGCTGGGTCCTCAGGTAGTATTATGTCCATTGTACATTTTTATTCTGACAACTTGGCCAGTCTTTCCAGCAAGGTGATTTACGAACTAAAGGAAGCAATGACTATTCTTGGTTGTCATCTGGAATTAACTAAAACACAAAAATGCCTGGGCACACCTGGGAGAGAGTTTTGCTTAATTGGATCTTTTGAAGTGGGAAGATCCATTTCTAATCCAGATCTTTGAGGAAGGAAGACATATCTTTAATCCAGAACTTTTGTTGTTGTTGTTGTTTTATTGGTTATTTTATTTATTTACAATTCAAATGTTATCTCCCTTCCCAGTTTCCCCTCCCCAATTCCTTATCTCCTCCCCTGCTTCTATGAGGCTGTTCCCCTACTCTTCCTCCCACTCCCATCTCAGCACCCTAGCATTCCCCTATGCTAGGTCATCGAGCCTCCACAGGCAAAGGGGCTCCCCTCCCATTGATGCCAGATAAGGCAATCCTCTGCTACATATCCAGCTGGAGCCATGGGTCCCCCTATGTGTACTCTGTGGTTGGCGATTTAGTTCCTGGGAGCTGTGGGGAGTCTGGTTGGTTGATATTGTTGTTCTTCCTATGGGGTTGCAAACCACTTCAACTCCTTCAGTCCGTCTCCTTACTCCTCCATTGGGGTCCGAGTGCTCAGTCCAGTGGTTGGCTGCAAACATCCGCATCTGTATTGGTAGGCTCTGGAAGAGCCTCTCAGGGGACAGCTATACCAGGCTCCTGTCAGCAAGCTCTTCTTGGCATCAGCAATAGTGTTTGGGTTTGGTGTCTGTAGATGGGATGGATCCCTAGGTAGGGCAGTCTCTGGATGGCCTTTCCTTCAGTCTCTGCTCTACTCTTTGTCCCTGCATTTCCTTTTGACAGGAGGAATTCTAGACTATTATTTTTGTTGTGGTTGGGTGTCCCCATCCCTCAAACGGGAGCCTTGCCAGTGGATATGGTCTCTACAGGTTCTATCTCACCTTTGTTAGGTATTTTGGCTAATGCCCTCTCTGTTGGATCCTGGGAACCTCTTGGGTCCCTGGCATCTAGGACTTTCTAGTGACTACCCCCAGATCCTCCTCCCCCACTGCTACACACCTCCTTTCAAATTACTGACTCTCTGTACTTCTCCACCATCTCTTCCTGTATCTGAACCAGCTCCCCCCTTTCTCCTTTTTTTTCCTCTAACCTCCTCTCTTCCTACCAGATCTCTTTCTCCCTCTACCTCCTGAGATTATTGTCTTCCCCCTTCTGAGTAGTACTGTAATATCCATACTTTTGTGTGGTCTTCCATCTTCTCAGATTTTATATGGTTCGTGAGTTGTATCTTGGGTATTCTGAGCTTGGGGGGGGGGGGCAAATAACCACTTATCAGTGAGTGTATACCATGTATGTATTTTTTTTGACTAGGTTACCTCACTCAGGATGATATTTTCAAGATCCATCCATTTGCCTGCAAATTTCATGAAGTCATTGTTTTTAATAACTGAGTAGTACTCCATTGTGTAGATGTACCACATTTTCTGTATCCATTCCTCTGATGAGGGACATCTGGGTTGTTTCCAGCTTCTGGCTATTACAAATAAGGCTGCTATGAACATAGTGAAGCATATGTCCTTGTTATATGATGGAGTATCTTTTGGGTATATGCCCAGGAGTGGTATAGCTGGATCCTTAGGTAGAACCATTTCCAATTTTCTGAGGAACCACCAGACTGATTTCCAGAGTGGTTGTTCCAGCTTGCAATCCCACCAGCAATGGAGAAGTGTTCCTCTTTCTCCACCTCCTCACCAGCATCTGCTCTCACCTGAGTTTTTGATCTTAGCCATTCTGACTGGTGTGAGGTGGAATCTCAGGGTCATTTAGATTTGCATTTCCCTGATGACTGATGACTAAGGATTTTGAACATTTCTTTAAGGGTTGCTCAGCTATTTAGAGAGTCTTCAGTTGAGACTTCTCTGTTTAGCTCTGTATCCCATTTTTAATAGGGCTATTTAGTTCTCTGGAGTCTAACTTCTTGAGTTCTTTGTATATTTATTTAATCCAGAACTTTTGAGGTGTGAAGACCCACCTCTAATCTGATTCACACTGTTTGCTGGAAACCTATATATAGGACATGGAAAAAGGAATCTGTCTCTTTTTACCTGATTACTCCTGCCCTCATTAGCAAGTCCATTGCTTTACTGACCTACTTCTTTGGAATTTTCAAAATATACAGAAGACCAGCTGGGAAATCCAGCCCCATGAACTGAGTAATTACTGTATTCTTGGTTTCTTGGACCTTCCACATATAGGCAGCCATTGTTGGATTAGCTGGACCACAGTCTGCAAGTCATTATAATAAAATCATATACATGTGTATATGTGTACATATATATATATACACACATATACATATGGACATATGTATGGATATATGTGTGTATGTATGTATAGAATTATAGTATATGATATAAAGAGATTCATTGAAATATTTGTAACATCATATTTAAATGAAAATATCAACTGAGCAGCAATATATTTAAATATGAGATTTAGAAGTAATGCTCAAGCTAGAAATATACATACAAAAAATCATATAAACAATAATATTAAAGTTATAGAATTAGAGAAGATATCTTCATTACATTTTGATGAAGATGTTAAAGAGATTAGGTCTGAGAGCTGGTGGGAGTGCAAACTTATATAGCCACTATGAAAATTAATATAACAGTTCTTGAAGAAGATAGGAATCTATCTACTTCAAGATCCAGATACACCACTTATGGGTATACCCAAAGGATGCTTCACCTACCACAGAGGTACTTGCCCAAATATGTTCATTATTGCTCTATTGAAAATAGTCAAATATTGGAACCAACCTAGATGTCCCTTAACAGAAGAATGGATAAAGAAAATATGGTACTTTTACCCAATAGAATATTGTTCAACCATTAAACAAACAAACAAACAAACACAACATTCTGAAGTTTTCAGGCAAATTAATTGAACTAGAAAAAAATTATTCTGAATAAGATATCTCAGCCCAGAAAGTCAAATATGATGTGAATTCTCTTTTATGTGGATTTAGTGGTTAAGTCAGTAACAACTGAGCTACAATCTCTAGAACCACAGTTTAGGTGTAGAATAAGGGAATAACAGGTAGAGCTAGACCTTGTTAGAAAAGGGAAATAGAACAGATAGTTATGGATGGATGGGGGTGCTGGAACAGAAGGACCAAGTGGAAATGGAGAGGAGAGAGGGGTTTCAGGAAGGAATATGGGAAAAGACAGGTAAAATTAAGAGCCATTTGGAATGGATTGTGGAAACCTAGCAGTAAAAGCTTCCTAAAATGTATGCATATATGAAAAGAATCTAAATGAGATCTCCAAATAAGTCAGAGTCCCAACTGGTCATCTCTTCTCACCAAATGAAGCCTCTAGTGCTGTGATTGGGTTACATATGATTGAGTTTTTGGCCCAAGGGGTTTGATGGGAAGCCCCAAACAATCCAGCCTGTTGCCAAAACTGTAGTTTGCTTTCCACCAGTCTGACAGCAAGGCCCCATTACTGAAGACAATTACCTACACAACTCATTCAACATGGTGAAATTGCGTGGTTGCCTACATAGAGCCTTAACCCCTATGTTCTAGTTTCTTTGGTAAAGGAGAGTACTCTGTGTATCACCAAAACGTAAATACCAAGCCAGCCAGAACCCTTTGATATACAATGTGTCCTGACTGCAAAATATTCTAAGACAATGGGGGCACAAACTTGTGGGAGTAACCAACCAGTCAATATCTGATTTGACTTGAGGCCCAGTCTAGCAGATGGAACCTATACTCCGTATTGCTTAGGTGGTAGAACCAGAGACTACATAGCCCAAGCAAGGACCTAGGATAAAACCAAATGCTACTGTTACTTAAAAAAAAGTAGCAATAAAGTGACTCATAATGATATTCTGTTGCACTCATAGATCAGTGCCCTGCTCAACTACAATCAGAGAAGCTTCCTTCTGTGGCAGATGGGAACAAATACGGAGATCCACAGACAGACTATGCATAGAATGAGAGAGACTTTGGAATACTCAACCTTAAATGCAATGTCTTCAACCAATCCCTTCCCTCCCTTCAGAACTTAGGGAACCCCAAGGAAGAGGAGGCATAAAGAATGTAATGGCCAGAGGGTATGGAGGACACTAAGAAAACAAGGCTCCTCTAAATCAACATGATCACAGCTCATATGAACACATAGGTACTGAAACATGTACAGGACCTGCACAAGTCTAAACCAGGTCCTTTGTGAATATAGTTTGGCTTCCACCTTTAGTATTTTTATGGGATTCCAGAGTGTGTGAGTGACTGAGTCTCTGATTCTTGTGCCTTCTTTTGGGCCCTTTCCTTCTGTTTGTCTTATCCAACTCTGATGTGACAGTTGTTTTATCTTATTATATTTATTTTGTTATAATTTACTATTATACCTTAGAAGCTTGTTTGTTTTCTAATGAGAATCAGAAAGGGAGTGGATCCTGATGGTAGAGGAGATGGGGAGGGACTGGGAGGAATAGAGTATGTGTGGGGGAACCGTAATAAGGGTATATTATGTGAAAAAAAACTATTCTCCATAAAAGGAAAAATAAAAGCAAGCAAAATATCCTATAATTCCCCATTTTATTTCTGCTGGAGATAAATTCCTTGGATTTTATTTTTCAACTCTCTTCCTTTTCACTTTCTTTTCCCACTAATTTTATTGGTAACTGGATTCTGGTTTCTTTCAGCGCTTGAAAAATAGTGTGTCACTTCCTTCTCATGAATGGAAGTCTGTACTTCTGTTTAAATATTTGCATGAAACATTGTAAAATTCCTTTTCCATCTGTGTTTTTCACACATTGAGGTTTGTAATCAGGAGCAGCTCCCGTAGGTTGGGCTGGTTGGCCAATGCTTGACATCCTATACACACACACTTGTAGAACAAATTCCTCCTGAAAAAAGAACACATGATATCCTGATGCTTAAATCCCTTGCCCGAAGAATTTCAAGTCAGACTTCTAGAAATAACTATTTTTGTCTATAAATAACTTTTTTAACTCAGAAAAAAAACCCTGTGAGGTAAATAGAATTGCAATTTACAAAGGGATAGGGAGGATGAACTTTTGATTCTGATTTTATAGATCAAGTGGCTATCTGGTGAAAATTACTAGAAAAATTTCTAACTCTAAAATTCATATAATTTCCTTCTAAATTTTTATCCATAAATTCATTGAAGATGTCAGACTACTTGGTTGTGTGGTCTGTAGCTGGCAGTAGATAAACTGTCAGGAAAACTATATTATATGCTTTAGTTCAGTGTTTTGTACTATTAAATTTCTTGTAAGATATTCAGAAAAGTGGGATAAAAGATAAAATGCAAACCATTTGTCTTGTACTTAGCATGTACATATTTTAATGAGGTGTGGCTGAGGCATTTGATTTGAGCTTTGTGATTCTCTCTTCTGTTTACCTAAATTTAACAGTGCACATATATCTTGGAAAATGTAGAAGATCAAAGATTCCTCCCCATTTTCTTCAAAGCTAGTAAAGGGACAAAACCAGGAAAATCATAATAATTAACATTTTCCAATTTTAACTCCATTACTGTCTCCTACTTAGTGTATTTTTATATCTTATTTTCATGGTTAGATTAAAAGCCACTATAATTTTCTTTAGTAAGTAAAGGATGATGAAAGCAATTTCTGAGAACCACAAAGTAAATGAAAACACTTAACTCTGCTAAAAAACAAAAAACAAAACAAAATAAAACACCCCCCCCCAAAAAAAAACCCTCTTCCAGGAGATAGAAGGTAAACAAAACATTAAGGAGATAAGATTTGGTTGAATGAGAGAATGCTAGTAATAGAGGTAAATGATGACTTTCTAGACTAGATTCCAGGAAAATCTGATGGACTATTTCATGTGATATACTACAGACATAGGAAAAAAATTCAAATTTTATTACTTAAGATGATAGTAGTTTGTCTTTTATAAAAAGGATTTTTGTTTGTAAATAAAATAGAAGCATGTGGTTCAACTAAGTAATTACTGAGTCAGTCAGGTTATTATTCCTGCAAGACAAGTCTCCCACCTCTCAGGCTTTGTGCAGTTTAGATGGTTCAGTGGCTTGGCTGAGAGTGCCCTCCCCCAATCCACAGATGCCCTCCCCTGAAGTGGAAACTTAACGGTTTTTTGGAAAGTCAATTGTGTTGGATGGTGTTTTGCTGGGGTAAATACGTGAAGGAGTGCTTTCCTGAAGTGGACACAAATGAAAGGATGTATTGGTAAAGCAGACTCCTGAAGGAACATTTCATTTTGCTGAAGCCGATTCAGGGCAAAAAATCAAGGCAGGAACCTGGAAGGGGAACTGAAGTAGAGGCAGTGGAGGAAAGTTGCTTCCTGGCTTGCCCTGCAGGCTTGCCCAGCCACCTGCCTTATATACACCAGGACCACTTACCCAGGAATGGTATCATGCTGGGCTGACCCTTTCTTATCAATTATCAAGAAAATGTCCCCACACACTTGCCGACTGCAGACCTGATGGAGGCATTTTTCCAACTGAAGTTCTTCTCATATGACTCTAGCACTTATCAACTTAATAAACAAACAAACAAAGAAAGAACCTAGGACAATTAGGGAGGAGTTGGAGAGGGCAGAGAGTGAAAGAGTGTGGTAGAAATGGGGTAACTATAGTACTTATGCATGAAAGTTTCAAAATCGAATAAAATAAATATTAAAAAACAATTTTTATGTTCTCTGACTATATTCAGCACATCAATTCATTTACATACAGAATACTAGTTTATTTTGAAATTATTTCAGTGTCTTGGCTTGCTGATGCATTCATCTCACTATGCTTTCCATCTTCTTCCCCCTCCACCCCTTAACTGGCACATATGATAAGCCCCTCTCTCTCCCTCTCCTTCTCTGTGTGTCTCTCTGTCTCTCTGTCTCTCTCTCTCTCTCACACACACACACACACACACACACACACACACACACACACACACACACACACATTTTATCCTTGGTTTATAATATCCTTGGCTATCAACTTCACAGTGAGCAGAAGCATACCACTGAGTTTCTTTTGTCTCCGTGTAGCTGCCCGGCACTTCTCCCTATTTTTCCCTTTAGGTCTGCCATTCTTCTTGTTTTACCATTTCCCTGTGTTGTGCCAGGTTGGACATTTGTTTATTAACTGTTTTACTGAAGTACAACATATATACAGGTAAGAGCACAAATGTTAAAGCGATACCTTCATTAATTCTTACAAATCCAATATATATAAACTACATTTAGGCCAAGTTAGAGAATGTTGGCAGCAGCCTGTAAGCTGTCCTTTTACCTATCAGGAGCTGTTACCTTCAGCAAAGTAGTTGCACTTCTGACTTTTATCACAATTGTCTCTGTCTGGGTTCTAATTTCATACAAATGGACTCTCGAAGTATCTGCTTTTTTTTCTTTTTCCTGGTTTTGATCTGTAACTATAAGATCTATCCATTTTGTAGCAGAAACTGTAGCTAATTTTTCAGTACGGTATGGAATTACACTGTAAAATTATAATTTAGTTTCCATTGGGATGTTTATTGATATTCAGGTGTTTTCTAATTGGGATCATCAAAATAACAATTCTATGAATGTTTTTCAATGTGTTTAATGAACATTTGTGTGTATTACTTTGGATCTATTCCTGAGACAGGAAATGTGCTCAATAAAATGGTAATCAGTAAACTGTATTCAGTGCAACTATGTAAACCTACATGCCTTCCAGAAATGCATGCGGATTCCAGTAGCTTTTCTCTCCTGTCAGCAATATGAACAGTAATATCATAATTGTATGATAATTTTCATTGATTATATTACAACTTTTGGCATACCTGTTTTGAGTATTTTCTTAATTAAAAACAGAAGCTCAGCTAGACATAGTGATGCATGCCTTTGATCCCAGGACTTGAGTGACAGAGGAAGACATATCTCTGTGAGTTCAAAGCTAGCCTGGTCTACACATTGAGTTCTGGGTCAACAAGACTACAAAGTGAGACTCTGTCAAACAAAATACACACATACAATGAGACAAACTTTTGAGTGGAGAGATAGCTCATTAGTTAAGAATACTTTCTGTTCTTCAGAGGACATGGGGTCAGTTCCTAGCACCCACCTGGAGTCCACAACTATCTGTGTGCCTTCTTCTTGTGAGCACCAGACCCGCACATGCAGGCGAGACATTCAAATATAAAAAGCAAATCTTTAAAATAAAAAAAAACCATAGAGTTTATCTATTTTTCTTGTTGATTTGTGCTGACTTTCCAGAGAACAAGTCTTTCTCACAGCCCTACTCTCTTCCTTTGGGACTCTGCCAATCCCAGCCCGCTCCTCAGCTACCCTATACTGTCTGCTAACTCAGAACCCTGCCAGTCGCCATCCAATTCCCCTATCTGGCCTTAAGACCCAGGGCCAGACCACACTGCCAGGGAAACCTTGACTCTGGCTTCTTAACTAAGCCCCTGGAGGCATCATGCTGTAGCCCAAAAGCAGAAGACCAAGGATAGTAATACCAGACAAACAGAGGAAATTGAAATCCCAGCTCTGCTATGAATTAGCCCCGTTAACATTGTAAACACCTCTGCTGAAAGAAGAAAGGTGACGTGAACAAAACTTGAAAAATTGCACCAACAAATGAACTCCATATGAGCAAATAAAAACAAGATGAAAAGCCAAAATAACATGTCTCTTTCCCCAAAATACAGATCCTATAATAACAGCTTGTAATGAAAAAAAAAATCACATGGACAAACTTACAAAGAATTCAATCAAATGATTATAATTATGGACAAAGAAGATATCAAAGAAGATAGTAAAATAAGAAAGTTAATCGAAGTCAGGAAACAAAGCTTGAATTGTTGTATGTTGGGGTTGGTCTGGTGCTGCTGTGTATTCAAATGCTAAATACTGTATCCCAAGAGCTGGTTGCCCCAAGATAAGTGAATTCACCAGCTTTTGTTGTGTAAACCTTGCTACCCTCCCACCCCCACAAGTTATCCTTGATTGATTACTAAAGTTGCTGACAACCTGTAGCTGGGCAGAAGAGAGATAGGTGGAACTTGGGTTCTGGGCCTGGGGTCTCAGGTAGGGACTAAGAAAGAGAAGAAAGGAAAAAGGAGTCACCTTGGAGTAACTAGTGCATCCTGGGAATGTGGCTGTGAGTGCTGGCCTGGTGAA
This sequence comes from Uromys caudimaculatus, assembly GCA_028551405.1. NCBI lineage: Eukaryota > Metazoa > Chordata > Mammalia > Rodentia > Muridae > Uromys > Uromys caudimaculatus. The sequence goes on from CM052720.1 coordinate 16,176,484, forward strand.
GCAGGAGCAGCACAAATGGAACAGATGCAAGTGTTCTTGAGGATTTGGGCAGGGGAAGCAGAAAAGATAGTTTAGAAGGTTGGTATCTGCCCAGCTGTAGTGCTTTAAAGCTTGTTATAAATCTAAAAGGTTTCTGTGTCTTTTATTTGGAAAACAGCGTGTTAGGGAATAACTCACGTCATAATAATTTCCAGCATTAATTAATATACACAGAATATTAATAATATTTTACAGTTGTATATAACCAACACTGAAATGATGTTGAAAGTGAAAATTTCAATAAGACAAGTAAAAATTCCAGTGGAAAGCCTCACTGACAAAATGAATCATGTTGAAAGCATAGAGTCAAGTATGAAATCAAAAGTTGAAAAATTGAATCATCCAATAAAGGTCAATGAAACATTACAAAAAATGAACAGAACAGGGGGGAGTTTTGGCATACCATGTAAAGATCTAACTTTCAAATTATGATCATAGAAGAAGAATCATACCTTAGTGAAGGAATAGAGAATATTTTCAGTAACATGATAGAAGAAAAATTCTCAAATCTTGTAAAATAGATACCCATACAGTACAAGAGACCTACCAAACACCAAACAGATAAAGGCAGAAAAGAAATTCCCCCCTCTTTCTCTTGCCTCTCTCTTACATCTCTTATCTCTTACCTCTCCTTATTCCCTTACCCCCTCTCTCCACGTGGTCATGGCCGGTCTCCACTCCTCTACTTCTCTACTCTCTCCCCCTCTCTGCCTTTCTCTACCCCTACTACCCTCTTAACTCCCCTCCCCATGCCCTAAATAAACTATTTCTATACAAAAAAAAAAAAAAAAAAAAAGAAATTCCCTAAGATATATTATAGCTAAAACCTTAACTAAAATATAGTGAAAACCATAGGAGAGGAAATTCAAGTCCTTTATAAAGCAGATCCTTTAGAATAACATCAGATTAGTCAACAGAAGCCTTAAAAGCCAGAAAGGCCTGGAAAGATGTATTCCAAGACCCCAAAGGTCACAGCTGTTAACCTAGACCATTATATTCAGCAAAAGTAGCTTTTAAAATTGAGAGAGAAATGAAAATTTTCTGTGATACCAACATGGTAAAGGAATTTATAATTGGAAATAAGCTCTGTAGAGGAAACTGGAAAGAATAATTCTTCTTGAAGAGAAGGATAAACATACCCATGAGATCATGGAGAACAAATGAACAACACAAGGATAGGAAATCAAAAATGTTCTGAGAAAATAAAACAAAACAAACAAAATGACAGGAATTAGCATACATCATTCAATAATAACACTGATATTAATGGCCCCAATTCCCAATAAAAAGATAGACTACGTTGGGTTAGAAAACAGGTGTCTTAGTTTGGGTTTCGTTGCTGTGAAAAGACACCATGACCAACACAATTCTTATAAAGGAAAACATTTCATTGGGGCTGGCTTACAGTTTCAGAAGTTTAGTTCATTACCATCATGGCAGGAAGCATGGCAGCGTCCAGGCAGACATGGTGCTGGAGAAGGAGCTGAGGGTTCTATGTCTTGATCTGCAGACAGCAAGAAGTATATCATACTGGGCATAGCTTGAACATATATGAGACCCCCAAACCTGCCTACACAGTGATGAACTTCTTCAAACACTGCCACACCTACTCCAATAAGCCCACACCGCCTAATAGCGCCCCTCCCTATGGGCCAAGCATTCAAATACATGAGTCTATGGGGGGGGGATACCTATTCAAACCATCACAACAGGACCCATCTTTTTGCTGTCTCCAAGAAACATATTTCACCATCAATGACAGATAGCACCTCAAAGTAAGAGGATGGAAAAGGAATTCCAAGCAAATGAAGTTAAGGCACAAGTGGGGACGGCTATTCTAAAATCTGACAAAACAGATTTCAAAACAAAATTAGTCAGAAGTAATAGGAGGAACACTTTATACTAATTAAATGAAAAATTCACCAACAGGGATAGTACAACACTAAACATATATGTACAAAACACAAGGGCACCCAATTTCATAAAATAAATACTATTAGACCCAAAACCACAGATTGGCTCCCACACAGTGATAGTGGGTAACTTCAATATCCTACTTTCAACAATATACAGGTCATCTCAAAAAAAAAAAAAAAAAAAAAAAAAACTAAACAGAGGAAGTCTGAGTTTAATGACACAACAGATCATCCGGACCTAACAGATATCAACAGAGTATTTCATCCATACATTAAGGACTATACATTCTTCCTAGCAGCCCAATGAACATTCTCGAAAAATCAACCATATATTAGAACACAAAACAATTCTCAGTACACATAGAAAAATGAAAATGAATCCTGAATTCTATCTGAGCACCATGCAGTAAAGCTATATAGCAACCATAAAAATGACAGAAGGAAGGAAAACTCATGAAAGCTAAATGTTATATTGAACCATAACTGGGTCAAGGAAGAAATCAAAAAGGGAAATTAAAAAAACTCTTAGAATTGAATGAAAATTACCACACAACATACAGATATCTGTGGAGCACAAAAGGCAGTTCTAAGATGAGAGTTTACAGTACTAAGTGTATACATAATGTTTTCAGAGTTTTGAAGGACCTTTTGAAAATAAAAAATTTAGATCCAAGAATTTTGTTAGACACAAGCACAAAAATATTTTCTGATAGATCATACCTATATAATCATCCCAGACAATCATATCTATTTTCTTCCAAAGCACAGGAAAAACTGTTTTCTCTTTAAGGTAAAAATTATGTTTTGAAGAGAGAACTTCCTAGGCAAGTCAGTAAAAATACTGTTCGTGTATCATTATATAGGCAACTTCCAAGTATCTTAACAAAATTTCACAATGAGACTCTGAGGCCACATGACAAGATGGGTAAGTACTATATCTGTTTTACTGGAGAAGAAATGATTTTCAAATTTTACTTAATTCCTATGTGTTCTCAAGTAACTTTAATTGCGAAATACACACTGGTTATCATTTATTTTAAATTGGGTTAGAACGAATGCACATCCTATTAGCCTGTATTAATTGCACATGAATGGAGGTCTGTGTGCTATTTTAACACACACACGTGCCGTTTAACCCATGAACTGATAACAACTAGCCTCTCTTTATGTACTAGGCTTCCCTCCACATTCAAGTCAACTTTTGTTAAATCCCACATGCATGACAAATATATAGACTCTGTCTTTCTGTGTCTGTCTTATTTCATTTCTCATAAAGTCCCCTAGCTCTACACATTTTGTTGAAAATGACAAATTTTCGTTCTCCTTTGCGGCTAACAAATAGTCACTAGTGTGACTACCCTACATTTTCCATTGATTGGTATGGATTTGTTTATAGGCACTAAGGCTGATTTCTTGGCTTAACTATTATGCTCAGTGCTTTGCAGTAAATATGAGTGAAAGTATATTTACTTTAGTTTCTTTTTGAAAATTCAGCAAACATATTTGAACATCTTATTAGGTAAATAAAACATAAAGCATGAGCTCAGCCAATGTTGGGTTCAGATTCTGCCTCCATCATTTACTAGGTGGGTGAACTGAGACAAGCAATTCATTTTCTCAACTCCCTTAACTACAAGACTTTAATAATGACAGTCTCCTGGGACATTTGTGAAGACACCAAGTATAGCAGTCACCTAAGTACCCGCATCAGCAGCTACTCCATAAGTATCATCAGGAAGAAGGCAAATAACTACCAAGGCTCTCTGTTATTACATTTATGATACTTGGGCACTTGTTACCCATATGTTGTAATTCACTTTCAATGAACTTTTCCGGAAGGGATAAGGAGATAGTGATTTAAAATGTACCATGCAACTGAGTAGTAACTGTACACTGTGAGCTTTCGTCTCCTGAGCTCCAGTGTTCACATTCTAGGCTGAGTGCATCATTATGCATATTTTTAAAAAGTCTAGAAAGTTATGTTTTAAAAATTCCCTTGAAGTAGATTATGCAGTATAATAATAGGACACATTGTTCATTTGCACTCAGAAACAAGGCTTGCGATAACCTAGAAAAATATTGATCAATATCCCCACCTACTGGCTACTCCACATTATAGAAATTTTCAATTAGTGAAAGAGCAACAAAGTCTCTTTTCTGTCAATATTAATTTGTGCTATTTATTTTAATAAATTACTAACAATATTGACAATAACTAACCTTTTATGTATACTATGAAAAAATCACAAAATAATTTAATCACAAACAATTTACAAAATATTAGAACTACAAAATTATATTTTGCCTGGGTCAATATAATATAGTGAAGAAATAGTTTCCACTATTATTGTCATGAGAAATTCACTCCTCAACATACAGCAGGATCTTGAATGTATGGTACTTTATGTCTAGAGGATTGAAACATCTTATGAAGTGGCCTTTCTGTCTTTATTTTCTACCAGTACTGTCTTGCTCTTCTTCCTTAACAATTTTCTCCTGGTGATAAAAAGAAAGAAATGAGTAGATTTTAAGTTAAATGAATTTGATGCCTGACATATCACATTACCTATACATATTTATAGGATACAGTATGACACTCATTCCATGTACTCAGCTTATAATGATTAAATCACAGAACTTGTCTTTTCCATCTCCAGAAACATTTATTATTCCTTTATGAGTCTTTTAATGTTCATCTTGTACTTTAAAAATAAAAAAAGCTAATACATTGTTATAGACAAAACTCATCTTGCTGTGCTATGGCAAACTAGGATTTTTAAAGAATATTTGATTTAAACGGGTTTGTATGTATATGAGGATATGTGCACAAGCGTGCAAGTGCTCATGGAGGCCAGAGGAATTGGATCTACTGCAAAATGGGGCTATAGGTGGTTGTGAGCTACTGGATATGAGTGCTTTCTGGGATCCAAAGTCACGCTTTCTGTAAGATCAGCAATGTGCCCTTAACCATTGAGTCATCTTCGCAGCACCAAGGAACTAGAATTTAACCCTCCCATTTAACAGTATTTGAACTATAGCACATTACAAAGCATAGGTGATAACTGTGTGAAGTCATGTATTGAATGAGAGAAATCTCTTCCAAACTATTTATCCACTAAACTCTTAGTTTTTATAATATATGAAAAAAATCAATAATAAAGAACCAACTCAACTCAAAACTGGGCAAATGGTTTGAACAAATATCTCTCACAAATAAATAAAATGATTAAGAAATATGTGACAAATACTCAATATTACTTACTTATTATCAGGGAAATGCACCTCGGAATCATCATGATCTCTCATCTCACTGTATTTAGAATGGCCAAAGTCAAACTACAGAAAGGAAATGCTTGGAGAGGGAAAAATGCAGAAAATGTGCCTTGTTGGCAGGAAAATAAATCAATATGGTCACAGTAGAAGACAGTATGGATGTTGTTCAGGAAATGAAAATGGAACCATTATATAACCAAGCTATAGCACTATTTTATACCTACCCAAAATAAACATAATTAGTACACAGAAGACACCTGTACTTTTATGCTTATTGAAACTCTATTTGTTGTAGCCAAAACACCAGATCAACTAAGTAGATTCTGTTTCTTTTAAAAAAATGCTTTCTCACCAGGCGGTGGTGACACATGCCTTTAACACCATCACTTGGGAGGCACAGGCAGATAGGTCTTTGTGAGTTCAAGGCCAGCTCTCTCTACAGAGAGAGATTCAGGACACAGAGAAACACTGTCTTGAAAAACCAAACAGCAACAACAACAATGCTTATCTGAGAATTTCATATATGAGTTCAAGGCATTTTGATTGCATCTATTCCTCCCTGCCTTCTCTTCAATTTCTTCCATACTTTCCCACTCATCCTATTTCAAATTTATGTCCTCTTCTTCTATATTATATATGTATATTATCTATGTGTATATACACACATACATACACATATATACACACATATATGTACACACACATACACACACACACTACTGAGTCCAATTTGTATTGTTCATATGTACATGGGTATAGTAGATCTAATAACTTGAGAATGAGCAACTTATAAGGGGCTTATTCAGTTTGAAGAAAACTGAATCTCCTTTCTTCTTTCCTTCAGTAGCTGTTAACTGTCTATAGCCGCTTAACTATGAATGGGGCCTTATAAGTTCTATTCCCTGGCCATGCTAGAATATTGACTGGTGTGGTCCTGTGTTGATATTATGTAGGCAAGACTTCATAGGTACCACAATCCTGTCATGTCCAGATGACACTATTTTGCAACAGTCTTCCAGGCCCTCTGGCTCTGTCATTCCACCCTTTCTTCTTTGATGTTCCCAGAGCCTTGTGTGTAAGGGTTGTGTTATAGATATCTGACTAGGAGATGAGCACTCTACAGTCACATTCTCTGCAATTTGATCAAATTGTGGTCTCTGTAGTAGCTTTTATCTGCTGGAAAACATTTTTGTTGAGATCTTCACTAATCTATCATCTATCTATCTATCTATCTATCTATCTATCTATCTATCTATCTATCTACCTACCTATAAGTCTAAGTATTTAGAAGGCAGTTGGATAAGAAGAAAATAGACTTTTAAAAGCACAGATATGGTGTTTAGTTATTATTCTATTTTATAATCCTGAGACTCACTTATTAGCTTGAAACAGAAAGATTATAATTCTGAGACTGTTGTGCCAGGAAATGTTCATAAACCCCCAAAGGCCACCAAGGAGCTGATTTCAATGTAATCGCATTAGGGTCTCTTTCTTCAAGCTGGAGCTTGGTTGGACTTCCTGCCAACCCTGACACAGCAGGAAGGTGGAGCCCTGAGCTTAATTTTAGGCAAGTCTTTATAGAGGCAGGAAGGGAGTCTTTACCTTGATACTCATCTGATTGGGTGGCCATTATGGCCTTTAACATAATTGTCTGGTGCTGGGAGCCAAACCATAAACTTAACTTCTGCTTTCCTCCTGATTGGTGGTTGTTAGGAAGTGAAGTGCCAGGGGCAGGATTGTAACCTGGGGGTACAGATTTGTTGGAGAATAATCTGGAATCTGGTATTGGATGCAGGTCTTGTTTGGGGGTGGGTAACCTGGAAGCTGGGGCTAGAGGCAGGTCTTTATTGTTGTGGGGGTAACCTAGAAACTGGTGCTAGGTACTGGCCTGTTAATTATCTTGAGTTGAACCTTAGGTCAGGTTCTCTAAGATGGAGTCTGAACCCAAAAGATCTGATCTCTCAAGGCCAGCCTGGACTATATAGTGAGATCATTTCTTAAAAAGAGATAATAAGTCGTATAACTAAGAGGGTTTGTGAGAAAAAAAAGTGGAAAGAAACCAAAGTTGTAGTTTGTAAAGTTGATTTTAGAGCATTCATCATGTTATTAAAGCAAATTTTCTGCCTTTATTAGAGAGACATTTTACGGTTTAACGACTGAGAAAGAATATTGTCTATATATCTACATTGTAGACCTTAAATTTCAACCTGGATACATAAGAGGATGCTATGTATAAGGATTTAAGGGATGTTACTTTTATATTATTGTGGTAAAGCAACACGATCAACACCATTTTTAATTTAATTTGAGGCTCACCCTTTCAAAGCATTAAAGTCCATGACTATCATGGTATCATGGCAGTAGGCAGGAAGTTAGCCACAGGGCTAGAGTAGTAGCTGAGAGCTTACATCTTGATCCACAAGTAGGAGACATTGAGGTAACTGAGGATAGATTGTGTTTTTTTCAAAATCTCAAAGCCCATTCCAAGTGACATTCTTCCTTCAACAAGGCCATGCCGCTTAATCCTTCCCAAACAGCTCCATCAACTAGAGACCAAGTATTCAAATACAAGAGCCTATGGAGGCTATTCTCACTCAAACTACCGCAGGAAGTGAATGGGTATACTTAAGTGGGAGTAATGTTAGCAAATCATGGTCAGAGAGTGGACTATAGTACTGCCATGAACTGTTACTCATCTCCTGAGCATAGAGGTCTACAACAACCTTTCTCCTCTAATTCTGGGGTTTTTTGAAATTTCTTTGCCTCTACAATATCATTGAAGTGACATATGGCAATTTCCAGGCTTAGATATTAAAAGGGAGAAGCTTCTGCTGCTGGTTCTTAGAACAAGTTCTCTGGGACCCAACTCAACTGCCTAAAGATGACCGTGATGCAGATATCCTCGGTGCTTCAGTTGTCACAATTAAACCTTAAAGAATGTTTGAGAAGAGAGTGAAGCCAGTTCAGAGTCTCCAAAGCAGACCTCCTACCAGAAAAAATGCCACAAAGTATATTAGTGAATGCTACGTGGAGCAGAGGGAATGCCCAGCTAACCTTTGCTTGCAGTTTTGACTCATGAATTCAAGAGGTAGCTAAAACGTTGTGTTTTGGAATTAGGGGAAGGACTGAAGGAGCTGAAGGGGTTTGCAAACTACATAGGAAAAGCAACAATATTAACCAACCAGACTCCCCAGAGCTCCTAGGGACAAAATTACTAACCAAAGAGGGAGGGACCCATGGTTCCAGCTGCATATGTAGCAGAGGATGGCCTTATCTGGCATCGATGGGATAGGAGGCCCTTTGTCCGGTGGAGGCTCAATGCCTCAGCGTAGAGGGAATGTTAGGGCACTGAGGTGGAGTGGGAGGGTGGGTGGGTGAGCACCCTCTTAGAAGCAGGGGGAAGAGGAATGGGATAGTGGTTTTGTTGAGGGGAAACCAGGAAGGGGGATAACATTTGAAATGTAAATAAATAAAGTAACCAAAGGGAAAAAAAAAAAAAAAAAAAAAGAAAGAATCTTGAAGAAAACAATAAGATTGCATTTTGGTATAAATTATTGAACAGCAACACCCAGCAAGTATATCCTTTCTCAACCCATTTTTGGCACACCAATGAAACTAAGGATTGGAATATAATTTGCATCTTGCCCTTCCTTGGTCCCAAACTATACTTGGTGAAATTCTGAAGTTCTTACAGTGACCTTCAAGGTCTGATAAGCCTGATCAATCAAGCTTCTACTATTTCCCTAGCTTTACTCTGGCTAATTTCAACTTTTTGTTTACTATTTCCCAAAACACTGGCCATCTGCTGTTGTAGACTATATTTTACAAGCAGTCTCCTGTGCCAAGAATACTCTTCTCTATCACCATTTGCTAACTTCTTTATTGCTATTAGGTATTCACTTGAGACTCATTTTAATGATGCCTACCTTCTCTCTCTCTCTCTCTCTCTCTCTCTCTCTCTCTCTCTCTCTCTCTTTCTCTTTCTCTCTCTGTATCACACCTGTGTGTAGATATAAATGCACATGGATCCTTTCATCCAGGAGGGTATCCTCAGGTATCATTTCTTAGGATTCATCCACTTTGTTTTTTGAGACAGGGTCTCCCACTGGCCTAGGCTTGCCAAGTAGGCTAGGCAAACTAACTAGGGAGCCTTAGGCATCTACTGCTCCACATAGGGATTAGAAGCATTAACCATCATAGACATCTTTTTATGTGTGTTCTGGAGCTCTCAGTCCTCCTGCTGGTGATACAAACACTTCACTTACTATGTTATCTCCCCAGCCTCTATCTTATACTGTTTTGACTTTTCTCATAGAGTTTCTCTTTTACTGTATTATAATTTTCATGCTCATGATAATGTTAAAGTGCCCACTGTCTTCACCAGAATGAAAGATCCTAAAGGATGAGGTCTTTTTCTATTTTCTCACTGATGAATCTCACAGTTTTGGAATATTCTTAGTGCTCAATATCTGATGAATCCTTGAAGGAATGAGATTGTTTTGAAATTTGCTTTTATTATAATACTTGGTAGGTATGGGGCCTCAAGAATGACAACCACTTCAGTTCTAGAAAGGAAAAAAAAGTATTAAATTAGCTCACCAGAAATTTCTGAATGTGAAAATATCTTCGCCCTGTCTCATTTGGTTATGGACACCCTCGTCAAGATGCTAAATCCTAAGAACAAACACATTTTCTTAATACAATCCAATCACCACCATCATCATTGTCAGTGTCTTCTAATCACGTCGTAGTTATTGCTGTTGTCCTCATTATCATTTAGCAAGTACCAACTTATAGATGCACTATTTTGTGACACGATAGCTATGGCTGTCTCAACTTATTTTCGGCTATTATTTATGTAACAGTTTCCTTTCTGAGCCACATTATACTTCCATCTTCCCTGATTAACTGAATACTTTTCACAAATGGGTACCGAATTATGAGAAATGTGCTTTTTCTACATCCACTAAGTCTTATGGCTCTGATAATACAAATTGACTATTTTTTAGAAAATTAAAACATGTTTTTCTATAATAAGCTCTTTTTTATCATGTTGTATAAATCTTTTAATCAACTGTCAAACTCAGTTTTGTTTTTTTTTTAACTTGATCACAGTACTTCGTTTTATTTTAGGGTGTCTGTCTGTGAAGGTGCTTCCGAATGAGATCACTATTTGAATTGGCAGACTGAGAAGAGTAAATGTTCCTCCCTCATTAAGGCAGTTGCTCGGTGTGTTGTTTGGTCTCCTGTATCATCCTCACATCCCTGTAACTTGGTACGGGAAGCTTTCTATTCCATTGCTTCCTTATTTCTGCTTCTGGATATTTTTGGGGTACTTGTGTTAGTATATACACAATGTCTGCTCTTTGTTCCCTTCCTTCAGTTTTCTCATATTCATTGTTTCCTTGGAAGTATGTAGTGAAGTAGTAATCCTAAGAATTCTGAATACTGGGTATGATCATTAAAATATGTAGAAAATAGCCAAATTGTAAGTTCAATTAACCAAAACAATATGCAAAATGTACAAAACTTTAATTTATCTGTGATTTTTTTTCTTTAAACAGGCTTTCCATCCACAGACCTTACATTCATAGATCAGATCCACTTCAACCCTTTTTTGTGTAGCTTATTATTGTTGGGGAAAATAATTTTTGTTGGTTCTTATGGCAGAACCTTCCCCTAATGAATAAAGATTTCAGGGGACCAATCACTGAGTGAGGAGTAAGCGGGACTTCCGGGTCAGAGAGAGGAAAAGGGGAGGCAGAAGAAAGATACTTCCTTTTGGACGAGAGAGAACATGGAGACGCAATGCAGGTAGGGAGAGGCCCCGGTTTAGAGCCACTGGGATACACCACTGGAGAATTTATAACATAAATAGCTTACAAAATTAGGATGCTAGTTTCTGCACCCAGCACTTTCATTACCTGTAGATTCTAAACTAAGATTGTGGCGTGCTTTCCTTCATACAGTGACTCAACTGAGTTCCAGAGAAAGGTACCAGGGCCGGGCACCCCAGCCAGCCATGGGAATTTGGAAGCATGGCAACAGCCCGCCATGGGAACTTAGTGAGCTGGGTGGAGAGATTTTGGAGCTCTGAGTGAGAACAGGACGGCCTGTCCGCTGGTGCTTTGCTGGGGGTATCGTGAGGTTTTTTTTTTTTTTTTTTTTTTTTTTTTTTTTTATGTATTTCACGCAACAGCTTCTTCCTTCGAAGAATTTGTTTTGGCTCCTGTGTTAAAACTTAGGTCTCCTGCAAGTGGCTTGGGAAATTCCTAGAAGTTAGAGCCTAACTGGAAGAAGTGAGTCACTGGAGTAGGTCTGGGGTTTTACTGTCCTTTTTTGGTCACCTCTCTCTGATTCTTGGCCATAATGAGGCCGGCAGCTTTCTCCTGTGCATGGTCCCACCACCATGAAATTCTACATCACTCTTCACCAGAATGAATAGTGACAAGTGACAAGGAGAGCAAAAGACCTCTGCAACCACTTACTTCCCCAGCACCTTCAGGGACATGTGAAAATCAGTCTGCCAGAACTGTCTACAACTTGGCTTTTGCTAATTGCAGCTGCCAGTGAAATGGTAAGGTTGATAATGCTATTTGATATAGACAGAAGATAACTCCTGTGTTATCTCATGATAGCCTCTTTTGATATAAGCAGTAAAATGGCTGTTGTATTAAGGACAGCATCCTGTTCTACAGCCTTCATAAGAGCAGACCAATCTTAAAGGAAGACAGTGAGATGATGATATATCTGAGCATGTGACAACAAAATGGAAAGCGTAACTGTCTTCTGGAAGAGCTATGGGCTGCTGAGGTGGCTCCAAGTGGGAGGTCCTTGCTGCCTCATGACTTGGGTCACATGGTGAAAGAGAACCCCTGGGACGTGTCCTCTGATCTGCACACGTACACTATTGCCCTTGAACATCTCCTTCCCCCACCGCTACATAATGCAGTCTAATAAAATAAATGTAACAAATTATATGCTTCCAGAATTGTATGCTCTGTTACAGGCCTTAACAGGGAGATGCTTTGATACTCAGAATAAATCGATATGGTCTATTTGAAATGGACAAAAGAAAAGGGGAAGATCCAGATGGGAGGGGAGGTAGGGAGAAACTGGGAGGAGTCAAAAAGGGGAAACCATATTCAGAATACATTGTGTGAAAAAGATATCTTTTCAATAAAATGAAAATGAAATTAAGAAGTGAAAAGTCTTTCAGTTGAATTAATATCTTTACACCTTTGAGTCTGACATGACTCTGATTCAGCCAATTCCTCCTTCCCTTCCCCCTCCCTCTCTCCCTCTTCTCTCTCTGTCTCTGTCTCTCAGATATTTTCTAGGCATTGCCTCAAGCTTTGTGACTTCATTGTTTCTGTATATTGGGAGCTAACACTTTGGAATGGGGATGAGCTGGGTAGATGGGGGTGCTGAGGAAGGAGGAAAGAAGGGTGTGCCACTAGGATCTTCACAGGCCCCTGAAAATGGGCAGAAAGGGAGAAGTGGCCATAGCAGGTGGTTAGCTACAGAGCTGGGGCTGAGATTGGAGCATTGGATTTGAAGGAGAGGAGAGAGAGAGGAAAGATCTGAAGATCACCTACCTGCTTCTCGGGCCTGCTTGTTTCTCTGGCCAATGTGTCCTGTGGGTACCCAGGGATTGCTCGCAGAAGTTGGTGGCTGAGATAAAGGGATGGGATGTCAAGAAAGGCTGTAGGAGATCTGCATAGTCTTCTGAGAATGGGAACAGTGGAGAAGGGGAGGTGGTTTGCCATAGAGCTGGAGATGAGATTGGGGATTGGATTGGATGTGGAGGTGAGGAGGGAGAATTGATGTCTGAAGATTAACTACTTTCCCCGCTAGGGTGGCCTGCAGGTTTCCAGGGAGTGAAAGACTGTTTTGTCAAGGGAGAGGGAAAGAACATGTGGGGTTGGGTGGGTAGGGAGAGAAGAAAGTATAAAATACACATATGATTCTTCTTCTAGGAGTCAGGGACTCTTGGGCTAGCCTGATCACACAGACTGCATAGGGAAGAGTTTCTATTCTTTCAGCTGCTCAAGCACTCAGTAGCTGCTACAGACATGGTCCAAGGGTCCCAAGCTAGTATTCAAGTTGACAGGAGACTGACATTATCCATGCTGCTGGCTTTGCAGAAAATAAGAGTTAACAGATTATGGAGCCTTCCAATCAGATTTCAAAGGAAAATCCACAAGGTTAGTCAGTGTGTGACAGGGTCAGGACTCCTAGTCTATAGGCTTAGAAGATAATTATTTACCTACAAACACAGAAGAAAGAGTTTTGGTGTGGTATTCAACCATAGTGGCACATTCCAGTTGTACTAATAACTGTGGAGGTATTGAGGAATGTCGTGGTTATCTTGTCATTTCTAAGGAATTTACAGCTCCATTCCAGCTCAATTGTAGAATCCAGGAGTTACCATCACATCGTTTGTTTTTCCCATTCATACCAAATTCTACTCTTTTAAGTTTTTCTTCGTTATTCTCTCCAGATCTGGAATTTGCATTCAGACATACAAGATACATCCCTGTGCCAATCTCCTTTTCTCTTAGTGGCCATAAACCCATCCATATTTATTGTGTTCTTGCTACATCTCAGGACTATGAAAAGGTAGATGGGAGCATTGTGGCCTTATTGGAGGTCAGGAACTCCCTTATTGAGGAGGTTGTTTGGTTGGGAAGATGATATAGCCTTCTTCCTCAGCGAGCCCAGAGGGGTCTTCTCAGTGCACACACTAAAGCCTCTTCTTTCCTTCAGGGCACAGCATCCATACAAGTGTACAGCCTATGTTTGCTGCACAGTGGATAAAACTACGGAGACATTACAACCTTCCAGTCCAGTCCCTGACCCAGTGAATCTTAACAAAATAAGAAGAGGCCACGGACTTCAAATGATCATTTTATGATCCCAACTTTTTTTTTTTTTAAGTAGAAAGAACATTTATTTAAAGTGATTTTCACAAATTTCTCAAAGCATCACGAATTGTTTCTGATGCCAAGCATACATTTCCCTCCGTTAATTTACAGCCTGATTGATTGAAGGTGCCTCTCCTCCCAGTCCAACCCTCACACTCCCTCCCCACCTCCTCCGAGATGGGGGCCCCCCTCTGTTACCGTTAAGTCACAGTAGGACTAAGAATATCCTCTCCCACTGAGGCCAGACAAGGCAGCCCAGTTAGGAGAAGGAGATATGATCCCAACTTTTAAGTGAAAATTCAGAAATGCATTATGTGTGATATACGTTCGTATTTACACAAGTCTTCATGATTGGAATTCTACAGTGTGCCTGCTGTTGGTGCTATAAAATTACTTTTACTTTCCATAGGTTTGTAATTATCATTATGCCGGAACAGGGTCAAAACAGAAGCTACCCTATGTGACCCTCACTCTATTAAAATCCTTACTTTACTTCATCATTTCCTGGATCAGTGACTGCAGTTTCCGTTATGTTATGGTCTTCCTCAATCCTCTCCTTTGTAGCACTAAGTGAGTGCTGAAGGCAGCTGGCAATCCATCGACTATTTAATGGAAATTCGTCATACGATAATTTTCTGTTAGCTTAATTTTCCTCATATGATCAACCAGTAAGTCAGATAATGGCCTTGATGATTATACCTACTATCTCTGAAGAGAACAGTTAACTGTTCCGTCTTCTCAAGTGTCCCTTCAAACTTAATTCATAGTTATAAACAGATAAATACACTTGTAATGTGATTAAGTTGCAAATTAATACTTCTAATAGCTAAGCTTTATAATTGAAGATTTTATTTATTCACTTTATAAACTAAATCTTATTTTTACATTCATTTCAAGTTCATGAATATGCTTATATTTATTGTGGTTTTATATCTGCTTTTATGTTGTCCTACTTGTCAGTGATTTGTTTCTGGAAATCTGTACAAAGAGAAATTATAAATAGATCAACCTAAAAGGTGTAATTATATGCAATGATTTGCTTTCTGTGTTAATATCAATGTTATAATAGTTTTTGAGTTCTGAATGCCATTTAATTTTTTAAAAAGATGACATGTGATATTCAGTGTTCCATATTTTCTGGTTTATCATGCAACATTTTAATATTATAGTATATCCAATCAATACATTGTTAAAATGTAACAAAGCTTGAATTATAAATGGAAACCCACAGTTTTCGCACTGCATCATTTAGGAAACTGATAAATTGGCCTTTACATTGAAGGATTAATCACAGTATTTTATCTTATAAGCATCAATGTCAATGTTACCAATGTCCATATCTGTTTATAATTGATAGCTCTTCTTATTTTATTTAGCTTGGAATGTTTATTTACCTGATCTATGTTTTT
>CM052720.1:16192147-16288738 GCA_028551405.1 Uromys caudimaculatus
CATCAGTGGGAGGAGAGGCCCTTGGGTCTAAGAGTGTTAGATGCCCCAGTATAGGGGAAGGCCAGGGAGGGAAGATGGAAGTGGGTGGGTGGGTGGGGCAATACCCTCATAGAGGCAGGGGGAGGGGGGATGGGATAGGGGTTTCCAAAGGGGAGACCTGGAAAGAGGGGAACATTTGAAATGTAAATAAAGTATCAAAAATAAAAATATATATATAAATAAAAAAATAATAATGAAGAAATAAAAATTTTAAAAAAGGACACAGTTTACAAATTGCATATGCAGCAAACAACCATCACATAAAATAATTAAAAGTAGATTCTATCACTTTTATATATTTTATACCTATGACTATCACCCTGTTAAAATTTCACTAGGTGCTGTCATAGATCACTAACAAAAAAAGAAAATACAGGTAGATTATATAATAATTGCTACATTATTGATCTCACAAAAATCAAGTAAAATAAACTAAGAAGAATTTTCTATGTATCATGTTCTACACGAAATGGTCAGTTTAATAGCTCACTAATTATCCTTGGAAATGGAGACAAGTAGCTGGAGATGACCCAGTAACTTCCTGACATCAGGCAACATGCTAGATTAAGAATACAAAACTGGCATGCAAGCAGTCTTGGCAACATGCTGCAGTGAGTATGTTAGCAGAGAAATTGTTGAATGTGTCTTGGAGAACTTTCAATATGTGTCCCCCCCCCATGTCAGGAATAGTCTCTCTGGTGTGCTGGCCTTTGTGATGCTTATTTCAGTGTGGTGAGCGCAGCATATGGTCATATAGAAGACTGGTGTGAAAGACGAGGAACACAAAGAAGAAGTATGATCACCATTCCCCACCAGCCCTACTCTGACCTTCTAAATAAGCACAATGTTCAATTGCAATATGCTGAAGGCACTATTTACAAGGTCTCTACATTTCTAGACTATGACATAGATTATGACACATTCTTATCCCCCCTCCCCCCCATTTTCTTAAAACAAACTTTCTTGAGCTGGAGAGGCGGCTCAGTGGTTAAATTACTGCCTAATCTTTCAGAAGACTTAGGTTCCCCCCCTCCCCCAACGGCTCAGAACCATCTGTAACTCCAGTCCAGAGGATCTATTGCCCTCTGCTGATCTCTGTGAGCACTGCATGCAGATGGTCCAAAGACATGCATACAGACAAAGCACCCATTCAGATAATGAATGAGTGGACTCTCAGAAATGATTTGCATTTCCCCATGACTAAGAACATTGAACATTTTAAAGTGTTTCTTTAAGCCACTAGAGATTCCTCTGTTATGTGGAGAAAGAGGAACAATCCTTTGCTGGTGGGATTGCAAGCTGGTACAACCACTCTGGAAATCAGTTTGGCGGACCCTCAGAAAATTGGACACAATACTACCTGAGGACCCAGCTATTCTACTCCTTGGTATATACCCAGAAGATGCTCCAATATGTAATAAGGACACATGCTCCACTATGTTCATAGCAGCCATATTTATAATAGCCAGAAGCTGGAAACAACCCAGATGTCCCTCAACAGAGGAATGGATACAGAGAATGTGGTACATTTACACAATGGAATACTACTCAGCTATTAAAAACAATGACTTCATGAAATTCGCAGGCAAATGGATGGAACTTGAAAATATCATCCTGAGTGAGGTAACTCAGTCACAAAAGAACAAACACAGTATGCACCCACTGATAAGCAGATATTAGCTCAAAAGTTCAGAACACCCATGATTCAATTCACAACAACTGTTGGACTGAGTGTGGGGTCCCAGAGGGAGGAATTGGAGAAGGGACTGAAGGAGCTGAGGGAGTTTGCAGTCTCATGGGGAGGGAGCAACAATGTCAACTGGTCAGGTCCCCCGGTGCTCCCAGAGACTGGACCACCAACCAAAGAATGCATATGGAGAGACCCATGGTGCTGGCCACATATGTGGCAGAGGAGGGCTTTGTTGGCCATCAGTGGGAGGAGAGGCCCTTGGGCCTGAGGGTGTTAGATGACCCAGTATAGGGGAATGCCAGGGAGGGAAGATGGGAGTGGGTGGGTGGGTGGGGGAATACTCAGAGTCAGGGGGAGGTGGGATGGGATAGGGGTTTCCAAAGGGGAGACATGGAAAGGGAAAAACATTTGAAATGTAAATTAAAAAAATAGAGATTCCTCTGTTGACAATTCTCTGTTTAGCTCTGTACCCCATTCCTAAGTTGGATTATTTGGGTTGTTGGTGTCTAACTTCTTGAGTTCTTTATATATTTTGGATGTTAGCCCTCTGCCAGATGTAGGGTTGGTGAAGATCTTTTCCCAATCTGTAAGCTGCCATTGATAGTCCTATTGATAGTGTCCTTTGCCTCACAGAAGCTTTTCAACTTCATGAGGTCCCATTTATTAGTTGTTGAACTTAGTGCCTGAGCTAAGGGTGTTTTGTTTCAGAAGTTGTTTTCTATACTAATGAGTTCAAGGCTATGCCACACTTTCTTCTCTATAGATTTAGTGTATCTGGTTTCTCATAGGCCCCACATAGAGTTGTAAAAGAAGCAAGATACTTTTATTTCAGCTAAGAGATAGTACAGATTAAAGAAAAATACATTCTTAAAACTGATGATGTGAAACATGATTGAAGATACTCAAGAATTAGGTACAAGAAGAGGGGCTGGTTGCTAAGTGATGTAATTTTAATGGTCGTCTACTTTGATTGATAAATGTACTTCTTCACAATTCATCTGGTTTTAAACATATACATGCCCACTTTGCATAGGCATAAGATGGTAAATAGAGAATTCTCCCTTAAATATTGCTTGAAGACACAGTTTGCCTTGCTGTACCCCATCCACTTCAGGGCAGAATGGACCTTCTACTCTTCAGTCCCAGCACTGTTGACAGTACACTCACTAGGCAGTGTCTACGTTTGACCATTACTGAAAGCATGGACACTTCCGCCATTGCTCAGAGTTGCAAGTGAGTGTAGCCTAATATAGCTAGAGGGTCGAGGGGGTTGAAAACAGATGCTGCTTGCACTATTTTGAGAGGGGTGTGTATGCATAATACATAAAGGTTAAAAAAAGCATCTAAGCTGCCAACTGCATATTACAAGGTGTGTGTGTGTGTGTGTGTGTGTGTGTTTGTGTGTGTGTGTTTGCATAACACCAAACCAAGTGAGGGTCTCAAAGGCACTAAATTATCTCCTAGGCTTGCCCACATCAAGACCGATAGCTCATATTTTAAGAACGAAGAGTGGGATTTTTTCAACCTTTGTACATGTTCTTTTCACATAAAATAGTAATTCTTACTTGGTCAGAATGTAGTAGATTCATAAGCCATTTCTTTATAATATGGACTTCCTTTTTTAAAAGTAGTTTTCTTTTTTAAAAAAACAAAACTGTTTTGCTTCTTTGTGGGTTTTACATCATGTATCCCAGTCCCACTCATCTCCCTGTCCCTCATATCTGCCCTTCACCCTTGTAACCCCTCCAAAATGAAACACACACACAGAGCAACAACACCAACAAAGCATAGAAAACATCTCATCGTGGAAGCTGCAGCATGTCACGGTGTGCCCCACAGTATATCCTCTGTCCATACTTCTTCACTTGCAAATGTCCATTGCAGTGAGTCCTTGGTTTGGTTTGAGATCCCTGGCTTCTGTGACACCATCAATATTGGATCCTGATCGGGACTCCTCTTGCTGATCCTGTCGTTGCCCTGTGCCATGGAGATCCTGCAGCTTTGGAACAGTGGAACTGGCCCTTTCATGCATCTTAAATGTTCATGGATGATATAAATTTTAGGGTGGGCCAATTCAGAGCCCTGGATCTGGGCCTGGGTGGTAGCTGAACTAGTCAGCCCACTGGCTCTCCCTTATCTACACCACCAGAGCTCTCCAGTACTGCTCTGGCTAGGCTACCCAATGCAGACATCTGTAGAAGGCAGGGCCAGCTCACCCACACCTATGCCTCTAGGGTGCTGCCCAGTCAAGGTGAGAGGCCTATTCTCCCAAGTGCTGCAGCCTGTCAGTCAGGCCTGGCCAGCTCTTCTGCTCTCACACACTTTGGACTGGTAAGGTGCAGGGCCCACGCTCTGGTCTCCTGAGTGCTACAACCAGTGAGGGGGCAAGGCTAGCTCTCCGATTCTCATGACCCCAGGGCCAGGTTTCCACTGGATAGTGCAGGTGGTGGTGGTGGTTATGGGGGGGTGGTAACAACATTTCCATACCCACTCCACCTCAAGCCAGACTAGTAGCAAGTGCTGGGGCCATCTCTCCTGTACTCTCACCCTTGGGGGCCGGCTCATCTGCACACACACACACCCACTACCACCACAGTCAGCTCTTCTGTGCTGCCCAGATAGGTGCAGGGGCCACTCTCCCTGTGTGCAGCAGTGTGCCTGCAAGGGACAGGGCCAACTCACCCTCCTTTATATCCCTAGGGTCAACTTTCCTGACTGCCTCAGGTGGTGAGGGGCAAAGGGACAGAGGGAATCCTCTCTTCCTCCCGCCCGTGCCACTCCACAGCAGATGAGTGGCGGGCTCAGCTCTCCCACATTCATGCTCTTGGGGTCAGCTCAGCCCTACTCTCACTCCCAGGGACAGCTCCACTGTGCTGCCTGGGTGAGGCACAGAGTCTGCTCTTCCTAGTGCTGCTGCTGGTGAGAGGTGGGGGAAGGGGGGGTCGAGGGGGGCGCCATATTCCAGAGCACCAAATCCAGTGAGGGGCAGGGTCAGTCATGCACACAGACCCCTCCCCACGGGTATTCATGTGATCTCCAGGACTGCCCACACCAGGGACATCCCCATGTTCTCTGGTGGTAACATAAGCTTCGGGGCATCGACACTGACCCCTGAAGCTGTGTAGCCACAGACCCAGACATGGCCCTCAGCAGTAGCTCTGGCTGGGACCTCACCATAGCTCCAGGTGGTGGGGCTGGCCACTCACAGCAGGCTACTCCTCTCCACCATGAAGGTGCAGTTCCATCTCTCTTCATAACGTTCTAGCCGCTCTACTCTTTCTTTCCAATCTGACCATCATATATTCTCACATTGTGGTGGCTCCTGCTGTAGGCTGGCCACAGGCCTGGTGGGCCCCTGGATGACATCCACCATCCATGCTGTGCAGCATGGTGGCAAACGAATGTCTTTAGCCTGCCTATGCTGTTGCTGGAGGGCAGGTCTGTGGATGGCATGGTGGTCCTCAAGCCTCTGTCTTCCTTCTCTCGCTCTATGCTGCCTGGAGATGATTTGATTTGATTTGATTTTTATGAGCCCCAGACATAAGAAGGCTTTGGCCACTAAGTCAGGCATCAAGATCCGCCCCTGGAGAGTAGTTCTCTTTACCGAGACAAAATTCCATAGTTAAACCGTTTTCAAGTGTACAATTATATAGTTTCTTATGTGCCAACATTATTCAACCTCAACCACTGTGTAAGCCTGTGTCCATCAAATGTCCTAGTGTCTCCCTACTTCTTGTCCCAACAGTAACATTGATTTACTTTTTTGTCTGTATGGATTTGCTTGCTCTGATTATTTCCTGTGAATATAATAGTATGTTGCTTTTGTGTGTGAATTCTTTCAGATTGCATAATGTTATTAAAGATCACATACAATTATACCATGTATTAGTACTTAATTTTTTATGATTGAATACTATTCCCTTGGGTGCTGTGCCATGTCGAATTTCTTTTTCTTTTTTCTGTTTCACAGAATTTTGCATTAATTTATTTCTTTATCTCTGTGTCACCTATGCTTAATATGTAATAATAATTAAGTGAAATATCCTCTTTAGTGATTATATGTGTGTGTGTGTGTGTGTGTGTGTGTATAATTGGTTATTTTGTTTATTTACATTTGAAATGTTATCCTCCTTCCCAGTTTCCCCTCCGAAAACCCCCTACCCCATCCCTATCCCATCCCTCTATGAGGGAGCTCCCCCACCCATCCACTGATTCCTGCCTCACCGCCTCACTATTCCCCTCTGTTGGGGCATCACGCCTCCACAGGACCAAGGGCCTCCCCTCCCATTGATGCCAGATAAGGCCATCCTCTGCTATATATGCAGCCATGTATCCCTTCATGTGTGCTCTTTGGTTGGTGGTTTAGTCCCTCTTATCTAACAACTGATAAGGCACTTGTATTTCCTCACTTTTGGAGTACTATCTATAATGCCATACTGAACATTTTTTACTTCAGGTTTTATTTGCTTGAGCAGAATGAGAATCTAGGAATGAAATTACTGGGCCATGTGTTCAACTTTGTTTTCATCTGTTTTATATTTCTACCAGCAGTGGAGGACAATTCCAATTATTTCACAAATTCACCAACAATCATTTTCTCTGCTTTGTATTTATAAGATTGTAGCAGCCCGCGTGGTTTAAAATGGTACCTCACTGTGGGTTTGATTTGCATTCTCCTAATTTGAATGGTGTTCAATATCTCGTTACACCATTGTTATATATATATATACATATATATATGTATATTAAACAAATGTCTGCTTAAATACTTCACTCATTTGTAGAAAAGTTTGTTCTTAGTTCTCCAAAAATTTTATACAATGCATTTTGATCATATTAACCCTCTCCCATATTTGCTTCTCCTCTACTCACCCAACTTTGCATCCTCTTCTTTTGCTCATTGTAAAAATAAGGCTATTTCGATTGTGGAACTATAAAGCATTTTTATGTATTGTGAATATTAGAACCTTATGGGGTGATTTTAAAATATTTTCCCATTGTGTACACTGATTTGTCTACCTTTCTGGTAGTCTTCAGGTGTACATATTCTGAAGGAATTTAATTGGTCTCCTTTATTTGTTTGTTTGTTTATTTGTTTATGTATTTATTTATTTATTTATATTAGCTGCTTCCATCTCGTATTTAAGAAGCCTGGGCCAAATCCAAAGCCAGGGAGATGCAAGATAAGGTCTCCAAGAGCTGTACAATTTCAGATCTTATTCTTAGATCTTTAGTCTAACTTTAGTTTTGTGTATTACATGAAGTAGAGGTCTACATTCACTCTTTTATAATGTTTCAGCAATGTTAATTGAAAAAATTTTCATTTCTCATTGGATAATCTTTCTGGCCTTGTCAAAAAAAAAAAAATGTGTTTTCCAGAGGAACAGAACCAACAGTATACACATTGTTACAGAAGGTTCGTTGGATTAGCAAAAATAGATCCACAATGGCCAACTGCAGGCTGGGAACCAGGGAAACGAGTATCAGTTTAGTTCAAGAAGCTGGAAGCCTCAAAACAAAGAAAAGAGGCCAAAAGT
Organism: Uromys caudimaculatus; assembly: GCA_028551405.1. Taxonomy (NCBI): domain Eukaryota; kingdom Metazoa; phylum Chordata; class Mammalia; order Rodentia; family Muridae; genus Uromys; species Uromys caudimaculatus. Next base: position 16,199,414 of record CM052720.1, read on the forward strand.
GTGAGGCAGTCTGAAGCTGCAGCCCTGGAATTCCTCCTGAGAGGCACAGTGCAGGTTCCTGTTCAAAGGCTGACAGAGCGGTATCTTAACCCAATGGACAAGAGTTCCTGCAGGAAATGCAATGGTTCTTGTGGATGCTGGGAAGTGCTTGCTGATGGAAGCATTATAAGCTGTCTCCAGAGAGGCTCAGGCGGAGCCTGACAAATATAGAGGCGGATGCTCATAGCCAATCATTGGACTGAGGGTGGAGTACCAGATGGAGGAGTTGGAGAAGGGGCTGAAGGAGCTGAGGGGTTTTGCAGCCCCATCGCAGGAGCAACAGGGTCAACTGGCCAGACCTCCCCAGAGCTCACGGAGACTGGACCACCAACCAAAGAATACACATGGAGGGACCCATGGTGCTGGCCACATATGTGGCAGAGGAGGGCCTTGTAGGCCATCAGTGGGAGGAAAGACCCTTGGACCTGAGGGTGTTAGATGCCCCAGTGTAGGGGAATGCTAAGGAGGGAAGACAGGAGTGGGTGGGTGGGTGAGAGAGCACCCTCATAGAGGCAGGGGGAGGAGGAATGGAATAGGCGGTTTCCAAAGGGGGAAACTGGAAGGGGGAAAACATTTGAAATGTAAATAAAGTAAATATCCAAAAAATAAAAATAAAAATAAACTTTCATAAGATGAATATAGGCTCTAGTCTCTCTCTCTCTCTCTCTCTCTCTCTCTCTATATATATATATATATTTGTTTATGTTTGTTTATGTATATATATATGTTTATGTATATATACACATATGTGTATTTACTTACATATTTTGTTTACAGATAAGTATTAGGAAGTTTATGAATTTTATGTGGTTTTAAAAAAATTGATTTAAAACTTAAAAAAACAAGAATGATTGAGTATGTATGTGCTGGCCTGTATGATGAGTAGCACCGTGTATGTAACCCACTTCCTGGGTATGACATGGAATACTGGGGTATTGCATGGTCTGGCTCTTAGGCTCCTTTAACTGTTGTTTTATTTTCTCCTGACCCCCAAATGAAAGACAGAGGAGATACCAGTACATAAAATGAAGGAGGACAGATTGGCTTTGGTTCCATGATTGATACCACCTACAGTTTCAAGTAACACTGGGGATCTTAAAACCCATCCCCGTGGAAGTGAAGGCTGTTGAAATCACACACATGCCCATCCAGAATGGTGGCACACTTGCCCCTGTACAGTAGGTTGGCACCAGTTCTTCAAACTTCGGATACAACTTACTACTGAAGCCGACCTTGTCTTGGGATTTTAATGTTGGAGGATTATTGATCACTGATTTAATACCTTTACTGTTACATGCCTATTTATGGTTCCTAATTCTGAAGAGAGGCACAAAGAACCTCAAAGGTGTTTTATAAGAGAGACAATTTATTTCAAAAATACAGCCAAAAATTTGTTTAGGGCCTTACAAGATACTAGTTTTGCATTTTCATTGACAAGTTCAATTGGAAAATTGCCAAATATTCACTTAGTGTCTATATGACTCACATATACAAACACAGCTCCTGGATATCAAGTAGGCTATATTTTAAAATTAAAGAAGAAATTCTAGTCATTTTCTGAGCATTTTTCTCATAGTTATGTGACATGAGTGGATAGAGCCCTGCTGTGAACACCAAGAGGACTTCCATTACAGAATACCCCTGAATGTGTTTCTGTAAAGGTAGCATATTGTACACATGAGCACTAAAGTGAAAAGCCTAGACATGAAGCGGGCTGGGAGGCTTTCAGAGGATTAGGTAGAGAAGACTAATATATCAAGTTATCCTAGGTGAGGAACATTGGGTGTGTGGGAAAGTGTGTGGCTGCAGTCAGTGTCCAGCAACCAGAGGAAGCAGGTAAGATGAGCTTTGAGAGAAGTGATGCCTTTTCCACAAGGGCTGCTGAAAAAAGAAGCAGCCACACAAGCAGTTTGAGCTGCCCTGGGAAACGCTTCTCTCTCTGTTGGATTGCTCCTGTAATCCTGTCCCTTTAGTCACCTGCCACACTGGGTTTTATTTTGCTTTCTCTGTGTGACCTCAGTTTAATACTATTTCATGCTAAACTCAAAGGTGATATCCCTTTTTTAATCCCCCCAAAGAAGACACAGCATTGGCTGTGAAGAAGCAATGGAAACCAAGGCAGGATCCCTTGTTTTTCTGGAGGGACTGTTTGTCAAAAGGACAGAGAATAGAATGAGGAAAACTTCCAGTCAGCCAGGCAGTAGGATCCCAAATCTCCACCCAGAACCCTTCTTTATAGAAAGTCCAACTTACTTTGAAACACACACATGTTTTGTCATTTGGGGCTGAAATATTATTAAATTATTAATAATTATTAAATAATTTAAATAATCTAATAATTAAATAATAGTTAATAAAATTATTAAATCCTTGTTCCACTGCTGAGCACGAACTGAGAAATTGTAAGGGATGCACATGCGAGTGTGAATGAGGATCCATCTTTTCCTCCAATCTCTACAGTTTAGAGGGGTGTGAGGCCCAAGTATCCAAAATACAGAGCAGTGTCTCTGTCTTCCAGCTACTGAAAAATAATCCTTGCATTATTCTGGGAATACATCTGACCCAGGCTGTGCAAGGACTGGCGAAGGGTACTCTGGGTTTTGTTCCCTTCCATCCTATACTCAAGTCAAGGCTGACCTGGCAGGTGCCTCGGTTGAAGTTGCTTGCCCCACTAGAGAGGAGAGCTAAGCTTTATAGGATCTTTCAGGAAGTTTTCAGAAGAGAAGTGATCCTGGGTCTAGAACAAGGAAAGAGAGAACAAACGAAGAGGAAAGGGCTCCGTGTGGGGCAGCCAATGTGGAAGTGAACTGGGAGCAAGCTTCTACCCAGACCCAGACACTTGGAAAAGGTAGCGTTGTCTCCGCCCTCCTCCACCCCGCCATCTGTGCGGTACCTGTTCACTCTGTCCACTCTCCGCCATCGGGGGCTCCGGAGCCTGCCCAGCGGCCACAGGTTCCCCAGCCCCGCCCCGCCCCGCCCCGGGGCTCTGGGCTCTACACAGAGCTCCGCCAAGCCAGGGGTGCTGAGGTCCCGGCGTTGGGAAGGATGGCTAAGGTCCGGGAACTGGAGGAAGCCTTCGTGCAGGAGCAGCCTTCACCCCAACTTCCCTCCGAGATCGCAGAGGAGTGCTGCGCGCAGCTGCTTGGCAAGGGCTTGCTGGTCTACCCCGAAGACAGTGCTTACCTGGTGGCTGGAGCAGCCGCGGGCACCCCGAGCAGCCTGGAGAAAGGCGGAGATCTTGGGCTGCAGGTGGGAGTTAAATCAGGTGAGTGCTCCACTCGCCCAGCTGAGGTGCTGAGTCCTAAGGGTGTCCACAATAAAAAAGAAACACACTCTGAATACACATAAAGTAGGGTGCTCTGTCGGAACCATTTTGTTTCACCAGGAAAAATGTTTAAGGAAACACTGTTAACTCTGAGGGCTTTGCTCAACTCCTGCCTTGCTCCTCCTTGGGTGCAAAGCAGGTAGATGTGGAGGTCACTGGGCTGATCGTGTGTTCCCTTGTTCTTTGTCGCTCCTTAAACTTACCCTCAGAAATGCATTTAAACAATGGCAACTTTTCCTCGGAAGAAGAGAATGCGGACACTCAGGAGAGCAAGACCAAAGCAGCCGACCCACAGCTCTCTCAGAAGAAGAGCATCACGCAGATCATGAAGGACAAGAAGAAACAGACTCAGCTCACCCTGCAGTGGTAAGTTGGCCCTGGCACACAGGCTGACATCTACCAGCCCATGTCTCTGGGACCCTGGCTTTTCCCTACTTGCTTCTCCTTAAAACTTCCACAAGTTTAAAAGACCCAAGACAAATGTATTTATTTTCTTGCACTGCCTATGCGAACAGAGCCCTATTCTGATCCTGATGAAAAACAGGATACATTCTTGACTAAAACCACATGTTCTTCACATAGAAGCCGTGATGAATTTTTCTGTGATTGTTTGCTTAACATAAAATATATTTCTTTAATATTTTTATGCTTTCGAGATATGATCCTTCAGAACAACAAAACATGGAATTCTGCTTTAATCCGTAGGAAAGCAGGTACTGTGTCAGTCAGAAAATAGATGGATTGAGTTAGAAGTACAGAGTGGGGAAAAAAAAACACTCAAGTTGTCATGATTAAATAATTTTCAGTTTTTTCAGCACATCGCATACATGATTTACTATATAGTACAACATCACAAATTAACTTTTTGTCCCAAATCTTTTAAAACTGAGAAATTATCAGTCTTCTACACATTAAGTGTGTTTTATAATACTTGCTACAAAAGGAAGAGATTTCTAAATAAGAACATGTCATTAAGAACTCTTGCATAAGGTCAAGCATTAGGAGCACAGATTTTTCCCCAATTCCAAGTAATAAATAAAGACTACTTATTTACTGGTTAGTTATTCTATCTATCTATCTGTCTATCTATCTATCTATCTATCTATCTATCTAGCTAGCTAGCTAGCTAGCTAGCTAGCTAGCTATCCTATCTACATATCTATCTCTATCATTTATTATTTTCTAAGGATTAGAAAAATAAAATCTATAAATGCATGTAAACTTTATTTTTGATTATTTAAACATTAAGTTCTAATTTTTATAGCCTGAAGTTCTGAAATAGAAAATAAATATGCCTGTAAAGTCACATTTTAACTGATAAAGTTTGGTGTCATGATTACTAGTTGAAAATACCCCAAAACTGTAAATAATTGAGAAATTATCTGGAATATTTAGGAAACAACTACTGTCATCGGAATAATTGGAAAAAATGTTTAATTTTGAATTTATTTGAAAGGATTTTGAATGATCACTCTCAGGCTTTCAGTTCAAATTGAATAACTGGAAACAATCTTGAGTTTGTCAAAATTCATACCATACATAAGTCTAGCTTATCTCAGTGTTTTGAAGAGAAAACAATAAACATAAAAACAACTCCCCAAACTGTGGGTATTATATTCCTACCTTTAAACTGAAATTTTAAATAGCTGTTTCTTTCTCATAAGATTGTTCATTTTTGAAGACATTTTCCCAATCTTCTGAAGCAAATGAATGTTATACATTTTTTTTAAAACTCAAGTTCCTTGGATTTTGAGAAATCTGTGAGGCTGTAGAATTGTGGTTGGAGTGTTAAAAATTTGAACTGAAAATCAAAGTAAAAATACTCCAGCTTTTATTGTCAGTTAGCTATTCGATTTTAGGTAGGTAAATTTATTTGTTTTGAAATACTATATCCTAGTTTGTTTGGATCTTTTTAATTAAAAAAATTAATTTAGGTCTGAACCTGATGGAACATGTCCCCTGACTTTTATTTTGTGTGCACTGAGAGTACGTATCTAAAGTCTTAAAAGATCTCCCCCAATTTTATTCTGAATACTACTGCATATTACATTGCTCTTGTGTTGTAAATGATTATATTGTATTAAACATGAAATTTATTTAAGTGCATTTTAGTAAAATTAATTTACTGAAATTTTTTGAAAAAAGAGAATAGAATCTAGAAGCTTTGGTTTCTAGATTGTCATTCAGATGATTGCAACACAGATTATTTATTACATTAATTACATTACATGTAGTGGAAATCTACCCAGATTTTCAAAGCTTATATAGTTATATCTATACTACAGAGCTGGGATTCTATGTTATGTTTTGAGGCTTTTATAAATATTGTCTCAGTTATATCTGATAATTTAGAGGAATATAGGTGTAATCACAGCAAAAAGGTGTAAGAGTAGAAATTGATCATTATCATTTCAGCTTCAGTGAAATGAGTTTACCCTGGTATCTTTTCCAAACAAACACAATACCTTTTGTTCAGGGCATGTAAGCTTTGACAGGCTGAAGCCTGGCATTCCTTTCAAATTGAAGATGTTCTTCTAAAACCACAGCATCTTTAATTTCTCCATTCATAGTCCTAGATGAAAGAGTAAACTACTGAACAGTGAAGATTTACAGAAGACCTGGTATTTGAAACAATGGCCTGGAAGGAGTGGTTTCTATGTTAACATCACAGTGTAATTGTACTAACAGGTGTTTGCTGTGGATTTTACTCTTTTAAAATTAATCCTTGTGATTTGATGGGGTTCATGTGGTTACATGTATGTACTTGCTTACAACACAAGCATATTGTCTCAGAGCTTCTGTGGGTCAGGAGTCCTAGACAGATCACCTTGACACTGAGTTCATAGTCCTACCAGATAAAAATGAATAAATTAGTTAATGCTGAGAGTTCACACTAGACCTTTTTACTCTTGTTTCTGTAATCTTATTAGTTATTGACAGAATTTATTCCCCGAATTGTAGAACTAAGGTCCTTAGCGCTTATGGATTACCATTCTCTTAGAGATGGGCCTCTTCAAGAAATTGTCACTTGCTTCTCCATATCTGTGGAGGGGGTCTGTTCCTACTTCAGATCATCCTTCTGCTTCTGACTCCCAGACATTGTTTCTAGGGCTTGCCAAGTGAAATGGTATCATCAAGAGAATTTCCTTACCAAGAGAAATTAATAAACACTTACAACCTTTGTACACATTTTAAGGTTCACTTGTATGGTTTGATTATGTAAACATTGGATAGTGACAACTGCATATGGAGTATATCTATATACTCCTCACCATAAACAGCAGTTTATGGTGTTTTTAATGGAAATCACATGCAAATTCCTCTCTTAGCAATTTTGAGATATATAGCACATAACTTTTTGCTTATTTCATCCTGGTATTATTTTAAATAGCAACCAGAACAAAGAAAGCCCATGTATATCTACTCATTAACTCACTTTTATATAGTTTGTTATCAAAACTAGCATTAAGTCATTGAAGGGGTGGGGAGGTAATAGTGACAAAGTTTGACCTGATTCTTGGCCTTTTCTCTCAGGCTTGAAGACAATTACATAGTGTGTGAAGGAGTTTGCCTCCCACGGTGCATTCTTTATGCTCACTATTTAGATTTCTGCAGGAAAGAGAAACTGGAGCCAGCTTGTGCAGCCACCTTTGGAAAGGTATATGACATATATTGGTTATACTGCCTTATAACTAACATATTGGGTAGACAATGTGTAACTAAATTTATCTAAATGAGTTCTTTTAGACAACGTTAAGATATTTACTTTACAGGCACAAATGAAATTTATGTTTGGAACTGCCATATGTGTATATCTTGATTTTTCTTTTTAAGTCACAGATTACTGGCTATCAGATCTAATGTAAGTTCAAGGCAAGCTCCATACAAAAGTAGCATGTTTCTTCAAAGAGGATGAATTCAGGAGATTGGTATAAACTATAATGGGAAGTAAAAGCAAATGAAGGTGAACCCACAAATGCAGGCTTTTTTATTATTTATATAGTCCAAATATTTGAGGTTTTGACAGATTTTTATTCTATTACTTAAGTAGTTGTCCTTAATCTTTGTATTAGTTTGATTATGTTTATACCACAGAATTAACATATTTTATAATGGGATTGGTTACATTTCTGTCATTTAAGATTTCTATCATTAGGATTAGAATCTATGAATCTGACATTAGATGGCTTACATATGTTGATGTCATTTTGAGAACTAGAGAAAAATATCAATTGCTTGGTAAAGCTTTCATCTTTGAAATATCTTCCAGTCATCTGTTGTCTAGGAATCTAGGATATCTTAGTAGAACTGTAGGGAATTTGGGTCTCAAGTATTACACTTCTAAAGTCTAAATCCTAACCTGTGGAAGACTTATTGTCCAGAAATTAATGAGTGTTATGGTCCATCTCCTCAGGTTTTACAGGAGGGACTGGAGGCAAGTGATTTATATATAGGTATATAGCAGGACTTCTGTACATACCCCAGATTAACCTTAAACTCATTATCTGGCTCAGGTTGGCCTTGAACTTGTGTTTCCCCTGCTCATCCTGTTAAGTGCTGGATTTAAAGACATGTGTCATTATACCCAGCTCACCACTTTAAAAGTAGACCAAAGCCGTGCCTTAAAGAAGCAGTTTATTTGGAGGGCAGGAGAGATCCCTCCGTGGTTAAGAGAATTGACCTCTCTTCTAGATGAACCTCTGTAATTCCAGTTCCAGAGCATCTCATGCCTCTTCTGGCCTCCATGGATACTGCATGCATGTAGGACACAGATGTAGATGCTGGTTTAAAAAAAAATCTATACATATAAAATAAAATACTAAAAAGTAGTTAATTATTTTGAAAACATGTTTTCTTAGAGAGACAGTGTTATGTAGAGCATGATACTCTACTCTACATGTAGAGCAGGGGCCTAGGATCTAGCCGTGCCTGTGATTAGCTTATTGTGATACTTGCTGATAAGCAATCTCCTCAAGGCTTAGCATACCCTCTAAAGCTGAATGAGACAGCTTCTGATGTCCATACTAACAGTATCATTTTTCTGAGCCCACCCTATGGTAATATTCCCTAAGTGGAAATCATAGAGCACCTTTAATGTCTAGTTAAACTAGAAGTAAATAACCTATCAAATTTTCCATGGAGCTCTTTTAAGATCCACGGATCCTTTCAGAGTGCTGATGAACATTTAATATGGGTAGACTTCTGGATGGAATTATTATAAAGGAATCTAAACAACCCTCCTTTGGCATAAATAAAGCAACCATGATAATTGATGTATTTCTTATCAACACATGCATATTACTTTAAGTGTTCCTTTTAGTTTATCATTTATTTTCTTGAATTAAGATATGAGTGCTTTGCATTAGAACAATGCATATTCTAAATCTTGTTTTTCTTTTTAGACAATTCGCCAAAAATTTCCCCTCCTAACAACACGAAGACTTGGAACGAGAGGGCATTCAAAGTAAGAACAGAATAATAGGTCTTATATTTATAGACATAAGGTAACATTGTCTTATCAGTGAATGGAACCACGTATTTTCTTCTTAATTAGGTAGATGCTGACCAACTATAAGAACTAACTAACACACACACCCCAACACACATGCACACACACATACAATGATTTAGAAGGAAAAATTTACAAAGACCATTCATAATATTTATCATGCTTCCTCCTGAAATACATGAAGTGAATAATCTTGGTAAAGTCACCAATGTCTTGAACAAAATACATATAAGACAAAATTTAATGATCAAGGAGATTGACAACATCCCCTAAATGATAAGGTCAACAACGTAAGGGGAGCCCTGGCATGTTTCAAGTTCCTCCTCAACTGTTCTCATCCAGATGGTCATTTCAGTCACATACCATCCCTTCTTCCCCCTTCGAGCCAAATGACATACACAATAACCTGCTTGATCATCTCTTACTACAAATATAAACATACAATAAGCTGTATGCATCCTGCCCTTGACATTCTTGGATATTCTTTTGTAACTCTCTGTAGATCCCCATTAACCCATGTTCACCAGGGGTTCCTCTGTCTATGCTTTCATTTTTGAACAGATTCAGATCTTTCATATTGAAAAAAGCATCAGGTCAGACCTGTCATACACTCCACTACTTTTTGTGTTTCTTCTCTTTGCTGTTCCTCGAAAGACTAGTTACCAGTCACTATTCCCAGTACATTACTCTGCCAGAATACTTCTGTATCTGGGTAAAACCCAAATAGCCTGTTTCTACAATTACTCATTTTTTGCCTACTGTCTAGCACTTGCTCTTTCCAACAACCTCCCTCTTCAACACAGAACCTTGACCTATGGCTTCTGAGTCACTTCATAGCTTACTCCTATTCTTCTAGCTTGCAGGCAGTCTTCTGAATGAGGTACTCACCCATAGTGCAGACTCATATTAATTTAAAATTTTCTGATAACCATAACAAAAGAGTAAAAAGCAAGTGAAATTAATTTCAATAAAGTTTTATTTAACCCAGTATACAAAAAAATATTTCAATATGTAATCCATGTAAAATTTTGAGAAGATATTTTATTTGTTTTGTTCATACTGTTTTTAAAATCCCATATATATTTTGCGCATTTCTGTCCAAAACTAGCCACAGTTCAAGTGTTTCCTACTTGTACTAGCAGCTGCCTTACATTGGCCAGCTCTGGTCACTTGCAAAAAATTAAGTCCTAATTTTTGAATTCTCCTGAAGTTGTCTTTCTTCATTCTCAGTTTTTTAGTGTCACCTTGACTCTCTAATCATTCAGTACAGTGTTTCCACACTGACTTTCTGAAGTTCTGACTCCATCCTTTCTCTCCCATGCTCAGGGACTTACACAAGCTCACAATTTCAACTCTTTAAACTCTTTAAAATGTATCTATGTATTTATCTGTTCTCTCTCTCTCTCTCTCTCTCTCTCTCTCTCTCTCTCTCTCTCCCTCTCTCTCTCTCTCTCTTTCTTCATGTTTGTGTGCTTATATGTGTACCACATATGGCACACATGGGAGATGAGAGGGTATGTTTGGTAGTCAATTCTCTCCTACCATCTGAGTGCTGGGGATTGAACTCAGTTTGTCTGATTTGGAAGCAAGCACCTTCTCACCATCTGCATCTTCTCACTTCATGATTTCTACTCTTAAAGACAGCTTCTTACCTTGATATGCAAAGTGTATTATGACTTAGTTTCAAATTGTTTTCCACCCTTATAGTTTACTTCTTAGTTATCAGTATATTGCCATGTTTGTCCCTAAATTATCACCCCAGTACCTGTTGAACCACCCAAATATCTCTCTTCCATGTTAGCTTCCTCTGCTAAGGATACTCTTGCCCTTGTATGTATTTTGAAATCTTAGCCACTTACAGGTATGCAATATGAAATTTCTCTTTTGAATGTTCTCTTTTTCTGTTAATTTGGGTAGGTTCTTTGCACTCTCATAGTTGTTTGTTAGTATCTATGTAAATATGATATAATTTAGCTCCTTTCTAAGCAGACACTATTTTGAGGACAGATACTTTGTCTCATTTATTTTCAGTCCTTTCTGTTGTCTAACACATAATGTATTATCAATCAATACTTACTTTGCTGATTTTAAGTACTTTAAAAAATACTATGGCCTGTAAAAGAAGAGTAAAATAGAGCACTGGGGAAAAAAGCCATTTCCTTCTAACCAAGTCAGCTTTATGTCAAGGTTGGCTCAGTCCAGTTTGATGATTTCTAAAGTACTATATTGTGTAAGTAGAGGTGAGATCAGACAGTGTTTGAAGTAGAATGATAGGGGGCAAAGAGGCAAAGGAACACAAGCAATCCTCTTGACAGGATCTAGAAGAGGGCGGGTGAGAAGGCTGCAGAGAAAGTCAATTAATCCCAGAAGGAGCCTTTAGGATTAGAGATGAATCATTAACTGTGCCCATTGTGACAAAGCCACACTCCAGTTCTTACGTTGATATAGCAACATTTGGTGACTTCTGGCAACTTATTTGATAATTAAGAGCCATTGACATGATCAAGGCCTAACGATTTGAATTTTTTCTGCCTTATTGATATACCATTTGCTTTTTATGACATGGCTATCATCCTTTTGGGCATTTTTATATTGCAAGTAGAAATAATGTCCACTGTGTAAACAAAGTATGTCAAAAGATATAGCAAGGATCATCTTAGAAATAGTAATGTTCTGATATGATTATTCTTATCCAGGTAACATTTCTGTTTTTGGTTCTAAAAGACATCTTCAGATTTTATTTTGGAAGACAATACATCTAAGATATCATGCCTAATGGTGGGAACATGAGTTGAAGCTGAGTAAATCAGGCTGAACTCTATGCTTCCGTATGTAACTGAGTGAGAATTGCCAGATCACTCAGCCTTTATCAGTAAAGTGGGTTGGGATTCCTTATGTCATTATTTTGAGAATTAAATAACATTTAAATAATATTAATGGAAGATCAAGTATACTTTCAACCTTATGATGATACTCTTTTATAAGAGAAAATTGTGACTGAAACCATCAAAATCAGCAATGCAATGAAGTTACTGTCTATTGAATTGTACACACACACACACACACACACACACACACACACACACACACATTCCTAGTCCTTTCAATAATGATACAAAATAGAAATTGCTTTTTTTATGAATAAAGAAACTGTAGTTAGAAGGTTATTAACTGCAGTTAGAAGGATACAACCCAGTACCAATGCTGGCATTTGTACCAAGGTTCAACTGACTCTAAAGTATATGCTTTATCGAGTAGTAAAAAGTAAGAAAACCACTCGTTTCTAATATCAATCTTATTACCAAAACAATTAATTTATTAAACTTTTAATTATTTTCATCTTTTAAATTGAGATTTTCATTAATTTTGTTCTGCTCAAGTAGTTCTTAAAAGTAATTACTATTACATTCTTCCTTAAAGACAACAATATTTTATTAATCTTTAGTCAATAATTTTAGTGATATGTATTTTGTATGAAAGCAAATTTGCACAACCAATGAACTATTCAGTCTCCAAATTTTAACGCTAAGCATCTTCAAGGTAAATACATTACCTTCCAACTATTATTTCTGCTAGTTGTTTAGCATTTCATTGATTAAAATTTTATAAAAAGTATGACTATTGCAAACATAGACAACTGAGACATAAATACAAATGAAGTAATCTTATTTAGAAAAATCATGAAATCATGCTTCCTTCCAGAATTTTAACTCATTTTATTGTAGTACTGAGTAAGTTTTCAATTTTGCCATATTATCATAGAATAATAAAATTTTAAATATTTCATTTGGGGCATCAGATGGAATTGCTGCTAGGTGACGATGGATCTAAATAGCTCTTCTGTGTTCCGGACAGCAAGTGTGTGTCACAGTTTCTGAAACTGACCTCAGATGTACTTGGGATTCATGAAATAATGTCTCTTTCCATTTCATAGCAACATGTGGACTCTACAGGTTGGGAAGCTATGACCTACGTGACAAGGCGTAGCAAAGTGATAGCAAACTCTACAAATCAAATGACTTCCATTTCTGTTTCTTAAGCCTTATTTTTCCAGCCTCAATAACATATTCTGTATATAAGCAGACACCAAGACAGAAATATGCCTTTATCTCCATGTTTCTTTCTCTCCTTCCTTTGATGCTAAATGAATACATAGAGCTGTAGTTTCTTTTACATTTTTAAATTTAAGTTTTCAAAAAATGAAATTCTATAGGCACCACAGAATAAATCTTGCATATTTTATGATTATGAGTATTTCAGGAATAATTGATATATTCAATTGGAATTGAGGTACAAAGCATGGTTCTAAAGAGATTTGGAGGTATAAAGAATGATAAGAAAGGTTATCTGCTATCAAAGAATTTTCACTATTAATAATAATAAGCATTATATTAACAGTCTCAATAGTGACAAGCCTTTGGGGATATAAATGAAACAAAAAAGCCCGTATGTGTCTTTGTTCAACATAGATGAATAAAGAAAGGGATGCTGTAGGTCATCCCTTTAATAGATACCATGTACAAGTAGACTGAATCAAAATTACATTTTAATTTCTAGTAGACTTTGATCCACCAAATCTTGGTTTTCAGACATGATGGGCAAAAGCCATTATCTTATTTATTAGTGGTGATTTAGTGGGTTAATAAAAACTGATATGACAGCTGCTCTTATCACAGCAAGTTATTGCAAGTCCCTGAACAGCTTAACCCCGTCATTTCCTTGTCAGTTATCATTTGTGTAGTGTAAACAACTAACATCAGGACCACTAGCTCAGGGGGAACATATGTTTTAGGAATTCTATATGAGAAGTGATAAAGTGATAAAGAAAAGAAGAAGTGTAAGCATAGGTGATCAGCTGATGAAGAAAAGTGCTGGACAGAATGTCAACATGCTGGCCATGAAGGAGAAATGTAATAGTTTCACTTAGTCTACTAAGACTCTGTTGCAGTTATATTTTGAGCCCCTGAATTGATTTATCATTCCTTTGTGTTCATAACCTATAAATGAGATCAATCACTTGACATAAAGCATAAGGCAGAGGACAATGGTACTAATGAATAGATACAATATTGTTAGAAAATCAGAAAGTCTGATTTTGTGACAAACTTTTTTCTAGACAACATAACTAATCATACTCAGAAATTGTAATGGTATAATATATAAGATGTTTTCTTTAGTAAAATGGGTGTAATCATATAGTGTTAAAGAATCGTGATCTGTTAGAATGACCCACAAAACAAGCAGGCAGATGTACATAAGTCAAAACAGTGAAGCAAATGTCATTCTTATTTACCATGTATTAGCATATGTTACTTTGTTGTAATGTTCCTAGAAACATTTCCTAGTGAGGTTTGTTTTAGCAAAATCTACTAATGACAAACGATGTTGTAAAATACCACAGCGGAGATGAAGAATCTGTGCATATCCTGCATGAACTCACTCCTCCCAGCTTTACGGGGTTTATGTTTAACTCTAGGAAGACAGGGGTGCTCGTGCACTATCTCTCCTCTTTTCTGAAAGACACTAAATCATCACTAAGATGATAACAGGTGCTTTGTTAGACCAAAAGAAAGCTTAAGGGGAAAAGATTGCTTTATTTGCTCCCAAAGAACCTAGGTATGAGACACTGGAGCACAGCAGTGGACAGGGTAAAATCCTGAGATCTGTGTCACCAGCAGTTTCCTTTCAAAACTTGCTGACCTCCTGCTGGTCCTATAAAATATTTAAACATTCAACTTTGGCTTTGCTCAAGAGTATTATTAGTAACATGGAAATTCACAATGTCAGGTGTTTACTAAAAAAGAAAAAACTACTAGATTCCTGTTTATGTTTTATTGGTTTTCCAATCCATAGGACACAAAAATTGATAAATGCCCAAGGATATCTTCAAGTCTTAGTGCTTAATCCATTGACAGAGATACTAACGATTACAGGGACAGGGCTACAATGGGATGAATGGCCAAGAGTGGAATTCAGTGGACAGAGAGATTAGTTCTGTCTCGGAGAGTAGGCTGGCTCACTCACTAACAATATACCTCAAAGTTGACTAAGAAACAATCCTATCCCAGGAAGGACGAAAGACATTCAACAAAACAATGGCTGGAGCCAGCACAAGCCCTTTACAGAGAGCCAGTAATCCAGGCAGAAATGGCTAAGTTTACGAAGTGCTTGTGACTGGGTGAAAGGAGTGAGTATTTTTCCATATATCACATGTGATAAAATATTTTGATCTTTGTCAAATTTTAGACTGTGCCAGTCACACTTACATGCATGTTTATATATGCTTGACCTTAATTGGCAAGTTATTTATATAGTCTCTTTTATGACACATTGTTAGTTTTAAAACTTTTTTCATACATTCAATTATTCAACAAGGTTATTGACTCCCTGTTACAGGAAGCTTGCAATCTAGAAGGCTTTATTTACACGTGGAAGATTAAATATGAAACACCCCGATCAATGCTGCAGGCCTGAGGGATTCACACTGACTATTTGTGCTACTCTAACTCATGATGATTCCTAAAGAGAGTGTGTATGAATGCACATGCATTCAAACTGTATTGGGCTTAAGAATTTCTAATTGTGAGTAAGCTTGAGATTTAAAAAAATTAGTTGCATCTTCTGCATTTCAGGGATGAAGGCAACATACACTGTTGAAGTACTGAGTTGCCCTGTGAAACTGTGGCATTGAAATTTGCCTTCAAACCCGTACAGCTGTTAAATAATAGCCTTTAAATGAACCACAAGGTTGGTAAGATGGCACATTGGGTAAAAAAGCACTTGGCACCCAAGCCAAGGTTTTTGAGTTTGGTCTCTAGACCTCATGGTGGAAGAAGAAAACTGACTCCTCAAAGTTTTCCTTCGGTCTCCACACACAGGTACCCACAGTCACATCCCATCTCTCTCTCTCTCTCTCTCTCTCTCTCTCTCTCTCTCTCTCTCTCTCTCTCACACACACACACACACACACACACACACACGTACACACACACACACACACATCATATGCCCATACACTCAAAAATACATAAATAAAAATGAACATAAATCACAGATTTTTTTCAAGCTTTTTATGAAGTTGGGATAATATATTACTTATAGACTGTGAGCATTTGAAATCATGTATGTACAAAGTTTTTTATAGTAGTAGGAACTCAATAAATGGCAAGTACTATTATCATTTGCTATCATTGTCTTCAACTGGTGTAGCACGTGTTAATTCAGAATTGCCTTTCTTCCTGTTTAAAATTGTTTTATATTTATTTACATTCCAGATGTTGCCCCTTCCTGGTCCCTCCTCCAAGAGTTCTTACCCCATTCCTCCTCGCTTCTGCCTATGAGAGGGTGCTCCTCCACCCACCCACCCACCCACCTACAGCCCCTCACCTACTTACTCCTTCACCCACCCACCCACTCCCACCTTACCTTCATCTCCCTTCCCTGGGGCATCAAGCCCACAGAATTAGGTGTATCCTTTCCCACTGATGCCAGACAAAGCAGTTCCTTTGCATGCTTTTCTGCTCCAAGACTGCTAACTCCCCAGGATATGAGACCCTCCTCTATCTGGCTTTGAATCCTCACAATCTAGCACACAGATAACATTTGAAGAAGATCCTCTCTTTCAGTGATTCCCTATTGCCAGGCATGTTCATGAGACTGCATTGTGGAGGTGAAGGCAACTGACCAAGTCCGAATCCTGGTGTCTGGGTTGATATGTCAGTTACATTTGACTAGTGCATAAAGTGACTTTGAATTCAAGTTTGTAAACATTCATGCTCTAATGGTGGCATTGGTAATAAACAACAACAATAATGAAATCATTTTCTAAAAATAAGTTCCTAGGAAGTATTTATAAAAACAATCTTAATGTCATAAATAGGAAACAAATTACAAATCCACACTAGCCAAGGTCTTGAAGGATACTCCAATTTAAAATAACTAATGCCACTATAGTTAACTGCAATGAATGCAACTATCAGCTAATTTTAAAACCTGGAAATATACTTTCCTCAGTACTGACCAGTGTGATCACTCCAGCAGGACCAGCAGGCATCTAGCTCAGGAGGCCATGAACTGGGATGAACAGCTGGTCTTATTTCTCATGTCTATTGCATTCATCTTTATTCTGACAGCTGCCTCAATGGCCATACATGATAGACATGCTTTGATGTTTTGATCTCATGGCTACATCTTGGAATTATCTGGTTGCCTGTCACCTTTGAAGGCAGTGCAGTTGTTTGTAGATTGCATGGCAAACCACTTTACCATAGGATAGAATTATTTTATTGCAGGTTGAGAAAGGGGTTAGAGATGAGAAACAAAAAGATAGGAAAAGTTTATAGATGTTTGAAACAACGCATAGCATATACTGTTTTAGCAAGCAACTAAGGTGGTGTTGTTTAATCTACAGAGTCTGAAGAGCAAAAGAACATGATGTTATAATATTTTTCCACTTTAAAAGATTCTCTCAACTTTGGACACCACTAGTTTATTTCTTCTAATGCAGTGACGTTGTAATGGTATCTTAGTTCTACAGTTTTAAAAAGGAAATATTAATACTAGTTTCAAACTTCCAAGTTCATAATCTGAATTCTACTACTATATCTGATCAAATGCATGTAAATCTGTTAGTTTACCCATAGTTTAAGTACTGCTGATACTGTTCATTATTTATTATTCACTGTTTAATTATTTCTATTTCTTCATTTCCTCTGATCGGCTCTTTATTAGTTAAGCTTCTTTATTTTACCATGGACATGTAATGCCAGTTCAATAGTTTTGAGCTCTTGTACATTTCCTATTTGTCCATCTCCATTCTTGTCTCAATATGCCTTAGAGATTCTCTTGCCTCATATTATATAGTATAGCTTTTACCATTTATAAAAGTAGAGTAGTTATGACAGTCTTCTGTTCTGGTTAATAGGCTACTGTTTTCCTTCTACCAAAACTAATAGCTTAAATCTTCTCAGTCTTTTCAGACTTACAAAATATCATTCTTCCTAACTGTTTTTTAAAATATAACATTATTTTAGTGTGTGTGTGTGTGTGTGTGTGTGTGTGTGTGTGTGTGCATGTGCGTTAGTTTTAAAACCACTGTCTAACTCAAGCGACATTGAGTCAATAGAAACAGTTTTGCTGCCACAGTCCTTGTGTTTGAAGGCTCTGATCCCTCTGTCATCAGGCAGACCATAGCCTTAGTGAATGCCTTCATCCGAAGACTACATCTTTCTCCTTGGGCCCTGTAACCCTGACATTTTTCATCTGAGTGGCTTTTTCCCTTGAGCTCTGGTGGGCTGCTCCTAATCATCCACAGGAGGCCACCTTACCCTACCAAGCATCCACACCTTACCCTACCTGTGCATATGACCCTCAACTGAAGAGTGGCTATGGGAACCTTGAGAGTGGTGGAAGGATCTGGGATGTGCAGTACGCATCCCTCACAGTGAACAGAGTAAAACCTGATAAGTGGTGTAATGGTGGTTTTTTCCCCCACTACCATGCTCTCACCTGGACTTCCATGAGTCTAAGAATTCCAAAGTCTGTTTGCTAGGTCGTTATGGGTATGCACTATAAATGCAATAGCACAGGAATAGCCTATGTAGCAGCTCATTAATTTGATTTATATTTTTAAGTATTTTAACATGTTGCCTAAAGCTTCTATATGTACATCTTTTCTAGGCCATGGAAATGTTTAGGTATAGAACAACTATACCAAGTTTTTTTTTTTTTCTTTAGTTGCTAATGTTTTAAGAATGGCTTGAAGTGTATATCTGCCATTGCTCTATCCACTTTAAACTTATATGCTAATGCCAAAAAGTGAGATTTTAAAAAACAGTTAGTCTGGAGTCCAATGAAAATGTTCTCATCTTTTAGTTTTATCTACTTCCTGACCTTAAGTGCACATGGATGGAAAGCATGGCAGGAAGATGGGCAGTGGTACTTCATAGGGATGGTTCCTGGGGGGGGGCAGGAAGATGGGCGGTGGTACTTCATAGGGATGGCTCCTGGGGGGGGCAGGAAGATGGGCGGTGGTACTTCATAGGGATGGCTCCTGTGGGGGGGCAGGAAGATGGGCGGTGGTACTTCACAGGGATGGTTCCTGTGGGGGGCAGTCTTACTGGGTTAGGACAGTGATTCCTAAGTTTCGTTTCTCTTTCATTAATGCAGAAATGGTTCTTATCTTAATGTAGGTATCATTACTATGGGATTGGCATCAAAGAAAGCAGTGCATATTACCACTCCGTTTATTCTGGAAAGGGATTGACAAGGTAGAGTGGTAACATATTCACCATACATTTCTGCATATCTTTAAGTATATGTGATATCTAGTCAATGAATTGCTTTGTAATTTTGCTTACTATGAAAATGTTTTCTTCTAATTATCAAACGTAATATCAGTATAGTGTGAACATTATCATGATATAGTCTAGCTTATTTGTTATGTAGTTATATAATTTTTATGGTTAATGAGAAAGTAGTGATTAGCCAAGTGTCCCCCCAAGAGATGAGGAGAAGAATCTAAGGAAGGAGAATTGTCTTTAATTTACACTTACTCAGGGGTTAGGGAAGATGGCTCAAGGGCTAAGAGCACTTGGTTTTGCAAAGGACTCATATCCTCTAATAACCATCCAAAACTCCAGTTTCATGGGATTCCATGCTGTCTTCTGGCCTCCATGACACACAGACACACATGCATCCATAAACATCCATACACAAAACATAAAGATAAACAAAGCTTTTAAATATTTTCATTTATTCATAAGGTTGAGTCTATTTTCAGGCTGGATTCAATAAATATAAAGTTAAAAATGTGATATTTTTAAGAGAGTTGTTTTAAAAATCTGTATATTTGAATAATACCTTAGCAATACAAAAAGATTATTATAATAATTGCTAAACGTAATCTTTGTGTACTATATTACTTATTAAGATGGTATGATATGATTTTCCATTTCATTCTCTGTGACAAAAATCCATGTTACTATAAAGAGCACATTGTTTTAAGCTGCCGTGAACTATCAGGAGCAAGATATTAATATGTGAAGTTATAATCAATAAGACCAGTGGGTACACACCTTTTAGAAAACTGTTAAAACAGACTAATTAAAACTTCACCTGAGATTTCCTCATGGTGTGGTTATGGAGAATTACTTATAACTCCCACAAGAACTACTTTTAATAGTAAAATATCTTAGGGGAAAAGTTAGTCACTTGAGTTATGCTAAGATTAATTTGGGTATTACAGTAGTAGGTCAGTGGTGAATACCCACAATAAAATGTAAATATAGGCTAGGACACATACAAAGCTTCAGTATAAATTGTTTTTGCTTGTCTCAAATCTTATTCAACCTCCTGATATATCTTCTATTTTAATTTCTTCCCCCAAATAATTTTATAGACATTTGAGTCGTAATGATGTTATGAAACAGACCACTTTTAATATCCTCTGTGTTATCTTGCTGTAATGAAAATTTTTTCAAACTAATGGAAAGTTTATGGTTTTTAAGGTTTTCGGGGAGCAAGCTGAAGAATGAGGTAAGAACACTTTTTATCTGTTTCACATCTACTATGTGTCTTAGAAGGTCAGAAAGTTTTCTTGCTTAAGTATAAAAGTAAATGTTATTTATTGGGAGCCAATTGAAGACAAGAACTCCACATACAGTTAAGTCAGACTTTGAGTGAGAATCTTTGCATGGACCTGCTCAACGGCTTCTAGTTTGTTTGGGAGGAAGAATTTTCAGTGATTTAATATCATGTACTTAGAAATTGAAAAGCAGGCCACTACTGACCTAAGAATTTCTACTTCAATGACTAGAAAAGCTGAAGTAGAGGATTCTGAAAGAATTTGTAATTGGACTCTACTGATTCAGGAAAAAGCTTTCATAGTTGTCAGGAAGCCCCAATGCTATACTGCTCTGCTGTTTGTTCTGCTACTCTGTGTACACACACACACACACACACACACACACACACACACGCACAAATGCTCACATACACACACTTGTACAAGCACACATACATGCTTGCACACACACACATGTACACACATGTACACCCATACATAGGGCACTCACATGCATGCATGCATGAAACCACACTCATACACTTGCACATGCACACAACTCCCCCCTCCCACACACTATATGAAAACTTTTTCCCTTGGCTTCCTCTCCAACCTCTCCTTAAAGAACAGATCAGCAAACTGACTTTATCTAAATGAGTTAACACTACCATTAGGGACTGCATGGCTAATTAAGCACATGATAAGACCTTCATTATCTTCAGCTTAACTAATCATTAAAACAAGGTGCCAGAGAACTCAAGGCACATGACAATGTGTTGTGTGGTAAATTGTAACTCAAGGTAAAGTGTAACTCCATTAATTTGATGAAATAATGCAAGCATATTATCCTAAGAAATAATAAAAGGCCCCAAACCTCTGAAATGACCAGTTTCTTTCCAGTATTTTTAAAACAGTTAATGGTTAATTACACAATAAACTCTAGATTGCTTTTTCTATCAATGAAATAATCGCTTTTATTAAATAAACAATCATGAAACTGCAAAAATATTGACTTAGAAATACATGTTGGTTCATTTAAGATTAGGTCAATAGGAGTTGTCAGTGATTTCACTCAGGTGTTCTTCCAGTCCAATGAGATGGCCACGGAGCTTTGATGCATCCACTGATCTGCCTTGTGTACAGCACATTTTAACTCACAGAGTAAAAGGAAAACGCGTCTGAGATCTACTTGTTCCTCCTTAGGCGACTACATTACTAATTCACATTTAGCTAATAAAATTTTTAATAAACTCTTCTTGGCATGTTTGTGGGCTATGTATTTTCTATAAGCCCTGCAACAATAGTAATGCACTTTTGTAATGATGACTAACAATGAAAGAGCTTTCCAGAAGCTCATAACTAAGTAACTCTGTTGCACACAGAGGGCTGAACTTGCATGTGTTAGGCGGTTTCTACCACTGAGCGGTACCCTCATTTGCCTAAAGTGATTTTTAAATGATATTTGCACAACAAAGTTGAAAATTTTAAATTACTTTTGTGCTTAAGGTGATCAACAATTCCTGTTTGATAAGGACAAAAAATAATCAGTGCAAATCTATGCATACTTTAGGTTATGTGAACATTAATAATTCTGAGATAGATTGAGTAGCTGCCAATCATGTTGATTTATAGCCAAAGCAACCAAGGCTGAGAGATGCATGGGCGTAAACATCAAGTGGGGTTCTGCTTTTTAAATCCACAGTCAAGGCAACTAATTTACATATTTATAATACTACAGGTTCTAGAGGACAAGGTAGTATGTAAATATATGTGTGGAATTTAAAAATATGTATTTATAAATTAAAAATATAAGACAATCAAAATTTACAAACCACTGTGCTTATTAATGTCTTCATCGCTTCTTTTTCATTTTAATTGTTTGGCTTCTGTTATGCCCAGGTTTTGTTTGCTTTTACGTTCTGAAGTGCTTAAAGCTTTGCAAAATCATGTATAATAAATAATAAAAGCCCATATACTCACCATCTTGACTAAGACATGAGAATGAAGGTGCACCTCTTCCCTTCAAACTGGGAAGTAGAAAGGCAAATTCAGACGGATGTTGCAAACTCTGACAGCGAGTAAAAGCAGCTTCTGTAAGGTGCTTTTTCTCTATCAGGTTACCAGCTGTGAAGCAGCTTGAGAAAAAATGGGTTGGAGGAGCTTTAGGAAAATCAACTGTTCTGAAGCACTTTTCCCAGGGTAGGGAATGCGGTCCTAATGTCCCTAGGTGCCCACTATATGCAGAACTCTTTTGAAAGACAACATATTAGTTACTTATCTTTCTGGAAAAAGTAGGAAAATTCAAATAATTTTTGGTAATACTTAATTTCTCATGGATCTTCTGTTGAGACACGTGGAAACAGTCTTAGAAAACATGATTGGTAGGAAATTATAGAATTTGGATGACAGGAACCTGTAGAAATATTGAAGAGCAGTCATAACTTTTAAAAAGCACAATATATCAAAATTGAAATGATAAGAGATACTACTGGTTAGTTCCACTAGATATTATAAATATGCCAATTATTTCAAATGTAATATATATATTTATATATTATATTTTAATAAACACCTCTATGATAATTACCTTTTGAAAGCAATCAAAATAGCTATATACTTTATATAAAATATATATAGAAAATAACAGTTAAGTGAAGTATAAACGAGAAGACTCCATAAAGGGACATATCTAATAGATACCAAAATATTATGAGTATCTAATATGGACTCAACTGCAGACAGAAAAAAATGCAGTAGAGATTCAGTAACTGAGAAAATTCCCTAGTATAAATAAAGATTGAGTGTGTGGTTAGAGTTTACGGCAATAAAAAGGAATGAAGATGTTTTTCAAAGACTTGCTTCAAGTCCTTGCTAGAGGAAGTTGGGTTATCAAAGCAAAAGGTAACACGAGCTATACCTTTCTGCACAAAGCCTGCCTTGATGCTTCCTCAAGAGAAAAACAATGTTATTTTTGTTTTTACCGTTGTTTTGCTTTTCTACTAATATTTTTGATAATAATTTTAACATATTGATCTTTACATACTGTATGTGCTTGAGAGAAAGACATAATGATAGTAGTTTTGAAGTTTATTTCATCTCAAACCTATGGTTTTGGTTGTTAGTTCTCCTTGTTTACTTGCTTTTTCTTCTTTTATTGTTTGAGAACTTGATACATGTATAAATTGTTTTTTCTATAAAATCTGCCCCACTTTGCCCTCTTCAAGTAAAACTTGGGTAGGTTTTCACAGGTGGCATCCCATCAGAAACTGACTCTTCTTTCCCCAGATACCACCAATTACAAACAGCTCCCGAGCTAGGGTGGGGCTTCTTGGGCTCCTCTCTAGCACATTCTGGAGTCTTTGGCTGGCTTGATCTTGTGCAGATCTTATGCATGCAGTCATAGCAGCTGTGCGTTCCTTTGCATAATGGGACAATAATTTCTAGCAAACACTGTTTTTCTATAGATGTGTATGACCTCTGTCACTTGCAATCTTTCCACATCCTGTACTATGATGACCCTTAAGTCTGGAAGAAAAGGAGTGTGGTATAGATGTGTCAATGAAAGCTGAGTACTCCATGGTTTCTTATGCTCTGCACATTGGCCAGTTGTAGGTCTCTATACTAATAACTATCTAATACAAATGAAGCTTTTCTGATAAATAATGAGAGACTCACTAATCTATGTGTATAGCAATGAGTCATTAGGAATTACTCTCTTATTAGTCATTTTAATTTATGCCATCTACACTGATTCCATTCTCTTGCTACCATAACTAGAGTATCATGGATACGCACGTTGCGTTGTCATGAGATATAGAATCCTTTGGACATATGTCCAGGGGTGGTATTACTGAGCCTTAGGATAGATCTATGTTCAGAGAAACATCCATATTGATTTCCATAGAGACTACCCAGTTTGCATCTCATTAACAGTGAATAAGTTTGTCTTCCCTACACCCTCATGAGCATTTATTGTCATTTGTTTTCTTGAGGCAAGCAATTATGATCAGGTGAAATGGGATCCTCAACGTGTGTATGTGGGTGTGTGTGCACATGTGCAATTGTGTGTGTGAATACAGACACACTCATGTCACGGTGTGTTTATGGAAGTCAGAGAAAAACAGTGGTTGCTAGTTCTCACTTTCCACTTTGGGACAGAGTCTCTGTTTGGTACTGCATAAAGCTGGCAGCTGGTGAGCGAGATCCAGGTGATTTGCTTGTCTTCACCTCTCTTCTTGCCTTCAGAGGGTCAGGTTTACAGATACATGCTCTCTCTCTGAGACTCTGTGAGTTAAGGCAGTTGAAATCCAGGCCCCCATATCTGCACAGTCAGTCACTTTACCCACTGAGTCATCTTTGCAGCTGTCAAACTCGTGATTCTCTTCTGTTCAAAACTCTTTCAATTTCTTATTCTATATCTCGATTGTTTTTTTTGCTTGTTTGTTTTGTTTGCTTAGTTTTCAAAGTTCTTTGTAGATATGGTTTTCTGTTAGATGTATAGCCAGAAAGGATTTTACTCACTCTCTAGACTGTCTCTTTACTCAGCTAACTGCTTTTATTACTGTACAGAACTTTTTTTTTTTTTTTTTGAATTTCATAAGATCCCATTTGTCAATTGTTGGTCTCATTCCCCGAGCAACCAGATCCCTACATAAAACCTCCCTTATTGTCTTTAAGGGTTTTCCCGGCTTTTTTTCTTGAGGAGTCTTAGCGTTTCAGGTCTTACGTTAATTTCTATGATTTGTTTGTAGGTGATATAGTTTAGAGTGAAAGGTAAGGACCTTGTTCCATTCTTCAATAATCAGTTTTCCCAGTACCATTTGTTAAAGACTCTGACCTTTCTCCAATGAGTATTTCTTCAGAAAAATCAGGCGGTGAAAAGAGTGTGGGTTCCTTTGTGTGCAACTCTGGTTTGGGGTAAATTTTGTTTCACACATGTAGAATAACAAAGTCATCATCACTCCTTAGAGAATAATCTCTTATTTTCATACATTACCATGAGGAAAATTCCCCCACAACCATTTTGTTTCTCCCTTGTATTAACTGTTCATGGTTAGTTGAATGATGCCATATCAAGATTAATCTCAACCCCTTCCTCCTTAGGATAGATTTTAATTATTTGCAGATTGTTATCATGTCCCCTTTGTCATGATGTAGCCACACTGGGCCACTTAGATCCTTCCTCTTCCTCACAAGTCAGACTCTGTTGATTATTTTCAGAGTCACACACTCTGGAAAGCATAGTATCATTTCTGACCTTTGGCATCTTTATACACACTTAATAATATGCTCAAAGAAATGTGGTTTTGTAAATTTTTTCTTGGGCTGCTTTGCTTCTTGAAGATCTTCTATCTGTATTGTTACCTTCCATTACACAAAATATTACCATTATGAAAATTTTAAAATATTAAAATAAAAGTATATAGTTTGCTTCTTAATATTTTCTACCATGCTAAGCAATTTTTTTCTGGGAAAATCCTATTTATAATACCCTGATACACAGAGATATACAACCATGTCCTACCGAACTGATTAAAAGAGAGACATCTTTTGTATACCATTTGTCTTCTTTTCTCCCTACTAATAAAAGGTTAGCAATCTCTAGGACACATTCTTATATTTCTGTCTCATTTTTATGGCTTAAGAATGCATCCCCAGGCAAATCTGCTGCTTCATTTTTGTTTCTATAAAAATGGTATCATTTGTTTGGTAAATTTGTTTTTATTTAGTATTCAGGTTTGTGATTTTTTTCAAATGCTAAATATAAAGTTCTAGTTCCTTTATTTTGTATGATCATACAGAACTCCATTATGGGAAAACACCAAGAGAAATGTATTCATTATGTATTTAATGAGATATTTTTAAATATGAAAAACAATATTGAAATGAGCATTCCACAGACACTTACGTATAGAAGCAGGAATCCAGATCCTAGCATATACTCTCACTTTGTTTTATTATGTCCCCTTTGTCCCTAAGTTTTGGAGTAAAATTCCCTTCTCACCACCTTTTGGGTATACTCTCTGACTCCTTTCTTACCGTATTTAACATCCTAATGATATAACACTCCAGTCAGAATTTATCCAAGCTTAATTTCTGTAACACATAAAGCCAACCACTTTTTACTTCCATCCCTATCCTTTTCAGTGATGCCACAAAATTACACTGCGTGTGTGTGTGTGTGCCCCAAAACATAAGCTAATACTTACTGTTTATTAAATTATATAGAAAATGAAATGTGGAGGTAAAAAGTAAAATTTATAGGACTAATGTTTATGTTAATAATTGTTTTTCTTTATGTATTAGACTCTTAACTCAAGTGAAAACAGGAAGTAGAGTTCATCTAACTTTTATAATTACCTTGTATTTATTCCCTCTTTCTTTTTTTGACAACTCTTATGAAAAATTTATTAGGATTAAAATGTTAAATATTAAGCACAATGCAGTAGGTGCCATAAAAAATGCAGAATAATTCCAAATGTTGCACTTCGTGTTCCAATCATACTGACATCAGATCAGAATGCATGAGTTAGATGTCTAAACATTTCTCAGAGCTTTTTTCTTATGTTTATTTCTTCATGATGGCTAGTTTCTGTAAAATAAAGTAGATCTTCCTCTGTAAGTCTCTCACATATAGTAAAGTACAGTTTTGAGCACATCTCATATAACCTTTGTAGTTTTAATTTTTTTCAAGTATCACAATGTTTATTGATAGATACAGGTATATAAAATCAGGGCATGGACATGACTTGATAAATTAAGTAGACTTAATTTCAATACTATAATAAGAGGGACCAATTCAGATTCTTGCCATTTGTTTCACACCCACAAAACCACTTCAACTGCATTAATGATCTCTCAAACTGATCATTTTTGTGCAAGTAAACCATGTTTCTTTTAAAAAGACTTGGACACTTGCCCAGGCTCAAGAATTTTAAAATCTAGCACATAAAGCCCATTACTAGAGGTAGAAATACAAGCAAAAATATATTTGATGGTAGACTGTGATTAAGACATCACGCTATTTATATTAACAATTGTTTTTTCTTTATGTATTGGACTCTTAATTAAAAACAGGAAATAGAGTTCATCTGACTTCTTATGATTACCTTGTATTTATTCTCCGTTTTTCTTAGCTCTTTATTTCTCGATGCAGCTTCAGGTACTTTATGGCATTCTTTCATTTCAGCCTGCAGTACTCTGCAAGCTTGCAGAGTAACTTACCTATGGTATCCAGCTCATTCTGCTTATGTATGTACGCATGTATGTATGTATGTATGTACGTACATATGTATGCATGCATGTATGTATAATTATACACTTGCATAACATATATGTTTAATATAATTCTAGGTAAACATAAAATTATTTCTATTTAATCATTTTTTTACACTGCAGAGTTTTACACTCCCAGTCCACCCTCTGACTTTTCCACATCCCATACCTCCTCCCCTCGTCTCCACGAGGATGTCTCCCCTCTACAGCCTCACCAGACCTCCCTACTGCTTGGGGGCTCCAGTCTCTTGAGGGTTAGGTGCATCTTCTCTGACTGAACCCAGACTCAGCAGTCCTCTGCTGTGTATGTGTTGGGGGCCTCATATCAGCTGGTGTATGCTGCCTGGTTGGTGGTCCAGTGTCTGAGAGATCTCAGGGGTCCAGGTTAATTGAGACTGCTGATCCCCCTGCAGGGTTGCCCTCCTCCTCAGCTTCTTCCAGCTTTTCCCTAATTAAACACACACACACACACACACACACACACATTTTAGAAAATGGCAAAAATACATTAATTAATTGTAAAATACTATAAACTAGATTGATGACTATTTTGATATTCTTAGTAATATGTCATGTGAGGTCACTAAAATTGTAGTGTTTTAAAAGGAGTTTTAGATATATTTTTTCACAGTGTATACTGTTATATAGAGGAGAAAGCAATCATTTCTGTTTCCTGATTTTATAATTTAAAAATTAGAGTGCTTAAATATAAAAATTATTCCTATAGTTTTTCCAAATGTACTTAGTACTATTTATCCCTTCTCTTCCCTCTCCCTCTTCTTTACTCCCCATTTAAGAGATCCCTCCTGATTTTTTCATTTTCCTTTTCACAGCATTTGTGCTCAGCTAGCCCCATCTCTAGAGTCCCTTCTACCACATTCCCCAACTTGGTCCTTCTTTGCTTTCATGGTTTCTGCTGTTACTCTAGGTTGTATATTCACATCTAAGGATTCAGTGAGAGGAACTGTGCACAAGAGAGAATATGTGAGTGTTGGCATTTCTGGGTCTGGGTTAACTCATTATAATATTTTCTTTTTTCACCCATTTACCTGCAAAGTTTATAATTTTAAGTTTTCTTGATAGCTGGATAGTATTCCATAGTGCATATGTGCCATATTTTCGTTAGCTATTGTGAATGAAGCAGTGAATATGGCTGAGCAAATATCTGTAGAGTAGGGTGTCATGTCCTTTGGGCATCTGCCAGTGAGTGACATAGCTAAGTTATATAGTAGATATACTTTTAGCTTTTTGAGAATTGCCTGTACTGATTTCTATATTGTCTGTACTGTGCAATCCCACCAACAGTGAATGAGGGTTCCCTTTCCCCCACTTGATTGCCAGCATTTGTTTTCAGTTGTTTTGTTCATCTTTACCATTCTGAACCAGAGTAAGAAATCTTGTAGTTGTTTAGGTTTTCATTTCCCTAATTGCTAGACAAAACAAACCTTTTTTGAGATAACACTTAGCTATATTCCTTCTTTTGAAAACTCTCTGTTCAAATCTATAGTCTACTTTTTGGTTGGGTTGTGGTTTTTTTTACTCTGTTTTTTGAGTGCTTTATGTTTCTGAATATAAATCCTCAGTCAGATGTATGAGATCTTTTCCAAGTCCACGAGCTTCCTCTTTACTTGGTTGATTGGCTCCTTAGCTATATAGAAACATTTTCATTTTATGAGGTCCCATGTTGATCTTAACTCCTGGACAAATGAAGTCCTAATCAGAAAGTTCTTTCCTATACCTATATTAATTATTCAATTTAAATACCAATTGCACCCCACCCATGTCCTCTCCTTCCAGTCCCACCCTCACAAGTCCCTCCCTCATTGCCCCCTCTTCTCAGAGAAAGGGAAACTCTTGGATACCTCACCATGGGACATCAAGGTGCATCCTCTTCAACTGAGGCCCAACCAGGCAGTTCAGCTAAGGGAAGCACATGAAGTCCCAGGGAAGGGGATCCAAGGGTAGACAACTGAGTCAGAGACAACCTCAGCTACAATTATTAAGGGAAGCACATGAAGACCAAGCTGCACATCTGCTACAAATGTGTAGGGGTCCTAGGTCCAGCCCCTCCATGGTCTTTGGTTGGTGGTTCAGTCTCTGTGAGGCATCATGGGCCCAGGTTAGGTGACTCTGTAGGTCTTTTTGTGGTGTCCCTGCTTGTTCAGTCCTATCCCCTACTCTTCCACAAGACTCCCCAAGCACTGACAGATGTTTGGCTGTGGGTCTTTGCATCTGTTTCCATTCACTGCTGCATGAAACTTCTCAGGAGATATTAGTTGGCCATTCCTGCAATCTCTGCTCCATCTTTATCCCTGTGCATCTTGTAGGCAAGACAAATTTTGGGTCGAAAGTTTTATGGGTGGGTTGATGTTCCGCACCCTCCATTGGAAATCTACTGGCTACAGGAGGTAGCCACATTAGTCTTTATATCCCTAGCTGCTAGGAGTCTCAGCTACGGTCACTTACACAGACTCCCAGGAGCCTCCAGAGTAACGCCTATGGTTTTTTTTTCTAGAAGTTTTGTTGTTTCAGGCTTTACACTGAGGCTCTAACTTGGCTTTTCCTTAAAAACTAAATTCTTTATTTTTATAAGTTAGCATTGTTTTTCTTTTTGGTTTACAGCATCCATCTTTGCTGATTCACTGGCAGTATTCATATATGGCAAACCCAAAACATAGAAAATCTTTGAAAAAGATCTTGAATGATGAAGTGTAATTAAATGGAATGGATTGAGATCTACTTGGCAATTATAACAGCATATCAGTATTATTTGTGTAATAGTTCTTGACTAGTTTTAAATTTTTATTTAATAATTATCATGCTTTAAAATATAGGTGAGGGCTAAAATTTATAGCAATTAGGAATATTTGATTTTTGTGTTAGCATAAAATTGGTTTGACTGCTTATATAGCATCTCTCCTTATAAAACTAGTGGTTTTTAAAATATTTGATGTTTAAAGACTCAAAGGTTTTCCCAGCCTTTTCCCTGCTTTACTGTGAAAGTCTAGAAGGAAATACAGAGCCTGGAACTGATAAGACAGGGAGAAAACCCCACCTATGTATGTCAGTAATCAATCTTTAATCTAGTTAACATATTCAATATGACTTAGATAAACAAGGAAACATGAGAAACCCAGAAGCGTGGGGAAGCTAGAAGGAAGGACAGAATTCCATCTTTCCCATCGTTTACCGTATTTGTAATTTTATTTCTAACTCAAACTTTTGATTGTAACCCTGTTTATTTAAATCTCTTCCTTTTAGTTTTAGTTTTTGTTTTCTGAGACAGTGTCTCAGGTAGTCCAGGTTTCCTATGGATCTCTGTGTAGGTGAAGCTGTCCTTGAACCCCTAGTTTTTCTGTTTCTTCCTCCCAAGGATTACTGCTCTTGAAAAGTTTGTTAAAGTCTGTTTTTGGAGCCAAAGCAATCAGTTCTGTCCTGTGGGACATTTGTGGAAGCTTCAGGTTCATTGTAAAAAAGCACTCACTCTTCCTATGCAGTTTTCCTATGAGTGCTAGCTCTGCAGCATTACACATCATTACAAATATGTATTTGCATTCTTTTTCTAATTTGCTGAAAACTGCTTTCTTCTGGATCTGCAAAGGGATAACAAACACCCAAATTCAGTGTGGTGGACTCTGATGTAGAGAAGTACAGATGAATAGTTTGGAGATCACAAGACTTAGATTCTAGTGAAGTCCTAGCAGTAGTTAATTCACCTGAGACTGAACAAGTGAATCTAATTGTCATCATCTTGCTTATATTACTGGTAAAGGCAGAGTTGGGATCCAGCAATCCTTGATTTTGTAGCTGAAATAATTTTAGCAATCCAGAAGTAGATCTTCCAAAATACACCATCAATAAATATGAACTTAAGTTTACTCTAAAAGTTGCAAAAATGGACAAATACTCAAAACAAAACTCTTCAATGTTCATTTCTGTTTCATTACCAAATTTTGGATTTGACATTTCTTTTTGTGCTTCTCTTAATTATAGGGTGGTTTCACTCGGAAATACTCACTTAGCTCAAAAACAGGAACACTTCTTCCAGAATTCCCCAGTGCTCAACATCTTGTGTACCAAGGATGCATTTCTAAGGACAAGGTATCAATTAAAGACAGTTCTCTATCGATTTTCTGATATGTTGACTCCATATCTCCTTTTGTTTGGAATCTCATGGCACTTGCAGGAAGCAATCAGAAATCTGCATTATCACACAGAATTGATTGATTTATAGGAGAGACAAATGTTTACTAACATTGATTAAACACTTTCCAATTAATTATTTACCATCTTTATGATAGTGTGTAATCAGAAGGTGGTAAAATAAATCCCAAGGGCTAAAGATTATTTTTATTTAAAATTCAAAATTGAGGGTAAAAAAAAAATACTAGAATGTAACTATTGCATCCTGATTTTCAATGGTGAGCTTTATGTTTTTGATTGGCTTTATTTCAATTTTTATTTCAATAAATAGTCACCAAACATTTTTCTAGGATACAATCTGTTCCTAGTGCTGAGAGGGAACACTAATTAAATATAAGTGTTACACAAGATGACAAAAGGGAGAAGCATTTTCATTGGGTATTCCTCAATATTAATTTCCAATGCTTCTTTAATAAAGTCTCACACTAAATCTTTTTCTATTTCTGCACTTCTAGAGTCATTGGTTGTAGAATCATTGCCATTTATTAGTAGATATCATTATTAAATCAGATTTTAATAATCTTTATATGTTTCCTTCAAGTAAAGTTCATTATACTGAGATTGGTTGAAAGTGCTTTTGACACAATTCATATTTTGAGGTGCAAACACAGGAATGTTGTAAATCAAACTGAACTGTTTTAGCAGTTTTGTAGACAGAGGAAATAAACATAGAAAATTGAGTTTTAAACTATTGCTACATAAGTAGAGATGCAGAGTAACTATAGGATACATTTGGATGACAGATGGGCCTCACTAGATAAAAATAGGGCAACTCACTAGATAAGAATAGGACAAGTAGTGAAGAAAATTCTCAGTTGAATACATCCTATTCTTTCTATTCTCTCCTCCAACAACAGTACTTAAGGTTAACAAACTGTTTCTTCATAGAAATAGTGACCTTGTACTAGAGAAATTGCCATAAATGCTTATGAGGAGAGTGGTAGAAATCAGTAGGATTTCACTTTTCGGAGGAAGAGTAATATTGGCTCACTTCTGTGGAGAGGGTTGCTTGCATGCATACATGTCATGAAGATGTTTACTGTGTAAATCTATCTGGTGAAAGCCAGAGTGGGAGAAAAGTGACAAAAGAGAGGTGAGGAACATGTGCCAGTGGTTTACTTCAACTTCTCTGCTGGCCTCCAAGGAATTCTAACCTTTCACACTGGCGAATCATTTCTCACTCAGGTATCAGAGGTGATTATTAGAGCCCTGGCTTCTAAGTTCATCCCCAGTGGACTCTTATTTGAGTCCAGGGACTGACACCCATTTTCCTGACAACAACTTAGCCCTTTTACCTTCCCACAGTTGCCAGGATCCACCAGTGGCCAATTAGCTCTTAGAAAGAGGTTAGGTCTAAAGCAAGGGCTTGAAGCACCCTTTTCATTAAGGTAGAGATACTGGAGCATACTCAGTGTGAAGATGGTCCCACTAAACAATTGTGCCAAGAGCTGGGGGTGGGGGCTGCTCTGTCATCATGCTGTTGACATTTAAGGTGATGGTCAGCTCCCCTCCATGTTCACTGTCCACCGTTGAACTGAGCCTTGCCTTTCTCTGGCACTCTCTAAAATGACATCTATTCTCAGAAAATCAAATCAAATAGTGTTTCTGAAGAATACAAATGCACTACAATTAAAGTTTAATGTCATAAGTCATGTAAATATTAAATAAGCACAAGAAATATTAATAATAGGATCTAAAGTTTCTGATGAACTGTGTGTAAAATGGCACATTTGAAAAAGTTTGTAGAGCAACTTGTGAACTAGAGTTTATACTTATGTTAGTAGATTTTGGCACTCAAAGGGTTAATTTTTATTACTTTATGTAAATTGAATAAAATAATTGCATTATTACATTTTTAAATACATGTGTATAACTTACTTTGATCATATTTGTTCCCAAGTTCCCTACACTTTTCCTCCTTCCCTTATCCTATTGGTCCCCTTCAAATTCTGTTACAGTATCAAAACATTACACTTTGACAGTGTTATAACTTCCCTTCCATCCTTTTTGCTGTCCTTAGTCTCATTTAAAAAGTTTGCCATGGTGATCTATCTAAAAAGAATAACTTTTCCCAAAGTGTAGAAAAAGTTTCATTTGCTTTGATGAAAGCAGCCTGCTGGAGATATCCTGTAGTTAGCGTAACTCCTTGGAAAGAGATTGATAGTTTGTATGACATCATTATTTAGTGGCAAACTAGACCACAAAGACAGATGCTGTCCCCAGAATAAGGGGGGCGATGCAAAATGTTAGGGCAAACATTGACTGTACCATGGTAGATGCTGCTGCTGTGATTCAAAGAACGAACGTTAATCATTTTTTTAACATATGTTAATCACTTTGTACATGTTAATTCATTTAGAACTTATAAGCCAAAAGTTGAAACCACTACACTTCACTGCTCTGAGAAGCCAAGAGTTGATGTATTTTAGGCCAGCTGTGTGGTAGGACATCTTTAATTCCAGCACTTGGGTGGAAGAAGCAGGCAGATCTCTATGAGTCTGAGGTCAGCTTGGTCAATATATTGAATTCCAGGTTGACGAGGGCTACATAGCAAAATCTCATCTCAAAAACAACAACAACAACAAATGATGCATGCTGACATTTTATACTCATTTTCCAAATAAAACATATTTTTTTCTTATGCAGAAAATTAAGACATTGTTTTAGCCAATAGTCCCCTTGCTACTAGCTTTTAAAATGCTCCTATTACAATCATGATGCATTGTGAGCATTATATCATGTTATGTGGCATCCGATCAC
Source organism: Uromys caudimaculatus (assembly GCA_028551405.1). NCBI lineage: Eukaryota > Metazoa > Chordata > Mammalia > Rodentia > Muridae > Uromys > Uromys caudimaculatus. Next base: position 16,234,088 of record CM052720.1, read on the forward strand.
CACTTTCCTTGCCTTTTTCCTTCACTGGGGAGCAAGATCCTTGAGACAATGATTTGACTGCTAAACTAGGTCCTCTGCATTGAACAAAATGCTGCTCTATAATAGGAGCTTCAAAGTGTGGATTGGACAAATGTCAAACATTAGAGGATTCTTTGGTCAGGCTTTCTTTTTCCCTTAACATAGGTTGATACTCTCATAATGATGTACAAAACTCACTGCCAGTGCATACTTGACAATGCCATCAATGGGAACTTTGAAGAGGTGAGTTGACTGAATGCTTCTGCATGACATTATATAAGCCTTCACATCCTGTTCCTCAGAAGTTCAATGTGCTCTTTGCTCTACAACTAGATCCAGCATTTCTTACTACACTTTTGGCAAGGAATGCCAGACCATCTCCTTCCCCTGCTTGAAAATCCTGTTATCATTGACATTTTCTGTGTTTGTGACTCAATTCTTTATAAGGTAAGCCTTTGGGGTGTTTTAAGCATAAAAAATTTTTATCCTTAAATAACACTCTTAATGCTTGTAACTTATTTATAATTATTTTAAAAACTCTATAGTAAACAAAACCAGCTCAATTTCTATTTACAGCTAAAAACAGTCTAAAATAAGATATGGTGGCTAATATATGAAAAAATTTATTAATTTCTGTTACCTCTTTGAGGTGTATTCAGATTAACATGACATCTAATTTCTCAAGGAATAGCAGAATTAGACACCCTCATAGAATTAACGCCTTTAAAATTTCTAGTTTAAATGCATTGATACTCAATTCTGTACTTAACCTAATAAGAGTCCATATATTTCTTTAGAATGGTCACAAGAAGTGATCCTGGGAAAGAGGACCAGGTTGACCTAGTCAAACATTTAGTGGAAAGGGGACGAGTATCTTCCTTAGTTGAGCAGTATGAAGATCCAAACAGAAGGGTAAAATGATACTGCAGTCTTGGCACTTTAACATAAATGTATTCACATTTACCTACCAAATTGTCATAAGGAAGAATAAAAGATACCCTATGAAAACATCATCTGAGTTGACAAGAAGATTCAAACCTGTAGGGCAAGTTAGTTGCTTCTGCACTCTCAGCTTTGTAGAAAACTAGAGGAAACACCAGGTACATCATTCAGAGGCAACCTTGCAAATGTCTGAGAGTTTGGCTGGAGAATACGAGATGAGGGACCACACTTTCATCCCCTGCTCAGTAGCCACAGAGTGAGAGAGATTGCAGAGCTAAGTGAGGGTATTCTTGCCTTTGCTCCAAGTTCACATTGAATGACTAAGAAGAGCAAGGACTGTCTTGTTTTACTTTTGCTTTAATTGAATAAAGGCCAGTATTTACCAAGAAAGATTGTTTTCCCTAAATGTGACTGTCTGTAATTTCTTGCCACTTAAAAAAAGCAGTCGTTAGGAGATGAGAGCTAGTTCTGAATGAGCACAGGAAAGACCTGGTCTCAGGTACACACACAGCTGTCACCATCACAGCAACAATGTTGGGGCTACCACTCGGCCCTTCTGAGAAACAGCTTTCATGCCCACCCCACACACAAACAAATTTTATTTTTAAATTTTAGTCCAGTGCAACAATGCCCTGATTTTAAGAATCACTAGGTACATTTAGTTCTCTTCCTCATAACAGAGCCAGAGAGAAGCAGAGGACACAGCAAAGAAAACTGTAAACCGAACAGCTGTGAGGTCTTCATCTACTTATAGAGTGCATCCAATGTCTAGTCCAGAAAACTGTGTGCTTAGCAAGGCTAATTAGCATGGACAATTCACACTAGGGGTGCTGATTTACTGTCTCATGTGCTCTTGACAACTCACACTCAGTTTGGAGAAAAAAAGGTAACATTCAGAAAAGAATCATGTTACTCTTTAGGAAGGTAACAAGTAAAACTAATTGACAAATAGTGTCCCTTGCATTAGGAGTAATCATTTCTGGTGCTGGTGATGCAGTTCATTGGGCAGAGTGCTGTCCTTGCATACTGGAGGCCCTGGTTCAGTTTCCAGCTCTGCCTGGATGATGAGACACAAGCCTATTCTCCCAGAATTCCAATCACAATCATTTCTAAAGTTTATGTTAACCCTGTTTTGCTTTGGTTAAGGTTCTTACAGATGTTCTCATTCCTGCAACAATGCAAGAAATGCCTGAAAGGTATGTGGAGCTAAGAAAGCAGGACAGTCCCTCATGGGAATGAAGGGTCACCTCATACACTGTTAATGCACACCATTGGCTTGCAACTCATCCTTTTATTAAGAATACATTTTTAACAGTTTTCTGTCACCTGGAAGGGGTGTGCCTCGGTCTCTATATTTGAGCATCAGTGAATAAAATGGGTAAAATAAAAATCTAAAGTCCCTTCAATGTGAGGCCTGTCAAAGTAAAATAAGTGAGTGTTCAAGCATGATTGACCTCCATGAGCTTCTGAAATTCTTCAGTGGAGATTAGATGGTGGATGCATGGGTTGCCAATGGGAAAATAAGCACAATAATAAAGTCTATAAGGAAATTTTGGAAAATTCTTGATTACTATACATTTATAATTAACTTATTCGGCACAGTCAGTAAGTGATATAATGCAATTATGACCTTTCAGCAAAAAGCAAAGATCTTAAATACTTTATTTAAAATATATGGGAAGATTTTTTTCACACAGCCATTTCTCCAATGTGAAAACATAGAATTTTGGAGGGAAATGACCAAAATTTTCTCTTAAAAACAGTCTAATAATGTAAGTTCTTTTTAAACAGAGGCAACAAATCAATTTATGCCTTGACATAGTGCTCCAGTGCATATTGATTGATAAACTATCTGCTTTTGACACAATTTCATGGGCTTATTTTCTTTATTATATAAGAGTTGGCCCTGATCTGGTCAATAGTTTCTTTTAATTATCCCTGGTGTACTTTACACATCTAATCTGTATTTGAATTACTTATATGTGATGATTCAGTATCACAGTCAAATAGCTATACTAATACAAGGACTAGCAGCTGGTCATGTGTCTACTTAAAACAGTAGTAACAGCTGAGATGAATTAAATCTTATTTTTTCAAAACATCTGTGACTATGCACAATTGAAAAACTAAAAGCATAATATTAACATTTTAGTGCTTCCTCCAAGAACATTTGCACATCAGTGAGTTTGGCTCTGCACTTTCCGTTTAAGAGACAGCAAACCTTCCCAGCATTCCAAGGATACTATACATCATTTGGTCAACTCCTTTTCATTGAATGATAAATAAATGCTGAAATATTTTTCAAGAGTAGATATTATAATCCCAAAATTATCAAGCGGGGAACCTGGAAGTAGAGAGAAACTCGTTAATGTCCCAGAGCCAGCTAGACCCCAGAGTTTGACCTGGGACTTCACTTAGACTTTTCCCTAAGTCTTATCATTGCTACCCACACACAAACCACAGCAACTATACTCAGACTACTGCTATGAAACAAATATGAAGATTTAGAGTTTTAAACACTTATATGTTCTTATACACACTCTGCCACAGTTTGCAATTTTCTAAGTTGACTCTAAGTTATAATATGTTTTTGGTCACCTGTTGAAGAAAATTTAGATGATAAGAATATATTAATAAAACTGATACTAAACATACTCTATTGCCAGTGTGATATCATCTAAGGAATCAAAATGTGGAATACAAACTGACATACTTTCCAAGAAATGTATTTCACAGAAATGAACTGAGTTATGAATCACGGTATGGTACTTATGGATTACTACCTTTGTGCTAGGCTCAAATCAGGGCAGTTCCCATGAGATATTCATTATAATTCTCAAAATAATCAAATGGCCAGATTCTATTCTTAGTCCCATATAATAGATAAAGAAACTGTAATTTTAGGAACTTGAGCATTTTGTTTAAGATCATGAATAGCAGCCCCAGGCTGATTCTGTTTTGGCTTCAAACTCATACTTTTGGAAGCATAGGCGAACAGGACACCTCTATTGAAAAGTATATGATTGGTATATTTTTAAGCAATGTAGCACCTAACTCAGAGTTTTCTTTGTAGCTTGTTAGCAGATATAAGAAATTTTGCTAAAAATTGGGAACAGTGGGTTGTTTCATCCTTGGAAAACTTGCCAGAAGCCCTCATTGACAAGAAAATCCCCATTTTGCGAAGATTTGTATCTTCTCTGAAGCGACAGACATCTTTCTTGCATCTTGCTCAGGTATGGGGTCAGCTGAGAATATGAGTCGCACAAATCAAAAGGCCTCTTCTGATTAAGGATCTTCCACAATTTGAAGGAAACAAAGTATGCAACATCAAGATGTAACATGTAGCCCAGTGCAAGTGCTAGACCTAAGAGGATGCATAGATACAGAATTCGATCTGTGTGTCTGCATCTTAGCTAGCTACACAGTACAAACATTAATCTCCTGGTTTTGGAAATGGACACGGCATGGGCAATATGATGTATACTGTGATGAGAAGCTGGATGGAGAGAATTCTGAAATTCTACATTAGTTTTGCAAAGTTTCTGTGATTCAAATATATTTCAAAAATTAAAAATATTACTATTATTGCGATCTCAAAAGAAATATACCGACTGGCACGAGTTAAAGTTGTAAATAGTAAGGTTGTGTGATTCCTTTTTTAGATTTATCTTTTAAATTGGGTGTGTGTGTTCTCATCTGTGTGGGAGTATGTGCACATGTGTGCAGGCCCCTGCAGAAGCCAGAGGTATTGGATACTCTTGGAGATCCTACAGGTGGTTGTAAACTGACACTGGGTACTGGGGACCAGACTCAGACCCTCTGGAAGAGCAGTGTGTGCTCGTACCCTCCAAGGCATCTCACGAGCCTGTCTGTGTGATATTTAATGTTCTCAAACCTCCATGCCTTCTGCACTTTAAACTGCTACTGACAGTCACTGTCAGACAGGGAGCAGCAAACTAATTCATAGATAGCAACACCACATATAGTTATTACTGTGCTATAATTGTTAGCTTTAGGAAGGTGTTTGGTGTTCTGAATAAAAACAAAACAAAACAACAACAACAAAAAAACCCTAGTCATAGGTCCAGATAAGAAATGTAACATTTTAAATATTTTTCTTTTTTCTTTTCCTTTCCTTTCCTTTTCTTTCTTTTTTCTTTTTCTTTCTTTCTTTTTTTTTTTTCTTTTCTGTTTGGTTTGGTTGGTCTTCTAAGAGAGGATATTTTTGCGTGTGTGGCCCTGGCTGTCCTGGAACTTCTTTCATAGACCAGGCTGACCTTGATCTGCCTCCTGAGTGGTAAGATTAAAGGCACAGGCCCCCACCACCCCAGATTTAAAATGTTATTTTTAAATTAACACTTTAATATCCCTTGCTTTGTGATGATGGATCAAAAATATTATTTTCATTTTATAAATCTTAAAAGAAATTTCAAATCTGTCTCACAAACAAACAGGTGTTTCAGCCATCTTAAAACGAGTAGGAAGTTTGACCAAAGGAGATAATTCAGTCAATAAAGTATTTGCCATACAGACTTGAGGACCAGCACCCACACAGAAGCCAGGCATGGCAGCCGCTCACACCTGACAGCTGGTGCAGGGGAGACTGAGAGACATGGATCCCAGGGTCTTTCTGGCCAGCCAGGCTAGTTGAATCAGTGAGTTCCAGGTTCAGTGAGACACTCTGTCTCAAAAATTAGTGTGGAGACAGACTGGGGAAGACACCCAACAGAGATCACGGATCTCCACACAGACACATATGTACACATACAAACGAATGTGCATTTATGCACAGACACACTCAAGAGAGAAGTTATATATGGCTGTCTTTCTTCAAGAGATTATTTTTACCAAAGCTAAAATATTTTTCTAAGTAGACTATAGTTGATATGGCTTATTGTCTTTTTTTTTACTATGTCCAGATTGCCAGACCAGCTCTCTTTGACCAGCATGTGGTGAATGCCATGGTATCTGATATTGAAAAGGTTGACTTAAATAGTATTGGATCTCAGGCTTTTCTTACCATACCCAACAGCACAGACACGGAGTCTGACATCTACAGCGAACGTGAGTCTGCTTAGCTAACAATAGAACCTCCTAATGTTGTCACTACTGAGCTCTTAGTAGATAACATAACTGGGAGGTTATGCTGTGCGTTGTAGGATATTTAAGGGTATCATTCGTCACTGTGTACTAGGTGCTAGGAGAACCATTCTGTCCAATTGTGACAACCCAAAGTGTCTCTAGATCAGAGGTTCTCAACATGCAGGCTGTGACCCATTTTGGGAGTTGGGGAGATCAATGACCCTTTCACAGAGTTGCATATCAGATATTTATACTACAATTCATAGCAATAACAAAGTTGCAGTTATGAAGTAGCAATGAAATAGTTTTATGATTTGGGGTCATTGCAGCATGCATATTAATGGGCCGCAGTATTAGAACGGTTAAGAACCCGCTGCTCTACGCGATACTGAACACCTCTGACAGCAAAATCACAGTACTAGAACGGTTAAGAACCCGCTGCTCTACGTGATACTGAACACCTCTGACAGCAAAGTCACAGCTGTTGAGGGAACTCTTACAGAAACATTTTTAATTTTTAAAAAAAGCTCTTTATTTATTTTTCTTTAATCTTTTATTTATTTATTTACTCTCCAGATTTTATTCCCCACCCCTGTCCACCCTCTGACTGTTCCACATCCCATCCTCCTCTCCCCCCAACTCCATGGGGATGTCCACACCCTCCATCCCCCACCTAACCGGACCTCTAAACTCCCTGGAGCCTCCAGTCTCTTGAGGGTTAGGTGCGTCTTCTCTTACTGAATCCAGACCTGGCAGTCCTTTGCTGTATATGTGTTGGGGGCCTCATATCAGCTGGTGTATGCTGCCTGGTTGGTGGTCCAGGTTAATTGAGACTGCTGGTCCTCCTATAGGGTCGCCCTCCTCCTCAGCTTCTTCCATCTTTTCCCTAATTCAACGACAGGGGTCAGCAGCTTCTGTCCATTGGTTGAGTGTAAATATCTGCATCTGACTCTTTCAGCTGCTTGTTGGGTCTTTTGGAGGGCAGTCATGATAAGTCCCTTTTGTGAGCAGAGATTTGATCCAGTCTTAGGCTATTTGACAGGTAACATAACCCATCTGTCTGACTACACAGCTGTGCTCAATACCAAGGGGTAGCAGCAGCAGACTGTTTTCCTATCACTTTCTGTCTGCCAGACAGAACTGCCCTGTCTATAGAATAAGGCTCAAGCAATGACTTGTCCTTAGAGTCCAGCATCAAGCCTCATTTCTGTTGGGAGGAATGCTAATGTTACATCTTGTGGTTTAGAAGACCTCAAACTCTTCAAAAATAATCCTAATCTGTCCCCTTAAATCTTATTAAAATTGTTATCTGTGTAAATGTCTCAGTTCTTCAGTGTTGGACTTAATTTTTTGAAGATAAAGAGTCTTTCAGAAAGCAGAAAATCAACAAGCCTCATTTGGGTCATTCATTAGCTTTTGACTCATCTAATGAGTTACTTTCATCAAATGAAAGAGCTGAACTAAAGAGGAATATTCATTATATTACTTATTCCCATCAAAAACACGTATAAATGTATATATTTCAAGTATAAACCTATATTTCAGTATATCCCAAGACAGATATACTGATGATTACACTAAGTATTTTTGTTACCATTATCAGTATAAAACATGAACTCATTTCACACATTTATCTATCTGCATTTCCCCTTTTTTGTCATAAAATTACTAATGTTTTATAGTTCAAGGTTGTATCTGGGTTCAAAGTGGTTGTAACATATTTTAATTTTTAACTACCAACTGCTAATTGTTCATATTGACAAGTTTTACCATGACATTTTCACAAATGTATATAATGTATGTTGATCATTTTTACCCTTAATTCTCTTTCCCACTCCCATTAATACCCTTCCTCTCCCCAACTATTGTTTGTTCTCTCTCTACTCCTTCTTCCCCTCCTCCCCTTCTGCTCCGCTCTTCCCTCTTTCTCTTCCCTTCCTCCCTTTCTCCCCCTCCTCCCATTCCTTTCCCTCCTTCTCCTCCTCCCCCTCATCCTCTTCTTGTTTTTGACATGGTAGATGACTCTATCACTGTGTTCCAAGAACTGAAGGATCTCCTTAAGAAGAATGCTACCGTGGAGGCATTTATTGAATGGTTGGATACTGTGGTAGAACAGAGAGTTATTAAGGTATTTTTATGAATAATTCAGAAAATATTTTTAAGAGAAAAAAATGCTAACCTGGCTGTAATCTTTTGATGGGTGTGGAAAAGGTCCAGACAGTATATTTTTAAACCATGTTTTGTGTATTTGTGATAACAAGAAAATGGGGCCGACCTAGATGACTATCAACAGACAAATAGGTAGGGAAAATCTGGTACATATACAGAATGGAATTTTTTCCATCTGTAAAGAAAAGTTAAATTTGTTGAAAAATGAGTGGATCTCAAAGCATAGTATTAAGTGAGGCGATCCAAGCTCAAAAAAGCAATACCACATGTTCTTCCTCATACATGATCCTGGGCCTGAAAATGTGTATGCATCACAGTATAATTGTCCGCAAAGCCAAGGAAGGAGACCAAGAAATGGGTGAAAACAGGTGATGAGAAAGGATGGGGTGGGAAAAGGACAAATGAGAAAAGGAAGTAAGAGACTCGGGTGGATTATGGGGGATTTGAATGTAGCAATAGGAGAGGAGACGAGGGAAAAGAACATCTATTAAAATAAATACACTTTGTTTAACAGTGCCATAATGACATCTAATAGCATTTATATTAATATAAAAAATTAAAAATGCTTTGTAAAGATTTTGAAATCATATAAAATTAAATGACCCAAATATCAAAATTAAGAGTATGTCTGGTTTGAAAGCACTAGACATGGAGTCAGTTCTGTTTCTTTCTTAATCTAAGACTACAGGATGCTATTTTTTTTTTTTGTATAAATGTTTAAAGTTACACCTGTATGAGAGCATTTAGGTTAAAAATAAACTTAGAAACTGAAAAGATTTGAGTCTTTCAAAGAAGCAAATTTTCTTAACATTGACTGGAACTGTGATCTTGTGCATTTGAAATTCTGATTCTGAAAGGCCACAATTTTATGTTTTCTATTTGGTTTCTTCAACTCTTTCAGTGAACCTTCAAGTCATCCATCATGAAGAGAGGCATTGAGAACAAATATGTCCCTCACTAGCTGGCTCAAGCAGCTCCATATCAAGGAAACTGGTTATAGTCTGGGGACTTTTTGTTCTGGAAGGAAAACAGACTCTCGCTCAGGACCAGGGAAGCCAGTAAATCATTTACAGAAAAGTACAGCCCTCACTTCATACATTACTGTCTGTCCTTCTTAAAGCTTCATTAAAAAAAAAAAAAAAAAGAAGATAAAAATAGCCTGTAAATTACTTCAACTTATAGTCTAATTCTAATAAGAAACTAAGCTATAAAGAATAAAGATGCAGTGCCTTTAAAATGACAAAACAAAACAAACACAAACACAGGCTGAAGTTAAAAAAAAATCCCTGGACAAATCACTTTATTTGATGAAATAAGTATGAAGCCACACCATCTATCTACTTTTTAGATAGTTTCTCTGCCTAGTCACCTGAACAGGGCTCATATGCAGTGAGAAGACAGATTTCACAGCTTCATTTTGTTCCTTTGTTTTTAGATGAGCAAACAAAATGGAAGATCTCTGAAGAAGAGAGCTCAAGACTTTCTGCTCAAATGGAGCTTTTTTGGTGCCCGTGTAATGCATAATCTTACCTTGAACAACGCATCAAGTTTTGGTATCCAGTGTGTTTTACAATGACTGATTTCTGAATGATTTCACTCACTCCCTAGTCTTCCATTTTCAACAGCTTGCTACTTACTTTTTCCTTCTCAAAACACATCTGAGTACCAACCACACTGAGAATGGTAGTTATCCTTTGGGAACCAGACTTCCTGTAGTATTAACTCCAAACACTGTTTCTCTGATTGAGGCATTACGTAAACCAGTCTGAGGAATGTTCTTTACATGAAACACAGGTGTTTGAGGAGATGATGCAAATAAAAAGTTTACATAAATCATGAGTAGAAGTGCTTGCCTAGATTTTCCACATAAAACAAGCAAATAAAACACAATAGTTGAGACATTTTCCTAAGGAGCTATTCTAGGTGAAGCATGGCTACAATTTATGTCTTTCCCAGGTACCCATATAGCTGCATTGAAGAACCTATGTGTAACTTGGAAGGCCTAGGCACCTAAGTTCTGCACTGTCTTACCTGATCTATAAACCCATAATGAAATTAGCTCAATTAGCCACTGTTGAGATAATTTCACTTTTTCAAAAATTGCATATTTATTTTGCCCTGAACTTTCTGAACTTGCTAATTCTGAATTACAATACTAACCTTAAAGACATTGAACTGCAGTTTAAGAACTTTTCATAATACTAAACAGGTTCGGATCAACTAAGGTTTCATTTAGGGTTCAATGGAATTAAAGTTGGATAATGGGTTGAAAGGTCAACAAGAAATAAATTATTAAATTTAGTTTTAAAATTTTATAATTTATTTAATAATTAGAATATCTTTTTTATATTTCAAGTTTATTAAAATGCAGAACACCGAAGCCCAACTTTAGCATGAAGAAAATCTTTTGTTAGGAAATTCATTGAACAGTTCAAAGAAGGTTAGACTTTTCAGTTCACCTTTTGCATAAAAATGACTCATTTGCTTTTATTTTTAAGTCAAATATGGTTCAGACTGGAGAGACACCTTATTTGATAAAATTTTCAGACAATGTTGGCCATTGTCTAATTATTTAGTACAAAGTAAACAGGAATCAAGCAGAAGAGAACTCACTCTTCCCTGTTTAAAGCTTATCATGCTCCAGTGTGTGCCCTCTTAAAGCATAAAGCCTGTCTCACTTTCATCTGAATTTTCCTTTGATGTAATTAGTGGCCAAAGGGCTGGCAGGACAGTGCACACAGGGAGCTGGGCAGGAGGTACACAGAAAGATTAGAGACCCAAGTTAAGCATGTTGGTCTTAGCAGGTCACTGAAAGTCCAACACGTATTTGTTTATTTCAGTTGTTCCTTGTAAAGTGCGGTGAGATGGTCACAAAGATAACAGTTCTCCCTTTTCCTTTTCTTTCCCCTTCACCTCTTTTTCCTGTATGTGCCCCATCTTCTATAAACTAGGTTCTTTCCATTTGATCCGGATGCTTCTAGATGAGTACATTCTCCTGGCCATGGAGACTCAATTTAATAATGACAAAGAGCAGGAACTACAGAATTTATTGGACAAGTATATGAAGAACTCGGGTAACTTAAACAGCCATTATACTTTTCGTATCTCTTTGTTTAGGGCTAAGTTTAAGGATCTGCAGGTACACAAGTGGATTCATAGTAGTCTCAGTTTTCCTCTGCTCAGAACCACTAGCATCATATTTGAATATTGATGGGAAACACCCTATCCCTTCCATTTAGACAGTGAAACTTCCTCAATGGAAACTGGAAATTTACACAACTTATGTTCTTAATTTCTGAGACTTTCAATGATGTTAAAGAGAAGTTTGCCATACTCTCCCCGCAAATCATTGTAATTCAAGGCAACACCTGTAGAAATACCATGTAGAAACACAAGAGTTTAGTGAAAAAGAGGCTAGCCCATTTCTGGTGAGAAGCCTGCATTCTGAAGACTGTTTAGCCCAGAGGGGATTGTTCAGTGCCCTTCAGAATATACCTACCCACAAATACTCAACTAATAAACTCAGCAGCATCACTAACCACCAAAGCCTGTTTCCTATGGAAAATAATATGCAGGAGTTTCCAGATTCATTACTCAACCATGAGGCATGTTCGATGTCTTTTTCTTGGGCTTGTCAATGAGTATCGTGTAATCTCATCTGCATCACTTTAAAATAATCTTTCCAGACGCGAGTAAAGCTGCCTTCACAGCTTCCCCGAGCTCTTGCTTTCTGGCCAACCGAAATAAGAGCAGCTCACTTTCCAGCGACACCGTGAAGAATGAAAGCCATTTGGAGACATCCTATGTCCCTCCTTCCAGCCAGTCTGGATCTGTACTCCCTGCTCTGCATCCATTCCCAGCTGAGAACATTGAGAGCATGCAACTCCCAGGTATGTGGGGAAGCAATAAAGAACACCTTAACAGACTTTTCAGCACATTGCAGAAGACCCATTCTTTCATTTGTCTCAACACTCCCAGGAATGCCACGGAGAAAAATATTTTAGCTGAATAAACATATTTTAAATTAGCCGGGCAGTGGTGGCGCATGCCTTTAATCCCAGCACTTGGGAGGCAGAGGCAGGTGGATTTCTGAGTTCGAGGCCAGCCTGGTCTACAGAGTGAGTTCCAGGACAGCCAGGGCTACATAGAGAAACCCTGCCTCGAAAAACCAAAAAAAAAAAAATAAAATAAAAATAAAAAAAATTTAAATTTATGGGTTTATATTTGGTATCGCTCTTTTTTTCCAGGTCAAATAGAGCTTTCACAAAGTACTGGCCATCTGATGACACCACCTATTTCCCCAGCCATGGCAAGCAGAGGAAGTGTTATTAACCAAGGGCCAATGGCGGGCAGACCCCCGAGCGTAGGCACAGTTCTCTCAGCTCCAACACATTGCTCAACATATGCAGAACCAATTTATCCTACGCTCCCTCCAGCCAATCACGACTTTTATGGGACCAACTCTAACTATCAGACTGTGTTTAGGGCACAGTCTCACCCTGCGTCAAGCCTCTATGCTCACCGTGCAGAGCATGGGCGGTGCATGGCCTGGACTGAACAGCAGCTTTCTAGAGACTTCTTTGGTGGCAGTTGTGCTGGGTCTCCGTATAATTCCAGGCCACCCTCCAGTTATGGACCATCCCCTCATACACAAGAGTCGCACAGCATGCAGTTTTTGAACACAGGAAGCTTTAATTTCCTTAGTAATGTAGGAGCTGGCAGCTGCCAAGGATCAACCGTGCCTTCTAATTCTCCTAATGGTATGTAACTTTTAAAGATGATTTTTGGCCTTTGAGAAGGTAGCAAAGCAAAACCTGACATTGAGTTTCACCTCTGCTGAGCATCATAATATCCAGTAAAAAACATAAAAATCATAGAATCTTAGCTGCTTGTAATGTGTATCTGCCACACCCCAAAATATTCCTTAATTCTTGTGGCTTCATTAAAGGTTTTTTATTCATGATGTTGAAAAAGTCAAACCTTATGCTAGATACATTCAAAAAAGAATATTCTGTCTTTTGAAAATATTTTCAGTGGAGATTATGTCTTCTAGAGAATTAACAGTATATTTTAAAGATTGGCTCTAAAATCAATATTATCTATTTAAAAATAAAAGAAAGCAACAACAAAAAACCCTGAAGTTGAGATTGAAAGACCATTGGATTTATTAAACTTTAAAACATACTTTCTCCTAAGTGGAGACCTATGTTTCTCCATGAACATGATTCTGTAAGTAGAAATTTTGTTTTATAAGTATTATGATTTAAAGGGCTAGCAGTACTTGTATCTTCATAGATGTGCTTTACAAATTTAGATATGGAAAATATAAAAAATGTATAGTCAGTTTGAAAATGAATAATATTGCCAGTTACCTTAAGCCATACTATATACTAAAGCACAAATTCAAGCCTCAAGCTAATAGAAATCATACTATTTGATTTTTAAGGACTACGCCCAGCTATGTTGTTTCTTTTGCCTTTCCTGGGGTGATTCAGAAGCAAGTAAATAGAATATTCTCAACCTGTTCTATTGTAGGATACTATGGAAACAATATAAACTACTCAGAGGCACATAGGCTAGGATCGATGGTGAACCAGCACGTTTCAGTCATCAGCAGTGTTCGCTCCCTGCCTGCCTACAGTGATATCCATGATCCACTTAACATTTTAGATGACAGCAGCCGGAAGCAGAGCAACTCGTTTTATGCAGAAACATCCTCTCCTGCTGCATGTCGTACTCCTGTAGTAGGTAAATTGTTTTCATAGACATTGAAAACGTTTTAAGAAGTGATGAATTTTAGCGATTCAGAGTGACCTGGCGGGGGCAGGGAGGGTGTGCAGTGAACTAGACATGCACGGCCCTAAGGTAATTTTATCATTATTTTATGTTATGTTTTCGTGTTTGAGTAAAGAATACATTTCCATTTCTCATTCTTTGAAATGATTAGTACACACCTTCTTTAAGATCTGTGATTTCTTCCAGAAATAATAACTTATATTTACTATGTATAGAATTTTTACTACAGCTTGTCAAAGGCATTCGAAATGATAGTAAACTATATGAGAAGAAAAATGATACATTTTCATTTTTTGTAGAATTCCGTTGGTACTTTTTATTGTTATATGTAACATATAATTCAAGTCAACATGAGCAAATCACTGTGCCTTTCATGAAGTCTTCTAGCTGCTTCTTACAATCTTAGCCTCATCTATGAAGGCTCTAGATGGACTGCCTAGTTGGCTGCACAGAAGAAACTTAGCAAATCAATGGGTGATGGGCTAATGTGTGAAGCCGAGGGTTTCACTTCTAGCACCAAGCTAACAACCTTAAATATATACATACATTTAGTCTATTTTAATTAATAAGTTATTTCTGATAACATAAGTATTGAACCTGAAGAAATGTATACATTTAGTTTAGAAAACTAGTAATGAAGTATCACTGAGAAGGTACGCATCCATCACGTATCAAAGAGTGTTGATGTTTATATGAGACACCTGAATCTTCAATGGAATTCATTTTTATACTAGTGTAAGTGAAGGGCACATGACACCCAATAGAAGCACTGAGAAGATGAAATAAATTCCATCTCTCATCACTCAGTGTACTTTTCCAATAATTCAATAAGAAGTACTTCTTCCCTTCCTGTGGCCATCACAAATGTGCCCTGAGCAGCCTAGTAGCTCATCCCCTGCTATCTGCTAATAGTCATTGCTTCTAGGTTACTCTAATGAAGCAGAAAATTCCACTTCAGGAAGTGTCCTCACCATCAGACTAAAATGTGCCGTGTTGCTATTATTACTATTAGTTCTGTTTACTTGTAGAGATAATGGAAGCTTTGATGGAACATAGCTTGGAAGTATGGTGGATTCTAAGCTTTAGCTGTCAGAGCTGGCTAATGAGCAGATTGCAAACTGGGAATCAGAGTGAAAGAGGAAAAGAGAACAAGTGAATAAGCTTAGTGGGGCCTGGACTCATTCTGTCCTCATTAGTTAGGAAACCTGATCCTTAGAGACGGAGAGCACATTGCCTTGACAAGAGAATGGATCAACTATGCAAGAAGGAAGTAGACCTCTTGAACATATTAAGGAAGGTTTTTAGAGCAACTATATATCAGATCCTAGGTGTGAGGATACCGAGGTAATCAGGACATAGTATCTTCTTGGAGAAAGTTTATGTTCTAGAAGGGGGAGAGTACATTGCAAAGATGTGTGTGTTTCTGTGTGTGTGAGTGTGTGTGTGTGTGTGTGTGTGAGAGAGAGAGAGACAGAGAGAGACAGAGAGAGACAGAGAGAGACAGAGAGAGACAGAGAAAGAGAGACAGAGACAGAGAGAGAGAGAGAGGTGCATTTATATATGTGTATGCATGTAGGTCATGAGGGATCATGAGAAAAGAGGAAGAGCTCTTAATAGACATGGAACATGTGTAGTATGGAACGCATGTGATGGAATTAATTGGGGAAGGAGGGAACCAGTTGGAGAGAGATCAGAGTATGGGAAGGTCAGTGGGGGATGGGAACAAATCAAAACAAGCATAAAGATCATATGTAGTGAATATAGCATATGTGTATATGCTATGATAACATTACTTGAAACACTCAACAGTTTATTAAAAGATAATTTAAAGTTTTGTGAAGTATGGAAAGTGGTGATTGGCAAAGTGGGAGCTCTCTGAGGTAGATGTCGGGAATGAAATCCTGAGGCAGAGACATTTGAATTGAGAGCTGGGAAATTCAGAAACACTGAAAATCAGATGAAGAAGATCTAAACAGAAGAAACAGTCATTACAGAGCCACTGAATTCAATGGAAAAAGTTGCAAACTTCATTGAGCAGAAAGAAAAGTCAATGTGTCTTGAGAAGCTAATCATATGAGAGAGTGGAGCAGGGTAAATTTCAAAAGTCAGCTCATGTAGAATTTTGTGAATCATGGCAAGAAGACTGGATTTTGTTCCTAGAGTATAAGTCATGGTCATCTGAGAGAAGAGTAGAAACTGTTTTATATATTAACATGATCTTTCTAGCTCTTCTCCAAAGGGTGAGAGACTGAAGTAAGGGTGAGAGACTGAGGCTGCTATATGGGTCCAGGGAGAGATGGTGATTGGAGGCGCAGACAGGACAGTAGAGGTAGTGAAGACATATTTAAGTGACAGAATGTAATATAATATTGTGTTTTCTCTGTGAAATATGTAGAAATAATACATAGGAGAATAACAAGTGGGAAAATCAAAGACAATTTTATTGTTCTGGTAAATCATGTACTTGCATTTAAAGCAGCTTAAATGTGCTATATGCAAAAACCATAAAAGGTTCAAAGTGAGTGGCACTTGTAGAATACATAATACAGTAATTTGTTTTTAATTGTTTTAGTTGTTTGTGTTTTCCCTTGTAGCTCCCAACTTGCAAACCCAGATTCCTTCGTCTTCATCCCAGTGTATGTATGGAACTTCTAATCAGTATCCAGTGCAAGAGAATCTGGACTCCAATGGAGCAAGCGACAGAGAAATGGTGTCCTCTTTACCACCCATCAACACTGTGTTTATGGGGACAGCAGCTGGAGGCACTTAAATGAACAATGTAGAATGCAGGTGGAACTCAAATGCTCTGTTGCATCGATATCATTATCCACCTCCAGTTGTCACTGGAGAAGAGAAGATGGAAGGTGCAGAGGCTGAATGTTATTTTCAGATCACTGCTATGCAAGACGACTCCATAGTGAATGAAGATCCTTGTATTGCACACAAATAGGCTAAAATGTGAAGTCATTATTAATCATAACTTCAAATACTATCAAATGAAGCCAATGGAAATTTAAAGATGCAGACACTACAAAGATGTAATATTTCACTTTCTAACTTATTGAAAAATCTCTATTTTCTTTCATCTTTGATTTCTAAAAGAAGAAAAGTATATTCAATGCCTTCACAATATCTTTAATTTATAATCATTGTTTACTATCACCTATTTGACCAAAGTCAAATGTCTACATTCTACCTCCTGTGGAAATGTTTACAAGGTCAAGACTTTATTGTAGGTAGCCTAGATCCAAGTGACTTGACCCTCTATCCCTGTGCACTAGCATGGTGATTTCTGTTACATAGCAGTGTTCCAATTCTATGTAACTGAATAGAAATGATAAACACTTTCCTTCTTTATTTAAAATGATAAGAGGAAATAAAAAAGAGTGTATGGAAACATTTTCAAAGCTGTGATTGCTTTTGGGATTGATACTGTTTCTGAAGAATGTGGGGACTTCAGGACAAAGTACTATGGGTATGAAATGAAAGAATAAATAAAGCTTGCTGCTTAAGGACAGTATAATGCAATAGTGTTTGTATATCGGACTCCTGACTATAAAAGTTAATAAATTAGGTTTAGACTGTTTACTTTTTCTTTTTAAAAAGCAGTTGTTTAATGAGTACTTTTCTAATAAATTGGAAAGGAATAATGGGTATCCGGGGATAATCTGAATGCAAAGGCTGGTTCAGAGTAAACTACATGAAAACTAACACAACTGACAACACCATCTACTTACAACTGTTTATTTTTCATTTCCATATGTTGTGGCTCTAAGATTGATGGCCTATCCCAGAAGACTCCCATTAACTAAACCAGAATCTCTCAGTAGTGTGCCCACTTAGCAACATACAGTATGATCTAACAAACAAGAGAAAGCTTGGAGTATTAGCAAATCACGAGAAATATGAAATGAAGTGTTCTATTTCTTTTACTAATAATTTGGTATGACTACAAAGAGGAATAAAACTATAGGCTTAGAATGCAATAACAGCATTAAGGAGCATTTGAACACAATTCTTGAGAGTTAGGAACCAAAATTTCAAGGCATATTTAGCATTGTCAGATGCTATGTTACATAACATGGGAAATACAAAAATGGACGTGGTACTGACATGCCATAAAGCATTCTTGTGTGGAGACAAAGGGGTGGGGTTATAGAAAAATTAAAGCTTAAAGATTTGAGGGTAGACACACTGCATTGAATAAATGATGTTCCAGGAGCATGTAGCAGTTCAGTGTGGGGAGACAGGCTGACTAGGGGCATTATTTGGAAGACTATTTCATGTAATTGCCCAACAGATGAGTATAGAAGGAGATATAGGAGACATAAGTATAAGAGTATTTTCCAAGATGCATGAACATATTTTCAGACAATATAGTGTATGATTGTTCTCTAGGCTTATTTGCAAGGTATCAAGTAGTTGACCAAGGAGTGTACATAAACCCAAAAGACAGTGAACAGCACTGCTGAGCTTCATGTGCTCCTGGCTGATGTTGACTTCAAGAAGAAACATGTGACTAACTTTCCCTTTGTCCTAGGGAATGGGCTTGGAGTTCATGCTGTTACATGAGTGACAGTATTTCCTAATCCTGACTATTGGTATTTACACAAGATGGTTCTGCTTTATATAACTATTCTTACTGTTTAAGATTTAATTTAAAGTCGCTGGTCCTCAAACGCTAAGTTCTAATACAACTGGCTTCATGTGTTCTATTTCCAAATGCCTCTAGATAGGCAGTGTAAGCCCCGAATGATTCAAAGAAGAGGTGCTTTGAATCTTGCCTGAAAGGAGACCATGAGATGGCATACTTCTCTACCCTTGGTTACACTCATCATTTAAGAGTTGCTCCTTCATAGCTCTAAAGGCTGAATGCTCAAGATATTTTGGAACATATTTTTGTTAATTTTAAATAAAATGTAAGAATCTTGTGTGATCTTCAAGTGCACTTTGTGCAACTTGTGTAGTATTCATCACAAAGAAGTAGCCATTCAAGCTATTGCTTACATAAAATTAAGGCTATAAATCCTAGGTTTTGTTTTTTAATGCCTCGCGTACATCTTGACTTTTAGGATTTTTCTTTTCAAATTGTACATGATTGTGGCTACTGTTAAAGACAGGTAAAATGTTCCAGTTGATTCAGTGAACACCTTAAGATAAATTTAAGATCAAGAACAAGTATCAAAGCTGTTAAAAATCCAGCTGTGTCTTTAATACCAAATCACAGATCATAATGGATCTGGTTTATTTTTCTCTCTCCAGGTAGTTTTCTACTAGGAAAAACAGAGATTTCTCAAGTTATATGCACCCAAGCATATTTTCTAATGAAATGTTGGTAGACTTTGTACTTTAAAGACAAATTTCAATGACAGTTGTGATGCTAAAAACTCATTCTCTTTTCCTGCTTTAAGAGAAGAGACTCTTGGAGATGCTAAAAGCACCACCCAATGAGAGCTATGAAAATAGGATTGCCATGATGTGCTAAGTGTCAAGTGCACCAGTAACTAGTGCTAGGGCTGAGAATATATGACAATGTGTGGGATGGAGTTACACATGAAAGAACAGTCTGATTAAAAAAAAAAAGGAACGCTTCGATGGATGAATAAAAAAGTAGACTGGTAGGCATGAGATTACTGCCCCTCAAACTTTGCCTAATAGAAGATTTCTATATTAGACAAGCCTCTAACCAACTCAATAACTGCCTTAGAAATGGAGACTCTAACAACACAATGCCAAGAAACCAGTAGGTCTCCACCTGGTTATGGTTATGGTTATGGTTATGGTTATGGTTATGGTTATGGTTATGGTTATGGAAGGTCTGGGGAGAAGTTTTGAGGGGGGTTCCAGTGGGCAGCAGTGTGTGGGCACCTCCCATGGGATGCTGACAGGACAGGTCTCTAGACATGCAACAGAGCAATGGAACAGCATTAGTGTCATCCTAACCAGTATGGTACAATGACCGGATTACCTGGGCCCATGGCATCGCCCAGCCCCAAGCCCAAGCCCTTGCTGGATGCAGTATCTGTTCAGCTGTTCAAGATACAGCTGCCTCGGTGGTACATTTAGTCCACTACAGTGTGTAAGCCCTTTACAAATAAAGTTGGTTAGCAGTGAAAGTTAGAAAGATGCATCATTTCAAGTGGAATCTGTCTTATACAATCTACAACAATAGAATAAACATAAATGCTCCTATATTTTTCTTAATTTTATTCTTAACTGGTAACACACACACACAAAGATGAAAGCCGAAGAAGTTAAAGGGATGCCACATGAAAAGGTCTCTTTATAAACACATTACACCAACTTCAGTCCATCTAAGTACATATATCTGATCAAGTTTATGCCATTATCAATGGTAAGAACTTTCAAACTTACTCATCCTAGTTGCTTTCACCTAAGTACTGGGGATTGAACTTGGGGCCTTGTCTAAGAGAAGCAAGAGCTCTGCTTCTGAGCAACATCTCTAAATGTTCTTCCAGTTTCTTGCAATATATAGTTCTTGAAAGTCAAGATCAGTAGTACATTCTCCTCTATGCCTCTGAAAACATAAAACTAAGGAAAAGAAAGAGGAGCAAAGTAAAAGAGAAAACATTCGACATAAATAAATCGTGAAACTCAAATCTAAAATTTCCAAGTTGTTGTTGTTTTAAGCAGAAAGCTCCTGAGAATGATATACTTAAACTCCATGAAAGGGATCTTACAGAACTTCGGTTTTATTTAACACAGAGCGACATTAGTTTCCATATGATCACCACAATAGCTCTAAGCTCTTGTTGACAGAACTGTACGATACTGTGGCAGCAGATGTACAGAGTACGTTATCCAGAGTACGTTATAGAAATTTCAGCAAAGACCTTATAAACAGTGTTGACCATGGCACATGGGACATTTTGTTCTTTGAGAAAGATAAGAAATGATGAATATATATGAAAGGTCATTGTATCATCTTATTCAAATATTGAACTTTAAATTAAATCCCCAGGTTTACAAATCACAAAAAGCATGATCTGTGTGTTCCAAAAGCACATTGACCAAATCAAAGGAAAATATTTTCATTCCCTCTCTCATTTTAGGGACAAATGGCTGAAACGCATGTTATAAGTGGACTATGATGAATGTGGTCACTACTTTTAAGGGATTTAATCTTTAAAGAGAGTTTTACCTTGTTTGTCTTAATAAAAGTCTTCCCAGCAGTGTGTCTACCCTTCAGCTATACTCCTAGATACATTTGTCTTTATTTTGAGATAGGCTTTCACTAAGTTGCCTATGCTGGCATTTACATCATGGTCCTCTTGGCTCAGCATTCTGAGTGCTGGGGTTTCTGGCATTCAGTCTCGCCTAAGTCAATCTCAAAAATAATAATTTTGGCCAATATAAGCAACTTTTACTAAAATTATGTATTCTTTGTGTGTGCATGTGTCTGAGGTGTATTGTGTGTACCTGTCTGTGTGTGTATATCTGTAAAGATGCTCATGTACATGTTTGAGTATACATGTAAGAGTAGAATTTGAAGTTGAATGTCTTTTTCTATTGCTTTCCGATTTGATGTTTTGACACTCTCTTTAAGCCTTAGGTTCACTTACTGGCTAGACCTCCTGCCAGCAAGCTCCAGGGATCTGCTCATCTCTGCCTCTCAACACTAGGATTACAGAGTCTCACCACCATCTTTTTTGTGGGTGCTGAAAGTCAACCTCTGGTTCTCATGTTTTCTGGCATGTGCTAACCACCCGAGCTCCCTCTCCATCCCCTATTCTCTCTATTGTGTATCCAAAAATTAGAGTGCTTCTCTGGAAAAACAAATCTAAATAGCAAAGAAGCAAAATAAATATTAATGCATTCAAAGGACGTCTTCTTATATTATTGGTATGATTTTAATCATAAAGCTGAAGGTAACTGAAGATGAAGAAGCCCAAACCAAGATCTCTCATGTAATACTGTGACTTCACATCTTTTCTTAAGATAGTTGTGAAACCTCCAAGGAGCCAGTGAACACATTTCCAAAAGTGAAAAATTAACTACTCAATATGATATCTGCTCTAAAGTAAAGAGAAACTATTCCTTTTTATTAGTCAAAAACAAGGGTGCTGTTCTTACTAATCAATAGTCACCGTGAGGGCCAGAGATTTACAGCCTGCAAGCATCTTTAAATACACTGAGGAAAATATGAGCTTTGTGGGGAGTTTGTTAATCAACATTAATCATTTGGATTTGTGTACTTTAGCTTATTAATGCTCTGCACATGACCTCTATGGAACATAAAACTGTTCCCACATTTCAGGTTACAAAGTGGCAAGTCCTCTTGCTTTCGTATTTGTGTACAGGGTATGCATTTGTGCTATTTGACACATAATGCTGTTTTTTCATTTATTATTCATTGTGCAGACACCTGTACAATTCATAACATCCACTTTGACTTTCTGTTGTTTGAGGAAGCTGTTAAGAGTCTAGAGACTATACATGAAAGTAGTACTTGCTGCATTTTCATGGGGAGCTGAGTAGTCACTTGCCTGGAGATTATAGACCACCAGAGAAAGCCTTCTCCTCCCAAAAGAAGAAATAGCTCCTGGCACAGTTGTGTTTCTAACATGTGGCCATTCTCTGTGAAATACAGGGCAAAACATCTAGGAACTGAGTGGTAATTCCTAACCGGCTCCTCTCCAAGCTAGCTGGTGTGACCTAGTGTGATGCCCCTGAAGCTTGTCCTGGACTTATTTCAGTGGAGAGTTAGCAAAGCTGCAGTAGGGAGCAAATTACATCAGTAAGGCATGGCCAAACCCAAAGAAAACAACTTCCCAAGGTATGAAACTCATCTCTTCAATGGCACAGAAGTGAATTCCTGGGTGCTTAGTAAGAGATAAAGCCAAAGTTGATTCAAAACTGTGATTTCAGAGTAGGACAAACACATATACTACTTTATTTGTGTTAATTTTTAGCTTAATATATGAAATAAAATATTTCATTATGGTATTTTTGTATACCTATGTCATTATACACAGCAATTTAAAACATGACAGAGTTCCACAATTCTGAGTTAGGGATTTCATTAGTGTGTTACAAGTTAGGTAACAACTTCTTAGATGCTCATTTTCCTCAACTGAAAAATGAGATAAGTGAGATATTTAGCACCATGGTTCATGAGATGCCAGGCTCCATTAATGCTGGTTGTTATTGCTGTTATTCTAACCTCATAGAATCAGTCAGTGCAAACCATTCCTTTTTAGTAGGGAAATGGGGGAAATGAAAGGGTTTATTTGGCTTACACATCATCAAAAGAAATTTGATCATCATCAAAAGAAATCAAGACAAGAACTCAAACAAAGCAGGAGCTGATACAGAGGCCATGGAAGGATGTCACTTACTGGCTTGTTCCCTCTTAGCTTGCTCAGCCCATTTTGGACCCAAGCCCAGGGATGGCCCAACCCACAGTGGGCTGGACCCTTCCTAATCAATTACTAATTATGAAAATGCCCCCACAGACTTACCTACAGCTGAATCTTATGAAGCCCCCCTTGTGTGTAATTGAAAATAGATTCTTTTCTCATACATATCCTGATTATTTTCCTTCCTTCATTCCCCCCAGTTCCTTCCTACATTCTCTCCCCTCCGTACTCCCCTCCCTCATCCCCTTCCCCCATCTACTTCCTTTCTGTCTCTCATTAGCAAAGAACCGATTTCCAAGAGACAACAATGAAACATGACAAAACAAACTATTGTAACACATAGCAAAATCTATCGTATTGAAGTTAGACACAGCAACCAAACAAGAGGAAAAGAGTCCCAAGAGTCAGAGACCCACTTGTTCTCAAAGTGAAGGGCTTACTAGAATACTAAGCTAACAGATGTATGTATGTATGTAGAGGACCTGATGTAGACCCGTGTAAAACCTGTGCTTTCTTCTTCACTCTCCTTGAGCTCGTGTGTGCCTTGCTTAGTTGATTCAGAGAGTCATATTCTCCTAGTGTCCTCTATCCCTTCTGACTCTCGCAATCCTTCCACAACCTCTTGAGTAAGATTCCCTGAGCTCTGAGGGGAGGGATTTGATGGAGACCTCGTGTCTTTATGTATACATCTGGCTATACATTTCTGCATCTGTTACTATCTGTTGCTAGAGGAAGCCTCTCTGATGATGACTGAATAAAAGTAGTAGTGTCTGATTTTACCTTAGTCTCTGGACTATGTAGTCTTTGGTTTTTGGTTATGAAAGCAGTGTTGTGAATGAGTTCCTTCTCATGGAATGGGCCTTAAATCAAATCAGACATTGGTTGGCTACTCCCACAAGCTCTGTGTACCCTTGTCCTAGCATAATTTTGCATGCAGGACATATTTTAAGTTTAAAGTTTTGTAGCTGGATTGGTCTCCACATTTCGCTTTCAATACCACACAAAAGAGACTAGAACACAGGAGTGAAGGCTTCATGTATGCACCAGCTCAACTTCTCTGTGATCAGTGAGTTGTATGGATATTGTTCTGGGAAATGGGGCCCCATTGTCAGTTTGAGGAGAATAACCCTTGTCTTAGCATTAGGCTAGGATTGTTTAGGGATTTCTATGGGACCCTCTTGGCCAGTAACTCAACTGAATGCAACCCAGTCCCATCCCTGGAAGTCTTGCCTGGCTACAAGAGATGACCACTGAAACTCTGCACCGCCCATTATGAGTCTTCACTAGTGTCACCTTCAGAGATTCCAAGAAGTTTCCACTGCACTGTATTTCCACACCACTCTCCAAATGCCCCGAATTTTCACCTGTTTCACCCTGTACTCACTTCATCACACCTCCCCCATAAACATGATTTCTCCTGCCCAAAGCTCCACTAGCCCCCACTCCATCTATAAAAGCTATGCTATTTCCCATTCCAAGAGAGACCCATGCACATACCCCCATCCCCTCCTCTTTACCTAATGTCTCTGGGTCTGTGGATTATAGTGTGGCTGTCATTTCTTTAATGGCTAGTAGCCACTTACCAGTGAAGAATATCATATTTGTCTTTCTGAATCTGGGTTACCTCACTTGGGATGATTTTTCTCTAGTTCCTTTTATTTTCCAAAGACTATAATGGTTTTTAAAAAGCTGAGTAATACTTCATTGTGTGATGTACATCTTGTTCATCCCTTCCTCTGCTGAGGGACATCTAGATTATTTCTAATTTCTGGATATTATGAATAAAGCCTCCATAAACATGGTTGAGCAAGTGTCTTTGTGGGAGGATGAAGTCTTTTGGGTATATACCCAATACTGCTATAGCTGGGTCTTAAGGTAAGTCAATTCCCAATTTCATGAAGAACTGTCATTCGCACTCCTACCAGCAATGGAAGAGTGCTCCCCCTGCTGGAGCACGTCCTCACCCGCATGAGCTGTCACTTGTGTTAGTAATGTTAATCATTTTGACAGGTATATGATGGAGTCTAAAAATAGTTTTGATTTGCATTTCCCTGATGGTTAATGATGCTGAGCTCTTCTTTAAGTGTTCCTCAGCCACTTGAGACTCCTCTACTGAGAATTCACTGTTTAGATCTGTACTCCACTTTAAGTTGGATTATTTATTTATTTATTTATTTATTTATTTATTTAATTTTATTTAGTTTCTTTATACATTTTGGATATTAGTCCTCTATCAGATATGAAGTTGTTAAAATCTTTTCCTATTCTGTAGGCTGCCGCTTTGCCTGATTGATGGTGTTCATTGTCTCACAGAAGCTTTTCAGTTTGATGGGGTCCTATTTATTAATTGTTGATCTTAGTGCCTGGGCTATTGGTGCTCTGTTAAGAAAGTTATCTCCGGCACCAATGTGTTCAAGGCTGTTCCCCACTTTCTCTTCTATCAAGTTAGGTGCATGTGGCTCTGTGCTGAGGCCTCTGATCCATTTGGAATTTCATTTTGTGCAGGGTGATTACTATGGATGTATTTGCATTCTTCTGCATGTGGACATCCACTGTGACCAATACCAACTGTGCTGTCTTTTTCCCCCAGTGTGCATTACAGGCTTCTTCATCAAAAATCAGGTATCTGTAGGTATGTGGATTTAATTCTGGGTTTTGATTTGATTCCATTGATTGATGTGTCTGTTTTATATCAATACCATGTGGGTTTTGTTAATATAGCTCTGTAGTGCAGCTTGAAATCAGGGATAGTGATATCTCCAGAAGTTCTTTTATTGTTCAGGATTGTTTCAACTATCCTAGGCTTTTTTGATTTTTTTCCACATGAAATTAAAAGTTGTCATTTCAAGGTCTGTAAGAAAAATATTGTGCTGAAGGTTTGATGGGCGTTGTGTTGAATCTGTAGATTGCTTTTGGTAGGACGGCCATTTTTATCTTTTGGTAGGACGGCCATTTTTACTATGTTGATCCCAATGATCCGTGAGTATGGGAGATCTTTCCATCGTCTGATATCTCTTTCAATTTCCTTCCTCAAAGACTTGAAGTTTTTATTACCCAACTCTGTCACTTGTGAAGGATGTTGCTTCCCTGATTTCTTTCTCAACCCAATTCTTGTTTATATTTAGGAAGGCTACTGAAGTTTTTGAGGTAATCTTGTATTCAGCTACTTCACTGGAAGTATTTATCAGCTATAGGAGTTCCCTGGTGGACGTTTTAGGATTCCTTATGTATATTATCATATCATCTGCAAATATCAGTGCTTTAGCTTTTTCCTTTCCAATTTGTATCTCTCTAATCTTTAGTGATCTCATTGCTCTAGATAAAACTTCAAGCACTATATTGAATAGATATGGGGAGAGTGGACAGCCTTGTTTTGTTCTAATTTTGCTGGGTTGTTTCTCTCTCCATTTGATTTTATGTTGGCTATAGGTTTAGTATAATTTGCCATTATTATATTCAGGGCCTACTCTGGTAGCATTTCCCTGGCTGCTATTGTGTTCTTACACTGGTATCTAGGCATCTGGATTTGGGATGATTATAGGCCTAAGAGCTGATTTCTGAGTTTGTCTTTGTTTGGTGGGTATTTTGCTCCTTGGTTTCTGTTTCCCCTCTGGATTTTCAGAGAGTGCAATGGCTGTGTGTTTCCTATTTTTCTGACCTCCTCAGCAGGCTAATAATACTGGGGGCTGGATACAGAGATGAGTTTGGGAAGGAGTATTACGAAGGTATGTGGGATCTGCAGGAGATGTGGCACGGAGGGCGATGCAGCTGGTGATCTGTGGTAGGCATAGTTGGAGACAAAGATATTGGTTCTTGGTAAGAGGAGTGGGAGGGAGGGAGAGAAAGAGGGAAAGGTCTGCAGGTAGCCTACCTGGTTTTCTGGCATGTGTGGCCTGTGGTTGAGCAGGAGAAGCCTGCTTCAGTTGGGAGCTGGAATAATGTGACAAATGGGGACAGGGGTAAGAAGGGAATGGTCTGTGGTATATACTGGAGATGTGGGCAGAGGGCCAAGGAGGCGACAGTTGGTGTTCTGTTGCAATTCTAGAGATGAGATTGAGGGATTGGATCTGGGGCAACGGAGAGAGCAGAGAAGGCCTGCAGGCAGCCTCACAATAGTTCTTTCGTGTCTTTATGTGAATTGTAAATACTCTGCTAGAGTTCTCTAGTGAGAGACTTTAACCAAGAATCTGTTTTATGCAAATAGAGGAAAATGCAGAATATGGTAAATCATTAATTCCTACATAGTAATTTTGGAAAAGCAACCCTCACAGGTTAAAATATGATTCAGTTGTTAGACATGAAAACAAAATCACAAACAATATGTAAAAACAATTTGCTTTTATACATTTTTACTAATATTACTCAACAATATTAATTTTTCCCCTATTAATCAGCAGTCCTTTAAGGGGCAGTATCAATGTTTATTTCAGATGGTTTTGTATTTTCCACAAATCAGCAATAAACACCAACAATATTAAATTTTTAGTAAAACTTTATACAAATGAGAATATATTTTTCCTCCTTTTGAAAAGTCAATTAATTAGTGTTTTTAAAATTAGAACTGATCAATCTGGATGGGAGGGGAAGTGGGAGGAGCTAGGAGGAATAGATGGAGTTGAGACTGTAATCAGGTTATATTATGTGAGGGAAAAATCTATTTCCAATAAGAGGATAACTATATAACTGATTAAATTGACAATCAGGAATGTTGGACATTTCTAATGCCCTTTTAACCATAAAGTTAGGGACAAGATGTGCTCTGTTCTCTCTCTCTCTCTCTCTCTCTCTCTCTCTCTCTCTCTCTCTTTCTCTCTCTCTCAATTATAAGGAAAACCTTTTCCCTAGCCAAAACCATTCTCCCAAGTGACTAACGCCCTAAGATTTCATCCAACAACCCTATGCGTTCAACTTGGACATTTGCTGTCTTCTGAACCACACTCTCCTCATGTGGCCCTCAAGCTCTTGGTGCTGTGGAAGTGATAAATCTGAGGTAATGCTAAATCTTCCAACCACTTCATTTTCTCAGCATTCCATTGCTTTAATCATGTGTTTGGGCTTACTCACCTTCTTTACATTTCAAGGCAAACTCTCATTGCCTGTCAGACTGACCTTTATAGTCTCGACTCCATCAGTCCTTTCATCTCTTCCAGAGGGATAGATTTTAAGTACAGATCATGCCTCTACTTAAGATCCTTCACTGGTTCCCCTTAGAACATGGCCCACACTTGTGTGTGTCTAAAGCTTTCCCATAACTTTCCTACTTGGGGCTAGTATTAATTGATGGTATATATGTGGATTGGGGAAAATTGTCTGCAATTTGAAGGTTTATAGGAGTTTTAGACAGCAACAGGAATCACTCTGCTATTATGGGACTCCATTGTGTTTTGTGAACCATCTTAGAATGAATGATAAGTGGTAGTAGAGCCAGAAATGCTTGTAAAAATCAATAGCTTTAATGGCTATGTGATATTTCAAGACTTTAGCATTTGATGCAAACTGCATTGAAAGAAAACATTGAAGCTTTCAGCTCAATTTGGAGTCCTCCTAACTTGAGGAAAGGTGATGATATTAAAGTCCAACACTAGACACACAGAGGTCCAGTTGAAGCTGAAGCAGAGATGATATGAAAATGTTAATAAATGAAAACTTGATAAGTCCAGTAAATTTTATTCTTCTTTCTTATGACTCTTTGAGCCTAGAGGATTCCTGTTTAATCTTCTAAACAGATGTTGCCTTCTCTAAGTCTCTCCTGAAACCCCAAAGCCTCCCCCATATACTGCTTTACAATCCTATGACAGACATACGCATTAAATAAATGTTTGTACCTTTCCTCATGAGACAGATGGTAGGATGTTCACCAGAACATTATTCTTGCTAGCAAGATATTGACACAGTTTAAGGTGAGACCATAAATACGTGGAGTTTAAAAAGAACAAACATACATCCAATATATAACACGACCATTCAAGAAAACAGTAATTGAATCTATACATAGAAGCAAAATTAAATTGAAAATATTGACAAGACAGCTCAAAGAATAATTTTTAATAACTGTATATATTTCTCAACCACAAAAATCTTAATCAGTTTTAATCAAACATGTTGTAAAAGACAAACATGAGATTGGGTTGTGTGAGAACATACACAGTCATGCAGATATGCATATATGTTATCTTTTGAGATAACAATAGTGCTTACTTTTGAAAGAAGAAAAGGAGCTAGGAAGATAGCTTTGCAGTTAAGAGCACACTCTAAGTACTGCTCTTGCAGAGGACTGGGATTTAGTTTCTAGTAATCATGTTTGCGTGGCTCACGACCACCAGTAACTCCAGCATCAGGGAAATGAGGCCCTCTAGCTTCTGTGGGCACCTGCACCCATGCTCACAAACACATAATTAAAGGTAACAGAAATAAATATTTTCTTAAAAAGAAAGAAAAGCAATAGAGAGAAAAGGAGTGAGATTAGATTGAGGACTTAATTTTTATACAAAACACTTTGGTTCTAAGCAAATTTGACAGAATACATGTGTAAACATATGATATCAAATGCCCTGATGTTTTTATAATATTTGACACACTTTTCAATAAGTTTCAACATTTACTATTATTTTTTCCTGAAAAACTTTATTATTAACTGCTGATGAAAATTAGAACATTCTGAGCTCACATGACAAGACCAATTCAATTCTGAGATGCTTTCTCTTCAGTGTGCAGTCTTGGCAGTCAGTTGTGACTCTTGCCGTGTCTGTCAACACGACTCCAGACCTGATACTCTGCTCTTGGAACAGTCCCTTCGACTTTAGAAACAGCTTCAGTCTGAGGCAAGGTCACTAGCCACAGTTCAATTCTCTGAAAACTTCCATCTTGCCCTGAAAATCACAAGCTAGGTTTGAAGCAGCCACATGCTGGAATTCCTGACTGATTGATGGCATAGGAAATCCTCACACTGGTCCCGAGAAGGGCAGCCTCGCAGTGCATATGTGAAAGGAGCTGAGGTCTGACCACCAAAATCAACATAATAATGAACACTGAGCACGAGAATTCAGATTTCCGGATGTTCTAAAGAGATGAAGTAACAATGTTCAATTTTTCACTCTGAACACCGCATTACAAAAGAACCATTAAAAAAAAACAGTATTAAGGGAAAAGAAAAATTACAAAGGTCATCTAAACTGCTGAATGACTTCCTATTTTTCCAGATAAATTTCAATCAGATCTTCCTAAACTGTTGAATGACAGCCCACCTCCCGTTTGTTCCTGATAAACTTCAATCACATCTTCCTCCTCCATCCCCAGCTCCTCTGCAGTATGGTTATCGGCAATCCTCTGGCCTTCAAAGAGAAACTTCAGTGAATTCACTGATAGACCCTGTCTTCGACTGTATGAGTCCTTGAGCTTCTTGAGCCTTGTTGTCATTTTCAGTCTGAAGTGTATCTCACTTCTATCTTCTCCGATAACTTTGATTTTAATAGCATCTTTCTTCTCATCCTCTAAGACCCCACTTGAAGATTTAGCCTCCTGGTCAGGCATGACAACAATGGCTTCCCCAAGGAGCCTCCGTAGCAGCCACCTGCAGCGGGGAAGGGACAACTTCGTTCTGGGTTTTACTAATCCATCTCTTTACAATAGCCCAAACAGTGGTTGGAGGAACTTCCGGTACATCTTATGTCACTTCCGGGTTCCAGAGCGTTAGCATCTATAACCATAATGGGAAGTCGGGTGTGGTAGCAGGTACGCAGGCAGGCTGGAGCCGTGTCACGTCTCAACCCACAAGCGAGAGGCAGAGAGAGCTCTGTTTCATACTATTTTTAAGTTAAAATTTAAAATAAGCCATAAGAGAGGAGAGCTTGCTCAGTTTGAAAATTAAAACTTCACCCATATACATTGATTGAACAATGTAGTAGTAAGTACACGTAACAGAATTAGTCCTATTAAGAGTTAAAAAACCAAGTGAAATTCTGTTAACAATGTTTGTCTCTCTAGAAAGATCAGTGAGGTAGTAATTAAAATGTTCTTGGTGAACATGGAGAATTTTTTATCCTAATTACAGTAGCAAAGATAATTATGAATAAAAATGAAAGGAAATCCCACGTAAAATCTCACAGATATAAAGCCTGTATACACAATTTTATAATACACACAAATGTCCATGTGGATACATGATTTTAACGTTATCTCCGTACTTATTAGTATGCAGTTACTACCTGTGGACCTTTCTGTATTATATAGTTGATCTTGACAGAAAATCGTTGTTAGTTGAATCATCTCTTTATATGAATATGTTATAACTTAACCAGTTTCCAACTACTGTATCTTCCACACACCCTTGCAAAAGAGTCTCAACTGTCTAGTTCAAGATGGATTTGAGCTCACAAACCTTCTAAAAAGGAGGGAAGGAAGCTGCAGACTTCCAAATGCTAGGATTACAGGTGTGTACCAATCAGTCCATGTCGATTGTTTTTGTGTGTAAGTGTGTGTGTGTGTGTGTGTGTGTGTGTGTGTGTGTGTGTGTGTGTGTGTGTGTGTGTGTAGGTTATAGGTCAATATCAAGTGTCCTAGTTTGCATTAACTGTCAACTTGACACTTTCTGGACTCCCCTGAAAATGGAGTATTACTCTTTATCAGATTGGTCTGTGTGAGTTTGTCTTGGCTGATGCAGGCAGACACAAGCCTCTATGAGTTGCATCACCCCTAGATGGTCCTGCCTGGGCTGTCAAGAAAACTAGATGATTGTGAGCCTGTAAGCTAGAAAGCATCATTTCTCTGTCTTCTGTGGCAAGATCCTACTTGAGTTCCTCCCTGAACTGAATCATAAATCAAATACACCGGTTCTCTCCCATATTGCTTTTCATCAGAATGTTTTATCATTACAAAAGAGTATTGGATGTCTCTCCTTCAGTGGCTTCCATTGTTTTTGAGACACCTTCTGCTATGCTAGCTAGCCAGCAAACTCTAAGCATGAACTTGTCATTGTTTCCCTGCAGTGGATTACTTCAGAGCTTGAGATCTGATCTCAGGTCCACCTACTGGCGTGGCAAACACTTAACCAACAGAACTATCTCTGCAGCCCACTGACTATTGCTATTTTAAAATGTTTTACAGTCTTTAAGAATAATAATTTATCTCACTGTAAATAATAAGTAATAATCCCACTCTAGCTTTCATTGAACCTTAATATGCAGATTCAAGGATAAAATATTCTTGATCTCAAGGAGTTGTCTTGATGGTGAACTAAACTTCTCATATATTTTCAGCCTGCATCATGCTCCACCCCTAATGCCTGTATCATCCGGTCAGCTGTTAGCTTACCCAGTGGAAGGCATTTGGGGGGTATACATATGATTTTGGAGTTAGAGGAAAGGGACCCAACATTAAAAATGATTAAAGCAAAGTTCTTAGGATGTGACTAATGTATCTAGTATTCTCAAATACTTTTCCCCAAAATATTAACAAGATGTATTAGTTTAATTATCACAATAGTATTTAATATATTGTTCTATACTCATCCTGAGGAGTAGCAGAAACTGCTATATAATACTTTAAAAGTCAATTATTGTCAATAGCTTTGTTGGTCTGAATCCCCCTAGAAGATATTCAAAGCACAAACATCTCTCTGTGTTCAGATTAACTACACATATGTCTTTGGAGACAGGAGATCTACGAAGCAGTGGTAATAGGGTAAATAGGAGACTGTGAATGTAGCTCAGAATAGGCAGCATGTTCAAGTTAAGTGTAAGTAAGAGTACATAGCAACAAGCACGCATGCTTAGTGAAATCCAGGCACCATGGAGGCCACAATTTGACCCACTGTCAATAGCAATGTAACAATTCATACTCTCAAGTTCAGTTAGTATTGATGAGGTTATAAACATACAGCTCATCCCTTGAAATTATTCCCCCATGCAAACACACCTCTCAATAGCCTAGCAACTCATCTGCTTTGGGCTTTCAATGTTAGATGAGTATCTCACATTCCCTTAGATAAAAGGGACTATCCAGACATGTCTTCCACTTACACCTTTCCAAGGAATCAAAGCCAACTTCCTGTCAAAGGCCAGAGAAAGCAACGTTTAACAAATACTCATCCAAGTTATTTGAAGATTCTACGTAGTAGAAGAAATTATAGGTCAAAGTCTTAAGTGTAAAATACAAGCTGTATTGATTTCCTAAAGCTCCTTGAGGTACTAGAATTTCTTGATCAATGACAAATGTGTTGTAGTATAATAGTTGTGATATGGTTAAGGTCCCCAACATTTGCAATAAATGTGATAACCTAAAAAAAATATTAGTTGGGCCAGTTATTGGTTGGCCATTCCTTCAGTTGTTATACACTCTGTGCCTGCATTACTTGTAGATAGGATAAATTTTGGGTTGAAATTTTGTGGGTGGGTTGTTGTATCAATCACTCTGCTGGGGTTCCTGTATGGCTACAGGAGGTGGCTTCTTCAGGTTCTATTTCCTCAACGTAGTAAGTCACAGCTAAGGTTACCTCCACTGCTTCTTGGGCACCTCCCTTATACCGGGTCTCTGTCTCATCCTGGAGATGCTCCCACCTCCTCACCCTTGTTGGTTGCAGCTTTTCATTCCTTTTCGTGGCCATATAGCTATTTCTCCTGTCCTTCCCCATGTGTGATCCTGAATCCCCCATTTTCCACTCCCTCCCCCTTCCCCTCCCCTGCCTCCCATTTTATTCCCTCCATCTGCTTCTTATGATTGGCCCAACTTGAGACCAGTCCCATGGGCAAGCCCCAATCCCTAACACTACTAATACTCTGTTATGCTTGCAGACAGAAGCATGTTGTCTTCTGAGAGGCTTCATCCAGAAGATAACTCAGACAGATACAGACACACACACAGCCAAACAGTGGATGGAGCTTGGAGGCTCTTATGGAAAGAATAGAAAGAAGAATTTCTGGCCCCCAAAAGGATAGGAACTCCATAAGAAGACAAACAGAGTCAATTAATCTGGTCCCATGGATTTCTTAGAGTTTTAACCACCAACCAAAGAACATACATGGGCTGGACCTAGGCCCCTACTCATATGTAGCAGATGTGAAGTTTGACCTTCATGTGGGTCCTGAACTGGAGAGAGGGGTATCCCAAAAACTGTTGCCTGTATATGCAATACGTTCTTCTAGCTGGGCTGCCTTTTCTGGCCTCAGTGGGAGAAGAAGCATCTAGCCTCACAGTAACTTAAAGTGCAAGGGGGGAAGTACCTGGGGGGGTACCCACTCAGAGGAGAAGGGGAGAGGAATGGGGAAGGACTGTGGGAAGGGTGACCAGGATAGTGACAGTGAGCATGATGTAAAGTGAATAGGTAAAAAATTAAAAAAAAAAAATACTAGCCAGGTGTGATGATATATGTCAGTAACAACATCAGTTGGTGTTGAGACTGACCTGTGCTACGCAGTGAGTTTAAAGTCATCTGGGGTAAAAATGAGGAATAAACAGAAAACCTAGAGAATATTTAATTGATGAGCACTAGAGAAGGTGGTGGAAGATAGGAGGGAGGATCCCGAGACAGTACATGTGGTGCTGTCAACCGGTTAATGGCTACAGAAGGCACCAGAGTACTCCTGCAGCTATATCTGAGGAAGAGCACACTCATACAAAAAGAGGAATAACCATTTTAAACAGATGGACCTTGAGGGGTCTTAGGAGCACACTCCTACCAATGTAGTTTCATTGCAAAACTCTTGGAGTTATACATATGTGGTCAGTGACATTTTTTTAAAATCATGAGCAGTATCAACCCCACCACTGATGCTCTCTGCACATGCTGCAGACTGTATTTTCTTGCAGCTCACTAAGACTTGCAACACTTGTCAGTTGATGAGCAGTGTTCTTCAAAGTCTCCATGTGAAAATGAAACAGTACAGTGAATGAACTGGTAAATGAAAACTGGAATCTGGTGGGTGAAGGCGAAAATCCACATCACTTCCTTATTGGATTGATTATCTCTTAATTGTTAAATCAGCAATAAAATGATGTCACCAGATTGCACATCCCCCTCACAGTTGAGTGTTCTCATCTAAAAGACAAGCCCCATTATCAAAGCAACATGGCCACAAAAATCTTCATAAGGCAAAGACTGCAACAAAATCCAAGTAAACGGGTACATCTCATAACATTCCCTGTGTATCTGAACTGCATTAGAGAGGATTCCAAGAACACATAAAGAACTTCATTTTCTTGATGAAGCAGAAAGCTGATAAGGCAACAAGCCTCAGGTACATGTGAGCTGGCTTCATAGACATTTAGGAGGTTTTTTTTTATTACCTAGTAAAAGACACAGCACACACACACACACACACACACACACACACACACACACACACACACATTTCATTGCTGATCTCCAGCTCATCTTGAGACCCATTCTAACACCCTCGTACTGCTCTTGCAAAGCATGTGTATTAGACACAGCCATGTTTTAAAAAAAATCTGTGAGAGATGCTGATGTTTAGAAGATTGAGTAAGGCTTAGAAATGTGTCGAAGTGTCCTGTAATCTCATGACTTGGTATATTTTATGGGCTGAGGGTTAAAGAGTTTTTCCTTTTAATTGCCTGAATATATATAAATGGTTAGAGTGTGGAAATAGTTATATTAAACTAGCCTTGTCAGAGTATGTGACCTCTTTAGGCTCCTTTCTTTAACTTCTCTGTATTGATAAAATGCTCACATTTCTTTAAACCAATAGCCATCTCCTGACTTTTCCCCCCACCTTGATCCTTTGACAAATGTGACTATTACAACAATCCACTCTACCTGACCCATTACCAACTATCCTTACCTTTTGCTAGCTGTTCTAAGTTCTTTTATGAATAGATCAGTCAACACCTCAAACAAGTGTTGTTAAGCGCCAAGGCCTACTAGATACTCCCTTTCAATCTAAAGAAGGGGAGACAGTTTCCAGAGCCAACAGCCTTTGGTTGATAGACCTCATTTTCCTCTCTAGTGCTTGACTGTAATATAGGCAACTAAGATCTGTGTCCTGGGAACTAGAAATAGTTCAAGGAGTCAGACATGTGGAATAAATGAGTTTGCACCACGAATATGACCCAAAATCTTAATGGCATTCAATAGTTTTTACTGAATAGTTTGAGAGAAGTGGAGTATTAATACCACTTAAATGGCATACATGCAAAAGAAATATTCATAGAAACTCCACCATCTTTATACATTTCCTTCACATGCTTGAAGAAACAAATTAGTACAGCAAACACCCAGGGCATCCTGAAATAAATTGACCCCTATGTCATTCTCATAAAAATTAAAAAGCACTCATTCTGAAATCCATATTGTAGAATATATAAGCACATTTTAAAGTCTCTTGGCATAAAGCTGGGATATGTCTCTTTTGCTTAAAATGTAAACAAAAGAAAAAATTATAGAATCAAAATGATGGTGTAGGAAAAGAAAGTAATAGATAAATTGAGTTAGTAAACAAACAGAAGCAAGCATTCTGTGGCTCTTTTGAGTCATAGAAATGAACAAAGGACAGATTTCTAATCATAAAGTGGCAACTCCTACCAATATATATCTGAAACCATTTTTTAAAGTCCTGTTCCTGGTCCACTCTCCCCTCTACTGCTGGGTAGTTTTTCCCTTTGTGGTGATTGCACAGATGGACTCACAATTGGGGAGAATGCACAAAGATTCTATCTAGCAGCTGAAGTAGGACAGCTGACCTATCTTCCACTGGGCCTGGTTGATCATTAGCTTTGATCAAATAAAAAGCCACATGTTCCAGGTGCCCTTATGCCCTGGTTACTACAGTGGGAGAAAGGAAGGCAAGAGCAAGCAAGACAGAATTTAGGGTGAGATAGATATATAAATTTGCATTTTAAAAAAATCCAAGCAAGTTATATGTATCCAAACTATTAGTTTTAAACAGCAGATATTAAATGGGATGGAAATGGCTCCCAAAGAGTTCTGTGTTCTTTTTATAGCGAAGATGATCAACCCCTGATTTTTTTAAGGTACATTAAAACATAAACATATATAAAACTTTTGAAATTAAATAAAATACATAGAAAATACTGGAAGCTTGGATAAGCAAAAAGAAGAAAAGCACAGGGGGTGAAAAGAAGGGTTACACAGAGAACAGTTCCTCGCAGGTGTTCACACTGAATCTTTGTCAAATGCAGACATGCAGACACCACCATCCCTGCCGACTTCCCAGTTGTGGGAACTATGGTGAGCATGAGGCATATTCTTTTGGCCTTTGGGGCACTATCATTTAAGTAGTATTGGATTATCACTGAACCATCTTTCTTTGTTTTCATTACATTTGATAGCTCTTAGGATTTACCCAGATACTTCTGCTAACAAACAGTACACAAAACTAAGGATTTAAAACTCCCCAAATGAGCTTTTAAAATGTAGTGTCATTTGAAACACACAGAAAGATATGTAAAAGTAGTGATGTATGAGAAAACAACTGACAATATTATATAATACCATAGTTTTTTTCTTTAAAAATATATAGTTTGGTATAAATAAATGAGGAGAGAGTAATTGGGCTCCAAACCATTGGTAGTGATTTTCCATGGTGTGGGGAATGACGAGGGACTGTGTGTTTAATATTTTCTGTATCAATTTAGTAATTGACTGCTGTAATAATTTGAAAAAATCTAAAATATTGTATACTATATGTTGCATTAAAAATTGGCCATTAAATTGTGCTTGGAATATATTTCCTATGGAGTCTTGATATTTTGCTGATAACCAGGTACTGGTTGGTGCCATCTTGAAAAGTCTATTGCTTAGCAGTAGAAATCTCTGTTTTAATCTGATGAGTCAGAGCTGAGAAAGCCAAAGCCTGAATACTCACCTTACCTTTGAAGAAGCACTTAGAAATGGTAGGCATTAGCCAGAAAAAGACATGCGCACAATAACTTTTCTAGATAATACTGCAAAATATCACCAACTAAATGGACCGTCCCAAACTAAAACTTAAATTGGAAAGAAATAAAAGAAAATATTTGAAGAATGTGTCTGCAGAGGTAAATGAGTAAACTCAAAATGTGGGAAGCCCTCACATCTGAAAGACAAGCGGAGTGACTGAATGGGTGAGCAGCAGGGGAAGCTTGAACAAAGCTCTAGAGTGATGTCACTGAGTATGCGCTTGCTTGAGCCTTCAAGGTACGTATATCTTCCTTCAAAGGAAAGTGAAGCTGAGTAGAGCTTCAGAGTTATTCATTAACTTTGAAAGACTAAAACCTAAGATTTCCAAATCTAAGCATGAGAAATGCATGATTACAGAATAGAGCCATTAGATGTGTCTACTCAGACAGTGATTGACTCCCCTGTGCACACATGAGAAATGCATGATTACAGAGCAGAGCCATTAGATGTGTCTACTCAGACAGTAATTGACTCCCCTGTGCACTCACCAGCTCCAATGTGATGATGTGACCCACCTTATCCTCAGGACACTGACAAATTCATAGGCTCAATTTTGAAAGTATAATTTTTTTTTAGATTTTATAAATTTTATTAGGAAAAAATGGCAAGCCAAAAACCATCATGCCACAAAATTATGCAGACCCCAAAGTCTATATACTCAGTGAGCTTCTGTCCAGTTAGAATAGCCACATGGAAGGAAAGCTGTGTAGCTTTCTAGTGGATTTTGCATTTGCAAACGTAAAACATATGTAAAGATGACTGCGCATTATGGCAACTTGAAACTACACACGTCTTGTACAGGATATATTCGTATGTACAAGATTGGCATTCTTTGTTCCCATGGTGGCCAGCATAAAGTCTGAATGCCCTTCTTACATTGTAGCAAAAGTCAGAATGGGATTTCAAGATTCAGATCATACCCTTGTAACTTCACTTTCAAGCATGCTCTGTATTTCTGTTCTCTTTCAACAGCAGAAGGTGTTTTGGCATAAAACAGAGCACAGTTTTTGCTGCTCCATCGAGTTCAGCCTTACTAGCTAAATCCTCAAGCACGACTCTTATATTTCATTGTATACAGTTGTCACTCAGTTGTTGCTGCTAGATTCAGTCTGTCTCAAGAGAGCTATTAGAACTCAAGTAAATAGATGCCTCTCATTTCACAGTCACCTCATTTCTAGGACTCCTGGAAACAAGTGTTTTCATGATAGAAGATAGCATCTCTTCAGAACTTCATTTTCTGAAATCACCATCTCCTCAGAGAGCATCTGCAACTGGCTTTGTGAGAGTCAGGTCAGGTCAAAGTCAAGCTTGAGAGCCAGACTCCTCCTCGGGAGAAGAATACAGCTGGTGGACAACAATCGGGTGGCCAGCGAGGCACAGCTGATGGGTTCCCGTGCTCTCTCACATCTGATAACATTCATTTCACAGATGCTGATAAGAGCGAGAAAAGTATCTGAACCAG
This sequence comes from Uromys caudimaculatus, assembly GCA_028551405.1. Lineage (NCBI taxonomy): Eukaryota > Metazoa > Chordata > Mammalia > Rodentia > Muridae > Uromys > Uromys caudimaculatus. The sequence goes on from CM052720.1 coordinate 16,273,848, forward strand.
ACAAAGACTAATTATAGGACATTTCAAATACAATCATACAAAATCTAGAGAAATAAAGAAAAACCCCTAAGAAGTAAGAAGATCTTTTTGTGATCTTCCAAGACTCAGGAGAAGCAGTTTGTCTGTGGTTCAAGAATGCACCAGAGATCTATCGCTTTTGGAGGAACATTCAGATAGGAGGCTAGTAGCAGGTTGATAAGCACCGGTACACCCCAGGGGCCATTTTAGCTCATGGGAATTGTAAATTAATAATGTCAAAGATACAGGCACTCGCTGTGATATTCATCATTCCAGAAACAATTGCTTTCTGAACTGACTATAAACTGTAAAAGAGAATTTGTTATTCTGCACATTTCTGATAGAAATCCAGATGTTGCCAAGGTAATCCCCACCCCTTCTTCCTTCCCTTCCTGTGCTCTGAAGTTCTCCTTCAAACTCAAGCACTTGGTTGAACTCATGGTTCCACAGGTTCTGACTCATAAATTTTCTAGTGTGTTTCTGCATTAGAGTTTATATAATATTTTAATATATATTTTAGAATTGCTATACTAAACAAGCATGAGTCCATATTACCTTATCAAAATTAAATTATTCATTTTTCTTAAACATAAGTAGAACCAAATTTTATAAAAAAAATTGCTTGTTTTTAAAGGTTTTTTCAATTTTGATTTATATATGTGTGTGCATGCGTGCGTGTATATGTGTGTGTGTGTGTGTGTGTGTGTGTGTGTGTGTGCACGTGTGCGCACGCCCACTTGTGTATACACATGTGGCTTACTAAAACAGTCTGTAACTTCCACTTCTGGATTATCTACTGCCTTTGGCCTCCACAGGCACCTGCCTGCATGGGCACATGCCCACACACATATGCGCCCTGTATACTTAATTTAAAATGATAAAAAGTGAATTTAAAATAGAAATAAGAAACTTATGTGCTCACTTCAGCAGTGTTGAATTCAGTCCCCTGAGTGTCTGCTGTGTACCTGGGTCCGTGCTCAGTATGCTTTATGCAGTACTTTAGTAGTCCCACGAGCTGGTAGACATCTCCATTTTACAAAGGAGGAAACTGTATGCTGAAGATATGTGGTTTACATGTCTAGTAAGAAGAGTTAAAACTAGGTCCCTTGACATTAATGCATGCCTTCTGGGGTTTTGTGCTTCTGCCTAGAACTGAATTTGTGACCTATTGCTACCTACCATCTTCTCTTGCCTCTTACACCTTACCCATGGTACAGTCAGCTATTGTGGACCTATGTAGGAGGAATATCTGATTAGTCCTTCTACTGAGAGTCTTCAAATTATTCAGTAGAGAGAGGAAGAGGAGAAAGAGAAGGAGGGAGCAAGGCAGGAAAAGGGAGAGGCAGAGAGACTCTTATCATCACTGGCAATTATTTTCTTATTTTTTTTTTGTCTGAAATAGACATATATAATGCATGTCAAAACTACAAAATTGTAAGTTTCGCTATTAAATCAGGCATCAAGAATTTTTTGTTAATGATCTCACTGGGGCTTAAGGGTGAACTGGTTGCAATAGAAATCAACAGTTTGTTTTGCATCCTTACTACAGACACCTTGAGACATTATTTCATGAAGATTTTGAACAACCTCAAAATGCAAGTCCTTTAACTTTCAGTGTTTATCGAAGAAAGGGCCTCGGGTTCTGCAGGTTCGAAGGGTCGCCCAGGGCCTAAGGAGCAGCAAGTACAGAGTCTGGTCTACTTGCAGCAGTTTCTGAAGTCTGATGGGATGATATGCTCCCAGACAGCCTCCGGTTCAGAGCGTGTGGAGGGTGGGAGTTTGCTCACCTTTCACTTGCAGCTTCTTTCCGGGCTCTGAGGCAGGGCCTGCCGCCTATCAATACCAAGCCAATGTATTTCATAAAGCACTGGTTTTCCTTAAAAAACATTTTCTTATTTCCTGAACATTCTACTTGTGTTTGTGAGTCCCCTCTACTCACTACTACAAGTTTCTATAGCTAACATATCCTATTAGATTCTTGAGACCACAGAAAATATACAAGAAATATTTCTAATGTTGTGAAACATCCAAATCTGTCTTTAACATCACGACATCCCTTCTTTAATAAACTAATGCTTATAAGCTCCTGCAGACACAGGATGAAAGGAAGTGTCTTTGAAAATAAGCTGCAGCTGACTAGACACTTGAACCTACAGTTAGTTTTAATTCTATGACAGGCTCCACCCCTAGTTCTTCTCCCGGGGAGAATTATTTCTCCTCTCCCTCTTCCTGCTGGTTCTATTGGGAAAACAAGGTCCTAAAAGTGGGACTCAAAAGTTAAAAATAAAGATTACTAGTTTTTCTTTCTTTCTTTTCTTTTCTTTCTTTTTTTCTTTTCTTTTTTTTTTTTTTTTTTTTTTTTTTTTTGTGCCTTGAGGTGGGAGAAGAGTTTACCTTTTCACACAACAGATGGTTTTAAATGCAGTGATTACAAAATTCTGACGGTAAAATGGTTTAATTACAAAGTCAATACTGCCTCCAACCTGGGCTGAGCCTTCAGCGTAAAAACAACAGACGGAGCGGGGCAAACCCTAGGACAATGTTTAACCAGAGCTGTGCATAGCCGGGTGTGCAGTAGGGTTTTCCATGGGGCTTCACTACGCTATGGAGCACATAATTCTAAGTTCCTCTTTGATGAATAACCTCAGGCAGAAAAAAATATAAAAACGTGTCATCACCATGAAATACATTCACATAAACACACTTCCAATGAAGTCTGCTGGGGTTAAAGTCAGAGCAGGTTTTAGTTTTGGCAAAAATAAATGAATGGGAAAACTCTGTGATATACATAAAAAGAATTTGTCACATGGACAAGTGTACATACAGTTCCTCAAAAAAGGACATTATGTGTTAGTAAATTCTGTTTACACAAATAACTTGTCTTCTTCCCTTAAAACCCAAATGTAAATCCAAATACTCATAAGTGATTTGATTGCTAAGCAATTGTAAAGTGTTTTTGTTTTTAAATCACACAAGAAGGGAAGATTTAAGTTTATTCTCTTCATAAGCAGCATATTTTTTTCTGAAACAGAAGGGATGAGGGGGGTTTTAAAATTAAAGTTAAAGATTCAATGTCTAAAATTTAAACAATTTTAATTAACTGTACAATAAAATAAGAACATTGATGAAAATGTCCCTATGCTTTACTATACTGATGTAAGCCATCCATAAAAATTAGTGTAAAATATGTGCACTTCCCTTAAGATTGGGGATTCTTGCCTTCTAGCTGCTGAATATGGGCAATTACAAGCTAGCTTGGGTCACTGGGCTAAGCAGGTGTGGGAGGGTCTGAGTAGCTAAGTAAAACAAACATTTCTGATGGTCTTATCTCTGAGCTTTCTGCTCTTAATAAATGTCACCAGGATAACTCAAAACAACTCTTCTAGTGGCTCTATGGGGAATTAAACTCAGAAGCACTTTGCAATTTCTAATCTGTTTAGTTGTTCTAGAAGGAGAATGGTTCTTTTAGTAGGAAGTGGCTAGCTACAATTACGTGAAAATTTGAGTATTGAGATTAAATGTGAACAATAAAATAAGATAAAAGGATACAAATTCAATCTTCCAAAACTGAAAATGAAAAACAGTTTATAAAATACATAAAATCAAAGAAAGAAAATGTTTGAATTCTAATCATTATATATTAACATAAATTTTAGCACTTGGAAGGCAGAGGCAGGTGGATTTCTGAGTTCGAGGCCAGCTTGGTCTACAGAATGAGTTCCAGGACAGCCAGGGCTACACAGAGAAACCCTGTCTCGAAAAAAAAAAAACAAAAAACAAAAACAACAACAAAAAAACAAACAAAAAACAAAAAAAACAATTTTTTTAGAGAAATACTAATGTGTAATTGTGCATGTATTGATAAGACTTATGTAAAATTGCTTACCTAGATTCATTTTGTGCCACGTGTTTTCTAAAAATTCCTCACACAAACACAAATTTTCCTATTTTTGTAAATCACGAATATTATTGAGAAAAACTGTAGACTCTTCCTTGACAAACCCTTGAAAATTATCCCATGAAATTCATTCATGCACCTGCTTTTATTTTTCGCTGTCACAAGCCTTCTTTGTTGGCCACCATTCTAGTGTATCACTGCACTGAAAAACAGTATAGATTAAAAAAAAAAATGACATCTACCATGAGCACATAACATAATGACTTTTTACGAATCAATACCCCTAGTGCAATCTGCCTTGTGGTCTAAAAGCAAATGTGGCTAGTGCCCCAAAACTCTCAAAGATTCCACTCCTCCCTAGTCACGACCAGCTCATAGAAACCTGACTTTATGAAAAAAAGATTATTTTTGCTTATTTAAACATTTATATATTTAAATGATATTATTGCATTTTGACACTAAACTGTCTGGCTTTCCCAGTTCAACTTTTTGATTTTGAGTTATGGATGTTCTTTCTCATTTATAGTTTTATAGATATATGCAATGTACTGTGATCCTAGTCACCCCAATAACCCTCTCATATCTCCTCCCACACCTGCTAACCCTCTTCCTTCCAACTAGTCCCTCTGCTGTGTGTGTGTATCGATGTGTGTGTCTTTCTGTGTGTGTCTATGTGTGTGTGTGTGTCTGTGACTGTGTCTGTGTATGTTTGTGAGTCACTAAGTTGTGGTTTACTGGAGCATAGACAATTTACCAATGATTATAGCACTGGATGGGAAATTGCCCCCCCTTCCCTGACAGCCATTAATTACCTAAAGTTCCACAGTAGGGGATGGGGTCTCATGAGTTCTGGCACTTGTCCACAATGGAATATTGAAGGGTCCAATCTTCTTTGGGTCTTATGCAGATAGCCAGTAACTGAGTACCCATGACTGCAATAGTCACGTCTTACTACAAAGATAGTATTTCATGCCACTCTCCCCAAGCCTCTTGCTTTTACAGTCTTGTCACTATCTCTTTCATGATGTCTTCTGGGTCTGGAAGGGGTCCTATAGGTGTCTCATTTAGTGTTGAGCATTCAATAGTAACTTATTCTAATCGCTTTAACACTACATTAATAACTTTTCTTCCCTAGCAGCCTATACAGAAGCTTCCAGCACTATGGATACTAGTGAGCTGGAAGCTTGAAGCTCAGTCCCAACTTGATTTCTCTGTGTCCTGCATCCAAAGTGTGTGGTGTCTTCAGCAATAAAGACTTACTAACATTACCTCAGTAGGGGAAACAAAAGCAATGTTGGCCATGGTTTTCTGTACAATTAAGACAGTTCATTCTTGATGCTGTGTTTCTATCTCATTTGGTGAATACATCATAATTTCGTCCTGTTCTGCTGCCTGTTTAGCTCTCAATATTAAGGTTGATAAGAACCCCTGACTCATCTCTTGGCAATTGTATATTCCCATTTCTTTGGGACACCATCCTAGGAATGAGACAGTTATGGCATAGTATAAGAAATATGTTCCTCTTTAAGGAATATAGCCAAAGATGTACCATAAAGTGTTTGTGCAGAGCTCTTTGGTTTTGTGTTCTTGTGCTGTGTGAATTGTTTTGTGTGAACACAATTTCATTTATATGAATGGCGTTAGGGTATTTGGGATCTGACTCTGTGGACTAATACTTAGCTAGTATCCTGACTGCCATATAATTATTATAATTGTGTTTCAATGGTTCATGCTATAGTTTTTACTGTTCTCTACCCATCCACATTTATAGATTTAAGACATGTGGACAGTGAGTCTGCTATTTACAGTTGCACACATTTATAGAGTTATCAATAGCAATAAGGAAACTGTTTCATCCAATAATGAAGTATTATGAACTGAACTTGAGCCAAATTATTTTTATTTAAAGGCAAGGTCTCATTATATGCCCCGGGATGGCCTGAAACTTGCTATATAGACCCAGGCTGGCCTTGATATCAAAGATATTGTTCTGTGATTAAAGATGTACCCCACTACACTTAGCTTAGAACCAATATTTTTAAAAGACTATTTTATTTCATAATAAAATATTTTTGAAAATTAGTATTTGGTAAAAAGACAATACATCATTTAAAAGGTAGATACAGTGTTATTTTTTAAAAAATACACACACTGAAAAGAAATATACCAAGTATAAATAATGACTGTTGTGGTACAAGATATGAGGCACTTTTCTGTTTTATTCTTTATATTTTTCTATATTTTCTACTGATAGTGTAGCCAGGAAGTGATAAGTAAAACGAGAAAATAAGACTGGGGAGCCCAGAACTGTGGAGAAACTCTGCTCATCGATTAACTCTCTGGCTCATGCTCAGCTTGCTTGCTTCTAAAATTGAGACCTAACTGCCTAGGGATTGTGCCACTAACTATCAATCAAGATAATCTTGCACAGGACACAGGCCAACCTGATCAAGGAAATTCTTCAACTGAGGTTCCATCTTCTCAGATGACTCGAGATTTTGTCAAATTGACAAGCAAAACTCTCCAGGAGGCTGGAGAGGTTGCTCAGGGTTTGAGTGAGGGCCATGCTGGTGGACGACCCAGATCTGGTTCCCAGACCCACATCAGTGAGCTAACAACCACGTTTATCTCCAGCTCCAGATGGTACAACACTGTCTTCTGGGCTCGATGAGCACTCCAATCACGTGCACATGCACATTTATACAGAATTTAAAAGGTGAAAACAGAATCTTTAAAAAGCATGAAAAATAACAAGAGGACTGATTTTGTTTCATTTTTCTTTTAAGTTTTCAACACTTTAAGAACCAATCTTATGATCAATACCATCATCACAGTGAACTTCTAGACAATTATTTTCCTTCTCATGTATAATGAGACTCACACTGAATCAAAAGTTTTCAAAAGATGCTTCATTTTGGCCCCTCTCTTTGAATCTTTGTCTAGTACTGCAGCAAACACACACAGTTGATATTATTGTCTTGATCATTGGGTCCCATTATATCTTCATCAGTGTCATAATGATTCATTACGTTGTGTTCTTGTTTCCATCCACTGACTGATATCACCACTGTATGCAATCCTCATCATTTACTTCTCCGTCTTCTTCAGTTGAGTGATATCATCAAAGATGATACATGATACTTTCATATTTCTGAATGCTATGGATATTCCACATTTATAACTTTGTGGTAAGATGCTGTTTTCCTTCTAAGATTTCATTTATTATATTTAAACCATATAGATAGCATTTTATTTTACTTTATTATCATAATTAAAGTATTGTTATATTACTTCTCATATTCTCTTTACTTTCTCCAATTCCCCCATGTACTCCCCTTGCTCCCTCTGAAAAATAATTATATATATACATACACATATATTTGAGATTTTGTCTTTTGCTATGTATTCTAATGCTAAATACTGACACACACACCCCCCTCCCCAAGGCCTGGTTGCTCACAGGGATAAGAGAATCCCCACACACAATGTGACCTTGCTCCTTAGTGTAAAACTATTGGTTAAAACCAAAGAATACACATCTATGGACCCATGGTTCGGACCACATATGAGGCAGAGGACGACCTCCATGGCCATCAGGGAAAGAAGAGAGGCCCTTGGGCCTGAGGGTGTTAGAGGCCCCAGTAAAGGGGAATGTCAAGGTGGGAATAGGGGCATGGGTGGGTGGGTGGGTGGGAGGTGGAATTCCCTCATAGAGGTAGGGATGGGGAGGGGATTAGGGGCTTCCAAAGAGGAGACCCAGAAAAGGGGAAACATTGGAAATGTAAATAAAGTATCAAAAATAAAATAAAAAAATTTTTAAAAAAACCTATTGGTTAAATAAAGCTGACAGCCAATAGCTGGGCAGAAGGAGCATAGGTGGGGTTTGGGGTTCCTGGGCTTGGGGTCTGAGGACAACCATAAAGAGAGAAAAGAAGATGGAGAGAGGAGGAAGCCATCATAGGGTAGGTGAATCAGGAAAACAATGGCCATGGGGGCTCATCAATTGGAGTTAAGGGCTGCCCAGATGGAACATGGCAAGTTACAACTCAGGGTTACTGATGGGGAAGCAGATTCTAATAGTTTATAGGGTAGATATCTGCCCAACACTAGTGCTGATTAAGGCTTATTATAAATATAAAAGATGTATGCTTTTTTTTATCTGGGAACTGAATGATCAAGTTTTGGTAGAAACCTATTATTTGAGATTAAATATTAATACAATATATATTATATATGTACAGCCTGATCAATCCATATAGTGTTGCTTGTATGTATATAACTTCAGTGATGACCAGTTGGTATTGGTTACCCAATTAGGGAGCCCAATCCCGGGGAAGACTATTTCTCTCACTTTCAGCATTCCTAAGTTGCCTCTGGTTCTTCATCTATGAGCGGGGCTCTAGGAGATTTTTGCCTTCCATGTTAGTGTGTCTGCTGTACTTTTCTGGTCTTGTTTAGGCAGCAATATTGTTGAGGCATAAGTGTAAGGTTTCTCTGTCATTTCTAGGAAACATTTTCTCATAGCAGCTTTCCAGGTCCTCTGCTTTTCTTTCTGGACCCTCTTCAGTGATGTTCCATGAGTTTTAAGTGCAGGAATTATGTTGGAGATATATCAGTTGGAGTTGGGCACTTAGGATCATTTCTTCTCTGTATTTTGACTGATTGTGGTTGCCTTCTGTTGCAAAGAGAAATTTCTGAAGAGGAGTGAGAGTTACATTTATCTATGGGTATAAGAATAGATATTTAGAATGCAGTTAGGAATCATGCTAGCTTTGTAAAGTGACTGTAGTGTCTGCTCCTCTAAGATCTACGGCCTAGTCAGTTTCTAGGCCTAGTCAGTGTCTAGGTTTCCAGTACCAAGTGCTATTTCCCTCTTCTTGGATGGTGTATAAATCCAACTAGAGAGCTGTTAGCTACTGCCACAATATAAGTGCCACTATTGCACCTTTAGAATTATTGTGCCATGCTGGTCATCTCTTTGGTTCATCGGCATGGCAGCTGCATAGGTCTGTTTGCTTCCCTCCCCTGGAAACTTGCACAGCACATATGTGTACTATGAAAGCTACTCCTTAGTGATGAGACTGATCCTGTAGGTTTGGGGTCTGAAGATCATGATGTCCTCAGCCTCTGGAAGGCCATGGTTCCTTGTATTGTTGTGGGAGTCTCTTTGATACATATGACCAACAACTCAAAAGGAGGTTTCTCTTGCCTGTTTTTTTGTTTGTTTTGGTTTTGTTTTGGTTTTGGTTTTTTGTTTCTGTTTTTCCCTTTTCTAGGCTAGATAAACTTTGGCTCTCAGGGAGAGTATTACCAGTCTAAATTGGATAACTTTATTTGTACTATATATGTTTGCACATGGATTTATTTGTGGTGTATATATTTTAGTAAATAAATAATAATACCATTCCTTATGGCTTTTCCAGTCATCTCTAGTGTTATCTTATCTTCATCTCTCCCTTTCCTTCTGTATTAACATCATTTTCTTCATCCCAACTAAAGTCTCCCCTTAGCCATTTTCTCTTTCAAATCACTTCTATCCTATCCCCCAAATGGGATATTTTTACTTTTCCAGTTCATGTGGTTATCTTGCTTTATATACTCACATGAATATTTGGAGCTAGGAACCACAAGTGCCTGAGAATGATTGGTATTTGTTTTCTGGGTCTGAGATACCTCATTCAATATAACACTTTCTAGTTCCATTCATTTACCTGAACAGCTCATCATTTCAAATTTTTTACAGCTGAACATCAGTTAGAGGATATTTAGTTTATTTTCATTTCCTGGGTATTATGAATAGATTGACAATGAACATGGCTGAGCAAGTATCTGTAGATAAGATATCAAGTATAACTGGGTCATGTGATAGATTTATTTGTACCTTTTTCAGAGCTCTCCATAGTGGTTCCCAGAGTGTCTGAAAATAGAGAATGTTTTTAAACATAATTGTTGTGACTAAATAGAAATAGGGTTTCTACAAATTTTGATCCTTGTTGACCAAGGATTTGGGCTTTTCAGTGTTGTTTCTCCCTTATCCCGCCCTTAGTCAACTATAAAAGAAATGAGTGTGGACATCTCTCAAGTAGAATATGAGTCAAACTTTTTAAAGTCAGAGAACGTCTCTTTTATGAATTGGATTAGGTATTCGAAATCATGCTATTCCAAGGATGACCACATAGGCCAAAGGAATTTGAGCCTCACACAATGAGAAAAGCCCAGTGTGAATGAATGTTACATCTTCCTTTCTAAGCTCTGTCAGCTACAATATGTAGTTTCTCCTTCACCCTAACTTTAAAGGTGAAGCTATTCATTGCCTGGTTACTGTGGATATCTAACAAGGTCTGTTGTAGAAAATCTACATTTTGTAGCTTTGAATGAAGCTGTCTTTTCCCTCATGTTCATGTCTCAGTCAACTAAATTACATTTCATTTACAATAAATATAATTTGAATTATAAGATAGATTAGAATTTATCAATCTATTTTATATACAAGTAGGGCTATATCATGGCTTTCATGAGCCTGTGTATTTCCTCTCTCTATGTCTCTTAATCCACATTTTTAAAAAATCTTAAAAATCTGAAAGAATTTTAAAATCCCAAAATGATACAGAATAGAGAAACTGAATATAGAAAGGTAACCAACATAATCCTCCATGGAGCTGACTGAGCAGGAATCCTGTCTGCTGAGCTGCCCAGGCCTAAGATACCCTGAGAAGACCACAGCCACTGCATTCCAAAACTGTCCAACTTGTGTACCTTTCTCTTTCACAGAAACTTCTGTGTCCTGCAGCTCATCACTCCAGGCTCCCATTCTCTATCATCTAGCCATATAAGGGCTAGAACATCACAACAATAAATCTCCCAGTGGATTCATTAGAGAAAGTGCTGGGAAGGGACTTTATCCTTTATCTTTCCTGCCTCTGTACTAAAAAGCTGCCTTGATATGCACAAGTTAATCTATTACTTCCTAGATGACCAACTGTAGACTCTGAAACGATCCAGAGAGTATGACCTCTTACTGGCAAACCAGCATCCTTTTTATGAACAATAATGCAGCTCATGGATATTGTTTGCATCCAAGACTAAAGTATCTCTGCAGGGCACTTTCTATATTTTGTTCCTTTGAAAAATGTTTCCAAAGCAGTATGCAATCCAAAGGTAAAGGTGAACACTCATACACTTTCAGCCTTCTCTTGGTGAACAACATTTACTAATGATGGCAACAAAATTATTGAAGCCTACAGTAAGCTATCCAGTGGTTGCATAGGTCACCTATGACTACTATTAAGATTTAAATATCCACTAAAATTAAACACTTTGGCGTTATTAATGTTTCCTTTCCTCTCAAAATTTTTGTGTTGAGAGGAGGTATTGGAGGAAATGTGTTAGCAACAGTAGGATGTGGAGGGTAACTCTAAGTACATTAAACATCTGTTGATGGAGCCATTAGCACAGTTTGCAGCTACTGCCACCTGGCCCTTATTCCACTTTGTTCCAATTTTAGTATCTGAAAATATACTGTAGCAATCATGCAACACTTCTTTTAAATCTTTTACTACTGCACTAAGTGATGCATAAGTACCAATCAGTCCTCACTGGGATAAAAAAAAAAAAAGCCTGCTTATGACAAAAATCAAATGCCAATGAGGAGACAGCAAGGGTTAACATCACTTAGCATTTCAAACTGCCTATATCTCTATCTACCCAAGAGGAAGTCCTTAAAACAGCAAATGGAGGCAAAGGTGACTTTCCTCTGTCAATCTATAGGTTATATTCAAGTACAGCATTAGATTGATCATGGACAGGGAGCTAACATTTTCTCAAGGAAAAGAGAAAACTCTCCATTTTCACAGAATGCTCAGCCTAAATTAGTTGTTCTTTCCTGGAAAAGGCACAAGACTCAGTGTTCTTTTTCAAGTCTCATTAGACTTCCATAGTCATTCTCCAGACAGTGGTCATAGCTGTCTTGGTTTACAGTCTACACATCCATCGTTCTCAATAAATCACGGCCCCAGTGTAACAGAAACATTGCTCCCAATTCTGAGAAAAATCAAGCTTCCTTGTTTGCTGGCACCTGGGTTCCTTTCTTCCTTATAAAATGAACTATACTAAAGAGGTTCACCACATTTGACTAGGTGCTCTAAGCAGTCTATAAAAATGAGAATTTCACTTTCCCCAGCTCTCTCATTAAGTGTCCCCACTTCAAGTTTATTCACTAGTGATTGGGGGCCTCAGTTTAATAATGTTTATGAAATGATCTGTTGGAGTCAATGATGTAGTTGTTTTAAATGCAGCCATACTAGGTAATTTTCTCCTATGCCAAGTCATGTAGTTATTTCTCTGGTACCATATGCTATATATCTACAGTGTCCCTAGAAAGAGAAAAACAAAAATAACACAGTGTCGTTTGTCTGTTGCTTAGGCTGGTCGTCTGTACGATTCCTGTGTGGACCTCTGTGTTACAATCTGTCCCTGCATTAGGACAAAATGTGCCTTAGACCAAGGTTTGATGTAGTCAGTCAGTTCTCAAGTCATAGGTACAGTATAGGAATCTGTTGTCCCTCCTTAATGAGGACTGCTGGTGTGAGTTGTGACACCGAAGAAGTCTTCATTGTTCTTTGACAATCTGATCTGCTTGCTTTCCTTACTTTCATTCAATTTCAACTGGACAGGTTTTTTTTTTTTTTTTTTTTTTTAGTTCCTTTCTGTGTAAAATAAGGAAAATACATGTTTTGTATACATACTTCATGAACTGTGAGTATAAAATTAAAACAAAATGTATCTTGTTACCTAGATTAGAAGGTTAGTGAACTGCTAGGCATGGTGATTCTCTCCTCTAATCCCAGCACTCAGGAGGCAGTCAGGAAGACAGCCGCAAATCTGTAGATAGCTACAAGTCCCAGTCCAACCACAGACTAAATATGGAGACCCAGTCTCTGCAATAAAGGCGGTGAATGAGGGCATTACCTCCCCCCTTTCTCCCCTCCCCATGCTTCATTCCAGGACTCTGCTGTAGGACTGATGTCTGCCCTCCTACACCACCTCTACATGCCGGGTACCCAGTTGCTCTTCTGCGCGGTCCTTCTTATGTACCACACTCACCTCACAAATGTTCTTGGGGTTCTCCTCTGGAGTTACCAAATGGAAATCCTTCCTCATAACTTACATAAGTTACAAGTGGATGCATCCTCTTTAGAGTTTTTCTGACTACTCAGCCTAGGGCAGTTTCTCCTCCCATCTACATTACCCTCTCCCTCTTGGTTTTATTTATTTTAGAAATTATATCTGTCAGAAATGACTAGTTATTTGTTCTTGCATTTAGAGTGTGCCCCTCCAACCCCTCTTTGAACAAGGCTTCATCTTTCCTGTCATAACTCTTGCATAAGGGTGGGGGAGATTCTTAGCCTTTAAGTGGGCCTTCCATAGGTATCTGTTGCATGAATTGAATGTCTCCTTGTTTACTGACATAGGAAGCAGGCAATCATAGAGCACCTTTAGGTGCTGCATGTGTATGGCTGAGGATGTAATCTGATAAAAATATGACTCCACATTCAGGGTGGAAGAGAAGCAGGAAAATAAGTGTTTTCCTTGCCAAAAAGAATTAGTTGCCATTTTCACTGAAATATATTCTCACTGTTCTTTTCCAGACAAATGAAACTTCAGGAGTTTTGATCTTTCTCAATATTGGCTCTTATAAATCACTGACTAATATCTTCCAGGACTGCTGCCTTTTTTTCAAGATATGTGTATATACATAATTGTACACATGTGTATTATAATGATTTATATGATTTTATGAAAGTCTATTGTATTGCTTTAATAAGCATCTTTAAAACATTTAAAATATAACATAAAATTATTCTAATTAAAGATATTAATTAATTACTTAATTTTAGTTTTTAGAGATAGGGTTTCTCTGTGTAACTCTGGCTGTTCTGCAACTCACTCTGTAGACTCAGCAGGTCTTGAACTAACAGAGATCCACCTGCCTCTGCCTCTGCCTCTGCCTCTGCCTCTGCCTCTGCCTCTGCCTCTGCCTCTGCCTCTGCCTCTGCCTCTGCCTCTGCCTCTGCCTCTGCCTCTGCCTCTGCCTCTGCCTCTGCCTCTGCCTCCCAAGTGCTGGGATTGAAGGCATGCACCACCACCACCGAGCTTCTATTAAAGATGTTCTAATCATGAGATGTTGGTATCTTCAGCTAACTTCATGATTTATGCTCCCCCCCTTAATCTCTCCCTCCCTCCCTCCCTCCCTCCCTCCCACTCTCTCTCCCTCCTTCTCTCCCTCTCTTCCCCCTCCCCCTCTCTCTTACACTAGGATCAAATCCAAGGCCTTGAGCAAGCTAAGTAACTACTCTAGCAGTAAACAACACCCCCAGCCTGATTTATGTTTTGACAAAAGAAAAAGAAAGTCCCAGTTCTTGGTTCATGTTAACTTAAGATTAAATAACATTGCACATGCTATGTCTTTGATAACAACTGAGTCTATAAAAAGCCAAATATGATGGGAAATGGAGTCACCCCATTGCACTGAACATGAGAGTCATCTTTTGCATTGAGCAGAGAGTGTGCTCAGTTCAAGAGCTCACATCCAACAGTCAGCATCACTTCATGATTCAGATGCTCGGATTCCACAGAACAAAACCACCTGCTGCAATAAATAAAAATGTTCATGTAAATGATGCTACAGAAATAAGCATCCTCATTCTAAAACTAAGACATTAATTCATGGAGAGATCTCTGAAAGTGTTTTTTCTTTTCCTTCCTCAGTTTTCAAAGTTAAAGTCTATTGCTGTGTGATTTGAATGCGGCTTCATCAGACAAGGATTACATGACAATGATATAAAGGGAAGACAATAGTATTTTCATTGGAATTAATGTTTTAGTTGCTCCATGAAATATGTACACAATAGATTTAATTTCTAAATTATTTGGATTGTTGTTACTATAATTTCTTTTTTTTGTTTTGTTTTTTTTT
>CM052720.1:16296787-16312652 GCA_028551405.1 Uromys caudimaculatus
TCTCTTCTCTTCTCTTCTCTTCTCTTCTCTTCTCTTCTCTTCTCTTCTCTTCTCTTTGCCTCTTCTCTCCCTCTCCCTCTCCCTCCCTTTCCCTCTCTGTTGCTCGCTCTCTCTCTCTCTCTCTCTCTCTCTCTCTCCTTTCCTCCTTTCTTTCTTTCCTCCTTTTTCCTTTGTTTTTTTGTTTCTTTCTTTGTTTCTTTGTTTTTGTTTGTTTGTTTGTTTGTTTGTTTGTTTCTTTCTTTCTTTCTTTCTTTCTTTCTTTCTTTCTTTCTTTCTTTCTTTCTTTCTTTCTTTCTTTCTTTCATGGGTTTGCTGCTGCTTTCATGGGTTTGCTGTTTTTGAGACAGAGTCTGAGTCTCTCTATGTAGCCCTGGCTGGCCTCAAATGCAAAGAGATCAACATCCCTCTGCTTCCCAGGTGCTGACATTAAAGGCATGCATCACTATGCATGGCCAAGCCATGATTTCTTAACTGAGACTAACACTAAAGGAAATATGTAAAATTATATTCTCTTTTAAAAGAGTAACAAATGTATAATACCATCATCATATTCATGATTAAATGAATACTCGTAATTAGATGATATATAGGAAACGGAATTTATAATCTTTCCAAAGGACTACAGTGAGTCATAAATCACCTGACATGAGCCACATAGGAGCATGACTAGAATTAGTACCTTTATCAAAGAGATCCCAAAAGAAATCTCTTCTCCCTTCTACAATGCAATATTTCAATGATCGGACACCATCTACAAACCAGCAAGTGCTGCCTTCTGTTTACCACTTGTACTGGCTGGTTTTGTGTGTCAACTTAACAGAAGCTGGAGTTATCACAGAGAAAGGAACTCCAGCTGAGGAAATGTCTCCATGAGATCCAGCTGTAAGGCATTTTCTCAGTTAGCGATCAAGGGAGTCTTGGGTTCTATTAAGAAAGCAAGCCAGGGGAAGCAACCCAGTAAGAAACATCCCTCCGTGGCCTCTGCATCAGCTCCTGTATCCTGACCTGCTTGAGTTCCAGTCCTCACCTCCCTTGGTGATAAATAGCAATTTGGAAGTGTTAGCTGAATAAACCCTTTCCTCCCCAACTTGCGTCTTGGTCATGATGTTTTGTGCAGGAATAGAAACCCTGACTAAGACACCACTCTAGTGGAAAACATGAAACTGGGAGAGCAGAACCCATAAATGAGGCGGACTAAAGTCTCATGCAATCACCAACTTTATTCAGAGAATCAGACAATTGATACTCTGACAGAAGAAAAGTCATCTGAGTGATGTATATATACAATCAGAAGGACAAGCCATGTGTGGCAAAGCCATGTTTTCCCATAGACGCATTTGAATAACAACAGCTGAAGTAAACACACTGGGGAGCAGCAGGAGAACGCATTCCAAGAACAATTCTGTGCTAATTGAAAAAACTGCGCTCACAAGACTCTTGATTTGTTTTCTTGGAGTTTCCTCACAAATCCTGAGTTCCCCTCCCACGACTCCATTCTTGGACTCTATTCTGACAATCCTCAACAGACACCAACTTCTCTGGTGCATTAATTTTAGACTTCTTAGCTTCCAGAAATGAGTAGCAAATGTTTGTCATTGAAAACAACATTGCTTATGGTATTATAGGATCCTATAATGAATTAAGACTCTGTCCAAGGCTGAAAGAAGTACAATTTGAATTCATCACACTAGGACAGACCCTAAGAAGATTGGCAGCTGATGGCAAGACTGGAGTACTGTAGCCTATGATAGGATTTGCCTTTGACTGAACTCTGTGCATATCTTATGCATCTTTACATTTCCAAATCTGAAGACAGAACTTTGTGTACAGAAAATACAACTGAGCACAAAGAAAGTAAGAGAAAGGGGTTTAGTGTGGTGGTTTAAGGATGAAAATACTAAGATTCTGCCATAGGACCTTAATACCTGAATAACTAATATGGTGGTATAAATAGGTTTGGTTCCCATAGATCCATGCTTTTGAATGCTTGGCCATAAGGACTGGCACTATTAGGAAGTGTGGAGGAGGTGTGACCTTATTAGAGGAAGTATGTTACTGTGGAGGTGGGGTTTTGAGGTCATATATGCTCAAGGTACACCAGTATGGAACACAGTCCCCATATGCTGCCTTCGGCTCAAGATGTAGAACTCTCAGCTCCTTCTTCAGCACCATATCTGCCTGGACACTGCCATGTGTCCCACCATGATGATAATGGAATAAACCCCTGAAGCTGTAAGTCAGCCCTGATTAAATATTTTCCCTTATAAGAATTGTCTTGGTTGTGCTGTTCCTTCACAGCAAATGAAATGCTAAGACAGGCAGTTATTATTACAAAGCCTCTTTGGTAAGACGGATGGATTTGCCATAACTTACATAAGCTTGAACTGCGGGGCCCTTTGCCTGCAGGTCTCTAAAGGAACTGAGAGTGACCTAGTGATACATAGTTTTTTAATTTGTAACATTAATAAGTGAAGCATATTTAACAATAATGGTTTAAACCACTGTTCTTTTTGGTATTGGTTTTGCCTTGGTTACAGTCTTAGTTACTTGTCTCATTTCTGTGAGAAAACATCTAATAGAATCAATTTATAGGAAAAGTTATTTGGGCTCAGAGTTTCAACCCACTAAGGCTAGCAAGGCAGGCATTCTGCATGGTGTGAAGATGTGGCTGACACCAATGACATCTTGGGGAATTAGAAGCCGAAAACTCAAGCCAGAAGCAGAGCAACTATCACTGGGGAAGAGCTGTCTCCAGCTATGCTACAAGTCCAAAACATTCCACAGCCTCTCAGTGCCACTAGTGGAAGATCAAATGTGAGCCTGGGGAACCTTCCAACGTTCAAATCATAGCACTTATCTTCATCTTGGGAATTATATCACCTGACTCTAGGAATCTCACAACAAGGATGTTTTTATGGCTCTTTTCGATTTGTTATGTTAATGATGTGTGGCTTGAAGTCATGTTTTGGTCTAGTTAATCCACAATTATTCCTGTTGTCCTCTGTGATAATTCACAAGAGCTCTGAACATAGAAGAACTCAAATAAAACCACCTGTTGTCAGCAACATTAGTTATGTGTCATACAATACTGTCCCAAAAGGGTGCACAGAAAAAATAAAAAAGTCTTTCCCCTTGTATGTAATTATAGCCAAACGTTGCATGTTTTCTGACAATCAATAGAAAAGATGTCACCCTAGGGAATGTCCTGCTCTGTAACACAAAGTATGGCATGCTCACTGCTATTCCTTTTAGATAAGTACATAATGACACAGAAGCTATGAGAATATGTAAACAAGACATACATTTTTTTTGGCTAGGTTATAATCTGTATGTTTGCGTGTATTCACATAATTCATGCATTCCATCTGTTGTTAATAACAGCCAAATTTTTATTAGTTATGTTTGTAACAGAACAGGAAGACTGGGGGAGGGGGAGTCAGGCCAGTTGACACTGTTGCCCCCTCCATGGGGCTGCAAACTCCCTCAGCTCCTTCAGTCCCTTCTCCAACTCCTCCATCTGGGACCTCACTCACAGTCCAGGGTCACTGTAAAGTGAACCTTCGGTATTCCAAACTTTTGGGCTAATATCCACTTATCAGTGAGTACATATCGTGTTCGTTCTTTTGTGACTGAGTTACCTCACTCAGGATGATATTTTCAAGTTCCATCCATTTGCCTGCGAATTTCATGAAGTCATTGTTTTTAATAGCTGAGTAGTACTCCATTGTGTAAATATACCACATTTTCTGTATCCATTCCTCTGATGAGGGACATCTGGGTTGTTTCCAGGTTCTGGCTATTATAAATATAGCTGCTATGAACAAAGTGGAGCATGTGTCTTTATTACCTGTTGGAGCATCTTCTGGGTATATGCCCAGGAGAGGTATAAGCTGGGTCCTCAGGTAGTATTATGTCAATTTTTCTGAGGGCCCGCCATACTGATTTCCAGAGTGGTTGTACCACCAACAATGGAGGAGTGTTCCTCTTTCTCCACATCCTCGCCAGTATCTGCTGTCACCTGAGTTTTTGATCTTAGCTATTCTGACTGGTGTGAGGTAGAATCTCAAACTTGTTTTGATTTGCATTTCCCTGATGACTAAGGATGTTGAACATTTCTTTAGGTGCTTCTCAGCCCTGCGAATTTCCTCAGTTGAGAATTCTCTGTTTAGCTCTGTTCCCCATGTTTTGATGGGGTTATTTGGTTTTCTGGAGTCTAACTTCTTGAGTTCTTTGTATATATTGGATATTAGCCCACTATCGGACATAGGATTGGTAAAGATCTTTTCCCAATCTGTTGGTTGCTGTTTTGTCCTATTGCCAGTGTTCTTTGCTTTACAGAAGCTTTGCAATTTCATGAGGCTGATTCTTGATCTTAGAGCATAAGCCATTGGTTCAGGAACTTTTTTCCTGTACCCATGTGTTCGAGACTTTTACCTACTTTTTCTTCTATTAGATTCAGTGTATCTGGTTTTATTTGGAGGTCCTTGATCCACTTGGACTTGAGCTTTGTACAGGAAGATAGGAATGGATCAATTCTCATTCTTCTACATGTAGACCGCCAGTTGAACCAGCACCATTTGTTGAAAATGCTGTCTTTTTTCCACTGGGTGGTTTTAGCTCCTTTGTCGAAAATCAAGTGACCATAGGTGTGTGGGTTCATTTCTGGGTCTTCAATTCTATTCCATGAATATACCTGCCTGTCACTGTACCAATACCATGCAGTTTTTATCACTACTGCTCTGTAGTACAGCTTGAGGTCAGTGATGCTGACTTCCCCAGAAGTTCTTTTGTTGTTGAGAATAGCTTTTGCTATCCTGGGTTTTTTGTTGTTCCAAATGAATTTGAGAATTGCTCTTTCTAAGTCTATGAAGAATTGAGTTGGAATTTTGATGGAGATTGCATTGAATCTGTAGATTGCTTTTGGCAGGATGGCCATTTTTACTATATTAATCCTACCAATCCATGAGCATGGGAGATCTTTCCATCTTCTGAGGTCTTCTTCGATTTCTTTCTTGACTTGAAGAGACTTGAAGTTCTTGTCATACAGATCTTTCACTTGTTTGGTTAGAGTCACACCAAGATACTTTATATTGTTTGAGACAATTGTGAAGAGTGTCATTTCCCTAATTTCTTTCTCAGCTTGTTTATCCTTTGAGTATAGGAAGGCTATTGATTTGCTTAAGTTAATTTTGTATCTGGCCACTTTGCTGAAGTTGTTTATCAGCTGTAGCAGTTCTCTTCTGCTGCAGCTGGATGGGAGCTTGTGTCTACTTCCCTTCTCAATGCTGGAGCCACATCTGCTTTAGACCTGTGCAGGCTTGTGCGTGCTGCCACAATCTCCGTGAATTCACATGTACCTTGGTCCTGTTGATTTAAAAGGTGTATTTCCTTGGTGTCTTCCATCCACCACTGGTGCTTACAATCTCTGCCTTGTCTTCCATAGATTTCCTTGAGCTCTAAGGTGAAAGATTTTATGAAGACATCACATTTGGCACTGAGTGATCCAAGGTCTCTCACTCTGCACATCGCGTAGTTGTGGGTCTCTATTTGCTCCCATCTACTGCAGAAAGAGGCATCTCTGATGATGTCTAAGTAAGATACTGATCTATGAGTATAGCCGAATATTGCTAGGAGTTATTTTATTCTTACATTCCTTTAGCGGAATAGTAGTATTTTGTTTTGTGTTAAACTTATCTAGTCTCGGGTTCTTGGCCACATGAGCAGTGTTAAGGATGGGTTCTATCTCATGGTATGGTCCTTAAATTCTATAAGATAGTGGTTGGTTACTACCATAAGCTTTGTGCCACTACTGTACCAACATACTTTGCAGACATGTCACCATTGTAGATTGGAGGCTTTGTAGCTGGGTTAGTGTTTACCTTTCTCCTCTGGTAGACTGCAGAATATCCTCTAGTACCATGCACACTAGTCAATAAAGGCTCAATTCAGGTGGTCAGTGGGTTATGTAGGTGCTGTCTTCAGCAGTGGGACCTTACCATCAGTTTGTGGAGAGCAGCCAATTGCCTTGGCAATAGCTTGGGTAGTTTTGGGTTTCCACAGGGCCCCTTTGGAAAACAACTGGATTAAATGTAGCCCATTCTCAGAACTGGAGATTTCATTTGGTGGTGAGATATGCCTAGTTGTTGGGGCCCTGTGCCCTCATTATTTGGTGATTCCATTTAGAGCTTTTTCATATGTTTTTATATTTTAAGAAGTTATACTGTATTGATTCCATACCACCACTCCAATGGCCTTTGGTTTTAGCTCTTCCCTCTAATACTCCTGCCTTTATCTCATCCCATTCCTCCCCCTCCCCATTTTATCCTCCATTCCCAGTCTTCACTGGTCCACCCATAGCTATCAATTCTATTTCCCCTTTCTAGTACCTTATTCTATAACTAACCTCTGCTGTTTACACAAAGACTTAACAGCTAACATCCATGTATTAGCAAATACATCTCATATTTATCTTTGGGGTTTAGGTTGCCTCATTCAGGATTTTTTTCCTGTCTCTATCCATTTACCTGAAATTTTCATGATTTTGTTTTTATTTGGTTGTTTAAACAGCTGAATAATATTCCATTGTGTAAAAATGTACGTTGTTTTCTGATCCATTCATGCGCTGATGGACATCTAGGCTGTTTCCAATTTCTGGTTATTATGAATGAGCAGCAATGAACATGACTGAGCAAGTGTCTATATAGCAGGATAGAGAGTCTTTTGCGTATATTCTCAAGAGTGGTATAGCTGGATCTTCAGGTGGATCTATTATCAGCTTCCTAGGGAACCACCACTCTGATTTCCACAATGACTGTACAAATTTGCACTCCCACCAGTAGTGGATGAGTGTTCCCCTTAACAGACATACTCACCAGGCATGAGCTGTCATTTATTTTACTGATTTGACCACACTGACTAGTGCATGATAAAATTTCAAAGTAATTTATATTTGCATTTCTCTGATGACTAAGGTGTTGAACGTTTCTTTAGGTGTTTCTCAGACACCTGTTTCATTTTTTGTGAACTCTGTTAGTTCTGTACTCCATTTTTAATTGGGTTATTTGTTTTCTTGATGCCCAGTATTTTGAGTTATTTATATATTTTAGATACTAACCTGTTATTAGATATCAAATTGGTAAAGATTTTTTCCAATTCTGTACCCTGATGCTCTGTCCAGAGAATGGTCCCCTTTGCCATACAGAAGCTTTTCAATTTTTTGAGGTCTTGTTTATTATTTCTTGTTTTTAGTGCCTGTGCTATTAGTGTTCTGTTCAGAATGTTCTTTCTTGTGCCAATGAGTTCAAGATTATTTCACACTCTTTCTTCTTTCAGACTCAAAGTATCTGACCTTATGTTGAGGTTTTGATCCTTTTGGGGATTTTGTGCATGGTAATAAGTATGAATCTATTTGTATTTTTCTACATGAAGTCATCAAGTCTGGCCAGCACCATTTATTGAAGATGGAATCTTTTTTTTTTTTCCAGTGTGTAGCTGTTTCTCTATTTTAAAAAAGAACAGATGTCCATAAGAGTGATTGACATGTCTGTTTTTGGTCTAATACCATGCTATTTTTATTATTATAGCTTCTTAGAACAATTTTATATCAGGATGGTGATACTTCCAGCAGTTTTTTTTTTTTATTATATAGAATCATTTTAGCTAGTGTGTGTGTGTATGTGTGTGTGTTTCCATAAAGCTGAAAATTGACCTTTCAAGTTCTTTGAAGAACTGTGTAGGAATTTTGATGGGGATTGCATTGGATTTGTAGATTGCTTTTAAAGGATGGCCATTTTTTTATTGTATTAAGCCTTCTGAACCATGAGCACAGAAGATCTTTCAAACTTTGATTTCCTCCTCAATTTTTTACTTCAGTGTCTTAACATTTTATCATGCAAGTCTTACATTTGTTTGGTTAGAGTTATCACCAGATAATTTTTGAGGCTACTGTGAAATACATTGTTTCCTTGATTACTTTTGCAATGTTTGCCATTTGTTTATAGAGGGTTTTTGATTTTTGTGTGTTTATTTTTTATCCTTCTACTTTGCCGAAAATTTATCAGCTATAGAAATTTCTTTTTGGAATTTTAAGGTTTATGTATGTATACAATCTTATCATTTGCAAATAAAGATATTTTGACTTTTTCTTTTCCCATTTCTATCCCCTTGATCCTTCTGTTGTCTTACTAGCCAGCTAAAACTTCAAGTTTTGAATAGCTATGGAGAAAGTGAACAACTGTTTGGTTCCTGATTTTAGTAAAAATTCTTTAAGTTTCTCTCCATTTATCTTGATATTGGCTGTGGGCTTGCCTTTATAATGTTGAAGTATGTCCATTATATCTCTAAACTTTCCAGGACCTTTATCATGAAGAGTTATTAAATATTGTGAAGTGACTTTTCTGCATCCAATGAACTGACTATGTGCTTTTTGTCTTTCAGTCTGTTTATATGGTATATTAAATTTATCAATTTGCATATCTTAAACTATCCATGCAGCACTGGGATGAAGCCTATTTGAGTATGGAGGATGATCATTTTGATGTGCTATTGTATTTGGTTTGCAAGCATTTTATTGAATTTTTGCATCTATATTCATAAGAGAAATTAGTCTGTAATTCTTTGTATTTGTTGGGTCTTTATGTGATTTAGGTATCAGGGTAATCAGGCCATGTTTCTTCTGCTTTAATTTTGTCAAATAATTTGAGTAATATTGATCTTAATTCTTCTTTGAAACCCTGGCAGAATTCTGTGCTAAATCCATCTGGCCATGGACCTTTTTATGGCTAGGATATTTTAATTACTTTTTCTATTTCAGTGGGGACTGTAAGCATGTTCAAATTGCTTATCTGATCTTGATTTAACTTTGGCAGGCAGCATATATTAAAGAAATTTGTTTATTTTTTTAAAAAGTTTTCCCATTTTGTGGAGCACGGATTTTTAAAGTTTGTCTTAATGATTCTCTGGAGTTCCTCCATGTCTGTTGTTATTTCACCTTTTTGTCTCGAATTTTATTAGTTGGAAACTTCTATTTCTATCTTTTAGTTAATTTGGCTAAGAGTTTAATCAATCTTTATTGGTTTTATCAAAGAACCAGTTGTTTGTTTCATTTATTTTTTCTATTTTGTTATAGTTTTTGCTGTTTCTATTTTACTGATTTCAGTGCTGAATTTGATTACTTCTTTTAGTATACTTGTTTGGGTTATTGCTTCATTTTTTTCTAGATCTTTCAGGTGTGATGTTAAGTTACTAATATGAGATCTCTCTACTTTATGTAGGCACTTATTTCTATCAATTTGCCTTCTATAACTGCCTTCTTTGTGGGTATGTTATGTTTTCATTTTTCATTCAATTTCAAAAAGTTTAAAAACTTTTTTTTTTAATCTTTCTTACTTTCAGTTTTGACCCAGCTTTGATTCAGTAGTAAGATGTTGTTTCTGTAAGCTTATAACTGAACCTGTTATTTCAGTTGCTGTTGATAGCCATCTATAATCTATGGCAGTCAGATAAAATGCAGGGCGTTATTTCATCTCTCTTGTATTTATTGATATTTGCTTTATGTTCATGTATGTGAGCAGTTTTGGAAAAAGTTCCATGGGGTGCAAAGAAAAATGTATATTCTTTTTTATTTGGGTGAAATGTTTTGGAGATATTATCTAGGACTGTTGATTTGTGACATTATTTAGCTCCACCATTTCTGTTTAGTTTTTGTCTGGATGACCTATATATTGGCAAGAGGTGGGTATTGATGTCTCTCTCCTACTGTCACTGTGTGAGGGTCAATATGTGATTTTTTTATTGTACTAATGTTTCTTTCATGAACTTGAGTGCCTTATGTTTGATGCATAAATGTTAAGGATTGCAATATCCTCTTGGTGGATTTTTTTTTTCTTTGATGACTATATAGTGTCTTTCCCTATCTCTTCTGATTAGTTTGGTTTAAAGTGTATTTTGTCAGATATGTAAATGAATATACTAGCTTGCTTCTTGGGTCCATTTGAAATTTGGTATTATCGAGGAATGTCTGTCCTCACCTATGATTGGAAGTTTCGTTGGGTGTAGTAGTTATGGCTGGTGCCTTTGATCTCTTAAAGCTTGAAGAACATCGGCCATGGCCCTTCTGGTTTTTAGTGTCTGCACTGAGAACTTGTGTGTTGCTCTCATGTATATTATATGGTTTGGTTATTTCCCCTTGCAGCTTTTAATATTTTTTCTCTATTCTCTTAAGCTAGTATTTTCATCATTATTTGCTGCAGGGAATTTCTTTTCCGGTCCAGTCTATTTCATGTTCCATATGCTTCTTGTACCTTGATAGGCATCTACTTCATTAGACTAAGGAAAATTTCTTCTATGAAAATGTTTTCTGTGCCTTTCACCTGGGTTCCTTCTCCTTCCTTTATTATTCATAGATTTGGTCTTTTCATGGTGTCCAGATTTCCTGGATATTTTCTACCTGATTTTTTTGTTTGTTTGTTTGATTTAACATTCTCTTTGACTAGAGTATCTATTCCTTCTATCTGGTCTTCAGTGCCTGAGAGTCTTCCATCTTTTGTACTCTGTTGGGTGAGGCTTACCGCTCAGATTTTGGGTTGAACTACTATATCTTTTATTTCTAGTTTTACCCCAGTTTGAGTTTTCTTTATTAATTTTATTTCCATTTTTATTTCTTGAACCATTTGCATAATTTCACTCCACTGTTTTTTATCTTTTCACAGATTTCATTACCAAACATATTCTCATCCTTTTTATGGTCCTTGAGCAGATTCATAGTAACTATTTGGAAGTTCTTATCTTGTGGCTCAGCTTTATTGCATTTATCAGGGCCTACTGTAGATATTATGGTTGCTAGGCTCTGGTCAGGCATACTGTATTGGGTATTAATGATTATGTTTTTGCACTGGTATATATGAGATAAAACAAAAATTAACATATCAGAATAGAACAAACTCCTGCCGGGAAGTGTGAGGCCCTGGGTTCTAATACCCAGCACTAAAAAAAGAGAGATATAGTATTAAAAAGATAGGACAAAACAGCAACCTACAGACTTGGAAAAGATCTTTACCAACTCTATATCAGATAGAGGGCTAGTATCAAAAATATACAAAGAAATCAAGAAGTTAGACTCCAGAGAACCAAATAACCCTATTAAAAATGAGGTACAGAGCTAAACAAAGAATTTGCAACTAAGGAATCTCGAATAGCTGAGAAGCACCTAAAGAAATGTTCAACATCCTTAGTCAGCCGGGAAATGCAAATCAAAATGACCCTGAGATTCCACCTCACACCAGTCAGAATGGCTAAGATCAAAAACTCAGGTGACAGCAGATGCTGGCAAGGAAGTAGAGAAAGAAGAACTCTCCTGCATTGCTGGTGGGATTGCAAGCTGGTACAACAATTCTGGAAATCAATCTGGTGGTTCCTCAGAAAATTGGAAATAGTTCTAACTGAACATTCTAATAATGCTTGCCAAAGAAATAGAAAGAATACTTGAAATTTATTTGGAGATATGAAGAATCCAGAATATCCAGAGCAATCACAGGTATATTACCAAAGCTTCGGGCACCACAGCACCAGCTTATAAATTAGTTTATAGTACTCTAGTAACAGACACATAGACCACTGAAATAAAATAGAAGAACCAGAACTAAACTCACAAACTCATAGCTCTATGATCTTTAACAAAGATGCCCAAAATGTATATACTGGGAGAAAAGACAGACATATTTGAATTTTTCTGGACATTACTCAAACATGTGTTGCTATCCTTTTAAATTTCATGCCTTTCTCAAACTGCTTGAATTATTTGAGTCAGTTTATGACCGTTCTGTGTCTGAGGTCCTCCTGGGTAGTTCTCAGAGAACATTTCTATGCAACATTTCTAGGTTTGATGGGAATTAGTTTGTCTTTGCCTTTTATGTTGTGTTTGTTTTTGTGATGACCTGAACAAGACCGCTTCTGTTGGTTATCTTTATCTGGTTTTTATGCAAAGTAGTACTTGCTCTATAACAAGAATTTGCAAAGTTCCTTCTTCTTTCTATTTTAAGGAATACTTTGAGAAGCATATTTGTAGTTTTTGTTTAAAGGTCTGGAAGAGTTCTACTACCAGCTGGATGTGTGTTTTCTTAGTTGGAAGAATTTTATTATTGCCTCAATCATCTTGTTTGTTACAAGTATAATCAAATTATTATAGTTGATTAAATTATTGATCTCAGCTTTGTTTGACTATAGTAAGTCAGACAAATCTAGAAATGTATCTGTTTCTTCAAGGTTTTCTAATGTTGGTTTTAAAAGTATGCCTTTAAATTCTGAATACCTTTAATATTTCTTATAGTGTCTCCCTGTTCATTTCTAATTCTCCCTTTCTCGGTATTCACTGTCTGAAGCTCTTCATCTAAGGGTAGAGTCTTGTGAGGTTCCCTCTATCCATATTGGCATGCCAACTTGTTTTGCCATTATTCAGGTCTTGCTCAGGCAACCACATTATTGAGATGTCATGGTGTAGCTTCCTTGTTATGTAGCAGTAGACAAAGTGTAGTGGCATGAGTCCTGATCTTCTGGCTCTTACAGTCTTTCCACCCTCTTTCCCAGGATGCTTCCTGAGCCTTAGATATAGGATTCCCTTGTAAATATGTCATTTGAGTTTGGGGATCCCGTAACCACTTACTCTACCTTTTGATCAGTTGTGTCCATCTTTGACAAAATGAAGCTTCTTTAATGAGGGGTTATAGCTACACTTACTGTAGGTAAAGGGATAAATATTTAGAATACAATTAGAAATTTTGTTGATTTAGGAAAATAGCAGTAATAGATTCTCTTCTAGGGTCTTTTTACTTCTCGAGCCACAGGTATTTAACCAGTTAAAGTACCAGATATCAATTTCTTCCCATTCAGCCAGCCTTAACTCCAATAAGACAGCTGTTAGTTATCCCAAGATAAAACTGCCACTCGTGTGCCACTGGAACATCCAGCCTGGCCAATCATCGTTGTGGGTTGGGGGGACTTACAGCTATGGAGGACTATTGATTGCTTTTCTCTCCTGGCAATTTGTGCTGCTCTAGTGGATGCTATTAGAACCTCTTTACGGGGAAGCTTCCAGGTCCTGCCCTGCTTAATTCTTCCAAGTCCTGTGTATACCCAGAGGTATATGGTGTCTTCAGTGACAGAGTCCTACCTTCAGGTTCTGAGAATCAGCCAAAAGCAGCCTGTATAGCTCATACTGTTTGGGCATCTCTTGCTTTCCCCTGACCAGCAACTCCAAGGGAGGTTTACCACACCTGATAGTGTGGCCTTTGTTAGAAATACTATGGCTCTTGGTATGAGTATTATCACTTTCTGTGTTGTAAACCCATTTAAGGTGTGTGTGTGTGGGGGGTAAACTTGCAAAGTACCTTATGGATTTTTTCAGATATCCTTAGTTTTGCTTATCTCTCTTCCCTCCCTCTACCACTGTGTCATTTGGTCATCTGCCTCTCCATTTAAAGTTCCTCTTCGTTTTTCTCATTTCCTCATTCAGAGCACCTCGTTTCCACTATTCCTGTCTCCAAGCTCCCACTTGTCATACTCCCCCCATAGTCCCTTCTGTTTTCCTGGCTCCTGTGGAACTAGACTCCACAAATAAGAGAATATAAAGTGTCTTTCTGGGCCTATGTTACCTCACTCAATATAATATTTTCCAGTTCCAGCCATTTACATGCCATAGAATCCCATTGTGTGTATATATATATCACATTCTTCATTCATCATTTGGAGGACATTTAGCTTTTCCCATTGTCTAAGTACTTTGACTAGAGTTGTAGTGAACATGGCTGACCAAATATCTTTGTAGCAATGTATTGAGTCCTCTGTGTACATGCTAAGATGTATATATAGGGCAGATCTACTTTTAGATTTTTGAGATTTCTTCACATTGACTTCTTCAGTGCCTGAAACAGTTTGAACTAGCCCCAATAGTAAATGAGGGTTCCTTGCCCCCTACATCCTCACCAGTATTTGCCATCAGTTATTTTTTGACTTTAGCTACTCTGACTGGGATGAGACAAATTCTCAAAGTAGTTTAATTTGCATTCCCCTAATTGCTAAGGATGTTGCACATGTTAAAAATTTTTTCTTAGACATATTCATTTCTTTTTGGAAATAATTTTTAATAGTAAAAGGAAAAACATACAATTATCATTAACTCCCAGATGAATTCCTTGGGTCATACATAGAAAAATTAACTTTGTTCTTCTTACAAAGGGCCCCTTTCCACCATGGTTTACATGTGAGTTCAGACATAGTAGCGCAGCTGTTCCATACCAAACCTATTGTGAGTCCTGGATAAAACCATCACAACACAGTCCAACTCACATTCTTTGTTTTGTTTTTCCATTTATTTATTTATTTATTTATTTATTTATTTATTCACTTTACATCCTGATTACAGCCTCCCTCTCTTCTCAGCCTCTCCCTCACAGGCTTATATGGCCCCTCCAACCAGCCCCTTCTCCTTCACCTCTGAAAAGAGGGAGGTCCCTTCTGGGAATCAACCCACTCTGGCACTTTAAGTCACTGCAGGACTAGGCTCACCTTCTCCCACTGAGGCCAGACAAGATGGCCCAGTTAGGGGGTACAGGATCCTCAGGCAGGTAACAGAGTCAGGGACAGCCCCTGCTCCAGTTGTTGGGGGACCTGCATGAAGATTAAGTTTCACATCCACTACATATGTGTGGGGATACAAATGGCCAGCTAGATCCAGCCCTTTTATGCTCCTTGGTTGGTGGTTCCATGTCTGGGAACCTACAAAAGGGTCCAGGTTAGTTGATTCCATTAGTCTCCTTGTGGAGTTTCTATCCCCTCCAGTTTCTTTAATGCTTCCCCCAATTCTTCCACAAGACTTTCTGAGCTCTGTCTAGTGTTTGGCTGTGGGTCTTTGCATCTGTTTTGGCGATGCTGGGTGGAGCCTCTCATAGGAGAGTTACGTTAGGTTCCTGTCTCCAAGCATCACAGAGTAGTACCATTAATGGTGTCAGAGACTGTTTCTTACCCACAGTATGATTCTCAAGTTAGGCCAGTCATTGATTGGCCATTCCCTCGGTCTCTGTTCCATCTTTGTCCTTTGTCCCTGCCCTTCTTGCAGGCCAGACAATTTTGGGGTTGAGAGCTTTGTGGGTAGGTTGGTGTTCTTGTCCTTCCACTGGGGAGTCTGCCTGGCTACAGGAAGGCCACATCAGGCTCCCTATCCCCCACTGCTAGAAGTCTCAGCTAGAGTCACCCTCACAAAATCCCTGGGGCGTTCCAACCCCAGGTCTCTGGCATGTCCTAGAGGTGAGCATCCTCACCCTTTAATGTTCCCTCTCCCCAGCTCTCCATCCGCCCGATTCTCCCTCCCATTTCCCCTCCTTGATCCCTCTCCCAGCCTCTCCCTCCCTCCTTCTACCCCCAATGACAATTTTATTCACCTATTTCTTCTTTTGAGAAATCTCTGTTTGGTTTTCTTTGCTTTTCTTTTTTTTTTTTTTTTTTTTTAAAAAATTCTTTGTCTTTTGTTTTTGTTGCTATTTGTGTATTCTGGTTATTAATCCTCAATCAGATATATAGCTGCCAAAGATCCTCCTCCTCTGTGGACTTCCTCTTGGCTCAACTGATTCTTTCATTTGCTGTGCAGGATCATTTTCATTTCATTATGTTTAACTGATAATTGTTGGCCTTCATATCTTGGCAAATAGAGACCTATTGAGAAAAGATTTTCCGGACTGCCGGAAACCTCAGCTTGGGCCACAGGGCTCCACAGCTAATCAGCGCCAGGACAAAGATCCCACTCAGATCGTAAGAGCCAGGAGTGGGCCAAAGACGCGCCCCACAGCTCACCAGGTACTGCCCTGAACCCGCAAGA
>CM052720.1:16313152-16349625 GCA_028551405.1 Uromys caudimaculatus
CCAGATGGGTTCACTGCAGAATTCTATCAGACCTTCAAAGAAGACCTAATACCAATACTCTTCAATCTATTCCACAAAATAGAAACAGAAGGAACACTACCCAATTCCTTCTATGAGGCCACAATCACACTGATACCAAAACTTCACAAAGACCCAACAAAGAAAGAAAACTTCAGACCAATTTCCCTTATGAATATCGATGCAAAAATACTCAATAAAATTATCACAAACCGAATCCAAGAGCACATCAAAATGATCATTCACCACGATCAAGTAGGCTTCATTACATGGATGCAGGGATGGTTCAACACCAGGAAATTCATTAGTGTAATCCACTACATAAACAAACTCAAAGAAAAAAACCACATGGTCATTTCATTAGATGCTGAAAAAGCATTTGGCAAAATTCAACATCCTTTCATGATAAAAGTCTTAGAAAGATCAGGAATTCAAGGCCCATACCTAAACATAGTAAAAGCAATATACAGCAAACCTGTGGCTAACATCAAACTAAATGGAGGGAAACTTGAAGCAATCCTACTAAAATCAGGAACTAGACAAGGTTGTCCACTCTCTCCCTATCTATTCAATATAGTAATTGAAGTTCTAGCTAGAGCAATTAGACAACAAAAGGAGGTCAGAGGGATACAAATTGGTAAGGAAGAAATAAAAATATCACTATTTGCAGATGATATGATCATATACTTAAGTGACCCGAAAAACTCCACCAGAGAACTGCTACAGCTGATAAATAACTTCAGCAAAGTGGCTGGATACAAAATTAACTCAAACAAATCAGTAGCCTTCCTATACTCAAAGGATAAACAGGCTGAGAAAGAAATTAGGGAAATGACACCCTTCACAGTAGTCACAAACAGTATAAAGTATCTTGGTGTGACTCTAACCAAACAAGTGAAAGATCTGTATGACAAGAACTTCAAGTCTCTGAAGAAAGAAATCAAAGAAGACCTAAGAAGATAGAAAGATCTCCCATGCTCATGGATTGGCAGGATTAATAGAGTAAAAATGGCCATCCTGCCAAAAGCAATCTACAGATTCAGTGCAATCCCCATCAAAATTCCAACTCAATTCTTCATAGACTTAGAAAGAGCAATTCTCAAATTCATATGGAATAACAAAAAAACCCAGGATAGCAAAAACTATTCTCAACAATAAAAGAACTTCTGGGGGGATTCAGCATCCCTGACCTCAAGCTGTAATACAGGGCAGTAGTGATAAAAACTGCATGGTATTGGTACAGTGGTAGGCAGGTAGATCCATGGAATAGAATTGAAGACCCAGAAATGAACCCACACACTTGCAGTCACTTGATCTTTGACAAAGGAGCTAAAACCATCCAGTGGAAAAAAGACAGCATTTTCAACAAATGGTGCTGTTTCAACTGGAGGTCTACATGTAGAAGAATGCAAATTGATCCATTCCTATCTCCTTGTACAAAGCTCAAGTCCAAGTGGATCAAGGACCTCCACATAAAACCAGATACACTGAATCTAATAGAGGAGAAAGTGGGGAAAAGTCTCGAACACATGGGCACAGGGGAAAAGTTCCTGAACAGAACACCAATGGCTTATGCTCTAAGACCAAGAATCGACAAATGGGACCTCATGAAATTGCAAAGCTTCTGTAAGGAAAAGGACACTGTCAATAGGACAAAACAGCAACCAACAGATTGGGAAAAGATCTTTACCAATCCTATGTCTGATAGAGGGCTAATATCCAATATATACAAAGAACTCAAAAAGTCAGACTCCAGATAACCAAATAACCCTATAAAAAAATGGGGAACAGAGCTAAACAGAGAATTCTCAACTGAGGAAATTCATAGGGCTGAGAAGCACCTAAAGAAATGTTCAATATCCTTTGTCATCAGGAAAATGCAAATCAAAACAAGTCTGAGATTCCACCTCACACCAGTCAGAATGGCTAAGATCAAAAACTCAGGTGACAGCAGATGCTGGCGAGGATGTGGAGAAAGAGGAACACTCCTCCACTGTTGGTGGGATTACAAGCTGGTATAACCACTCTGGAAGTCAGTTTGGCAGACCCTCAAAAAAATTGGACATAATAATCCCTGAGGACCCAGCTATACCACTCCTGGGCATATACCCAGAAGATACTCCAACATATAATAAGGACACATGCTCCACTATGTTCATAGCAGCCATATTTATAATAGCCAGAACCTGGAAACAACCCAGATGTCCCTCAACAGAGGAATGGATACAGAAAATGTGGTACATTTACATAATGGAATACTACTCAGCTATTAAAAGCAATGACTTCATGAAATTCACAGACAAATGGATGGAACTTGAAAATATCATCCTGAGTGAGGTAACTCAGTCATAAAAGAATGAACACGGTATGTATGTACTCAGTGATAAGGGGATATCAGCCCAAAAGTTTGGAATACCCAATATTCACTTCACAGCAACCGTTGGGCTGAGAGTGAGATCGCAGATGGAGGATTTGAAGAAGGGACTGAAGGAGCTGAGGGAGTCTGCAGCCCCATGGAGGGAGCAACAGTGTCAACTGGCCTCACCCCCAAATGCTCCTGGAGACTATATCACCAACCAAAGAATACACATGGAGGGACCCATGGTACTGGCCACATATGTGGCAGAGGAGGGCCTTGTTAGCCATCAGGGGGAGGAGAGGCCCTTGGGCCTGAGGGGGTTAGATGCCCCAGTATAGGGGAACGCCAAGGAGGGAAGACAAGAGTGGGTGTGTGGGTGGGTGGGGGAATACCCTCATAGAGGCAGGGGAAGGGGAGATGGTAGGGGGTTTCCAAGGGGAGACCTGGAAAGGGAGAAACATTTGAAATGTAAATAAAGTATCAAAAAAAAGAAAGAAAGAAATGTCATTTTAAAAAATTAAAGATTTTGCTCACAGCAAAAGTTTCACAATAATAAGATTTTTTTTTGAATGTTGGCAATGTTTATTTTGCGAAAATAAAGTCACTTTTTGAAAAAGACACATGAGGATTGCTTGGTTGTCTGTGAAGCGAGGTGCTTGGTAATGGATCTGAGAGAATGGAGCACTTGGCAGCTTCCTGAAAAACATGTAGATGTAGGACATACGTCTCTCCACACAGGAAAAACAAGTGTGACTATAAAGATTGCTCAGTGAGCACACTTACACACAAGCACATGCACACACCCATATTCACATGCTTACACACATACACATGAACAGACATGCATACAGCCACACACCCATACACACGTGCACACACCCATACGCACATGCTCAGTCTCACACACACACATGCACTGACACATGCACTGACACATGCACACGTACACACACAGCCATATACACATGCTTACCTATACATATACACACATAAAGGCACACACATACACTGACACACACACCCACAAATGCACACAACACACACTAATAATGTGATGTTGTCAAAGAGAAATCTTGCTAGTACTATAGATCATTATCTAGACTTTACATTTATTTTTACAAGGTGTATTTTTCCCATCTGTTCTCCAGGGGTTGTTTGATA
Organism: Uromys caudimaculatus; assembly: GCA_028551405.1. Taxonomy (NCBI): domain Eukaryota; kingdom Metazoa; phylum Chordata; class Mammalia; order Rodentia; family Muridae; genus Uromys; species Uromys caudimaculatus. The sequence continues at coordinate 16,316,691 of CM052720.1, forward strand.
GGCAATAAAAGCAAGGCTTAAGATTCACAGTTCAACTTATGATTTACAATGACATGTGGATAGGAGTCTTCCAATTTCCAAAAAAGAAAAATTTATTAATATACAAAAGAGAAAAAACTAATGTGCTGCCACTGAAAGTTAGAATTAATAATCCATCCATTTTCAAAGGCAAAACCATGAACTACCCATAGACAAGGGATCATAGCACTGGGTAACACAGCTGGCAGCTTGCCCACTCTTCATTCATCAAACACCTCATGCAGGGGAACACAGATTCTCATTGCACTCCCTAACTAGACAGCATGTAAACAGATGCACCTTGGATATGTCGCTCCTGTTACAGGCAGACAATGCTGCTCTCCTGAGCCACAGTCCATCCCAATGCTAAAATTAGTCAAGCTTAGTGGAGCCTCTGTCTGTTTTTTCCTGTTATCTGTCTTAATATATTCATGGTCTCCAAAAAACAGGCCGAGGGAGCAGTGAAGGGATGGTGCTTATTAACTGCTGATGGCTTATCACATCAGGGAGTTTGTAGAAAGACGTACAATTAGGGTAGAAATATAAAATCTTAGGCTTCTTACAGTGCCAATATTAATTATTAATTATTAAACCCTAACATTACAAAAACTCCAACCTATAATATTTCGACAATTAGGACAGTCCACCTGCTATGAATAAAATAAAACTCTCAGTGTCAAACAAATGCATCCTTAACAGTTTTAGAAGCCAAGCTCAGCTTTCTTTTTGAGAGGTATAATGAATCGGATGAACCAAGGTAGCAGAAGAGTCATTTTTGTGGTAGGGTATGTGTAAAGTGACACAAGATTTTATAATATTGTGCTGGTAAGTTTCAAAATGAATCATTATGATTGCATCAGAAATACAACAATAACTTAAAATTACTATACGCCACAAGGATCTTGAAACTATAAAGATAAAGCCTTGGGAAAAAAATCCATTTTCCAATTCTTACTTAAGGTTATTCTAAATTTTCAGATGAGACAGAAATCAAAACCTGTCAGTGCTACTTCAGAGAAGCCTCACTATGATGTTGTAGTCACTTAGACATATAAGCCAAAGGAACATTTGATGCAAATTAAAATCAACAAGCACTAGACAGCATTCATGGGGCTTCTCAGTCATCATCTCTCAGTATCCTTGGCAAACCTATCTCCAGTTTACAAGGGAGAAAACCGAAGAGTTTATTAGACAGAAAATGTCAAGAGAGTTTTTAAAAAAGTCTCTTGATAGATTTAAAACAGCCTCCCTGTTTGATAATATTGAACCAGAAAGCATTGCTAATGATCAATAGAGAATAAAGACAGAAGTTATCATCTTGCAGGCAGGGCTGCACCTTAAGCAACTACTCCTGGGTAGAGTCAGTAAGTAATGGTAAGGCAGGAGAATCTTGTGACAGTTCCATGAAAAGTTCTGCAGAAACCATGAAAAATAAAAACGGCGGGGAGGGGGGGGCGGCTAGAACAAGACAGCCAAGAAAACAACAGCAAAAAGACCTAACTCTGTAATTTTTGTAGATGTCAGTGGTTTCACCTTTCTGGCAGGAAGATTTGTCTGCACAGAGGCAGCACAGAAGGAAGCTGAGATCTTGCTCTGGTGCAAAAAGCCCCCTGCTCAGTGGCTCGCTTTCATCCCTTTCCTCTTAGAGCCACTCCACTCAAGTAGCTGCAGACATGAACTTAGGCTGCAGCTATTGCTACACTTACGGCATTAATACGCCCGTCTGCCTACCGCTATATTTGAAATCATAAGTTGTTTTTGCTTTGTGTGTGCTCAGTATCCTTTGAAGGTGAACAAATTAACTGAATGGCTTAAAAGGGACACATGAGAACAAGACCGAGTTTCAGCTTTTAAAGCTTCCAAGAATGAAAAGAATGGAAGGAAATCAACACCTTCCTTAAGTGTTCCTCCAGCACTTGACTTGGTTGTGAATGAGAGCATGCCTATAATATTGTTTGTTTTAAATTGCTTCAATTGTTGCGCTCTGTTTACTTTGAACTTCCTGGAATTCCAAATCTGTAAGCTGCATTCCAACCCAGCAGCGATGGACCTACTACTCAAGAGAAAATCCATGTCCTAAGAATGAGATTACTTCGTTTTCCTGAGATTTAAGTTCATTGGGAAACTTTGAATGATGATGGAATTTCAGAGTTATTTTTTCTAGCACTTTGAGTTAAGATTTAAGATATTTGACAATGAGCATTTATTGAACATCTGATACAGAGGCAGCGGGGATGCGCGCACATGTGGCAAGTGCCGCCCTCAGGAAACTCATGATTCTGTGAGGTAGATGTTTCTACTCAGGTACAGTGGGAGAAGAATGAGTTGGTTCTCTTAACACTGAAGGGGTGTCAGTTAGCTAGAAAAAAGAGACTAGGAAGAATTTATGCTTGGACCTGAAAGGGCTTTTTGTGACAAGAGAGACTTTACCAATACACTGAGAATGACAGGAAAAAAATTGGCCTGTGCTCCTTGAAGATGACATCATCGAGGTAATCCAGCAACCAACTGACCCAGGACGTCTTGACTAGGAAGATACAAGCTGAGGAGATAATGTCACACCTGGCCCACCACCCAGTGCTTGCAGTTACAGCCAGCCTAGATTTTGCTTTACAGGTGGAAGTACAGCACAGGGTTGCGAGTGAACTCAGTTAGTGGCTGCAGAGAGAACAGGAACGTGAGACAGAAGTAAACTGCACTTCTGAACATGGAGAGAGGAAGGTGTTTTCATGGAGAGAGGAAGGCGTCTCGAAATGTGAGGGGAGGAAGGTGGGTTTAGGGGAAGAAACTAATGGGAATCATTGTGGCACACAGTTAAAGAATAACAGAAAAAATAATTTCACCAAATGTTTTTTTTTTTTTAACTAACCATCCATGTGCTGTGAGGAAACCAGGATGGCGGCCTGTATGATGGAGCATGTAACCCCATTAAACAAAAATGTTTATTCAAAGCTATTTAATATACAGCAAAGGCAACATGGGCAAACTTCTTTGTGTATGTGTGCTAAAAATCTTAAATGTTCGCATGTTATCTTAATTAAAATATAATTTCATCACTTCTTCCCTCCAGTACCTCTCATGTCCCTCCTCACTCCCTGTCAAGTTGACAGTCTCTTTTCTTTGATTATAATTGTTATATATATTCAAATATGCATGCATAAGTATATAAACACAACCTTATTTGCCTCTGCTTCTTTGTACATTATTTCAGAGCTGGCCACATTGTATTGGAGAGCCAATTTCCGAGGTTCACCCATGGAAGAGACTAATTCTCCCTCAGCAGTCATTGGTTGACTGTAGTTTTTCATTTAGGGATAGGACAGTCTCAGATTTCTCTCTCCCATGTCCATATGCCTATTGGTATTCAGGTCTGTTCAGGCAGCTGTATTGTTGTGGTATTGTGAGTGAAGCACCCTGTCATGTCTAGGAGACGCAATCTCCCAGAAACCTTCTGAGTCCTCTGAGCCTTACAATATTTCTGCCCCACCTTCCACAATATTCCCTGAGTCTTAGGAGCAGGAGTTGTGTTGTAAATATATGGGGCTAGGCTACAAGCTCAATTGGTTTACACAGTTGTGGATTTCTGTAATGGTCTCCATTAGCTGCAGAGAGAAGATTCTTTGACGCTACACTTACCTTTTAGTATAAGGATAAGTTTTACAATATAGTTTGCAATTATGCTGGTCTAGGAAAGTGGCAGTAGGTAGTAGATGATTCAATCAATCTTTATTTCCTTCTAAAAACTAACTACATTGGGATCCTAGTAGTTAAGTCAAAGATTTAAAGGCATTAAAATCTGCTTGGGTCAGAAAAGTGGGAGCCCTTTGTCAGGGGAAGCCTGGATCCTATTAGCCAGGCAAGACGATTCTAGAGGAGGCCATAGGACTCTAATGTCAGTATAGGTGGCTCAAGATGAGGATGACCAGACAGTCAGATGGAGTCCCTGTGGTGAAATGTGAGAGAGTGGAGCCAGAAGCAAAACTGCTGTGCTGACTATGTAATAAGCCTTCTAGAGTGATTTGTTGTTAAACTGGTCATACATGAGATTAATAAAAGGAGATGTCAAGGAAATAAGATGAAAACTCAACAGAGAACATGTTTGTATGAAAAGATAACAGTATGGGAGTTTAAATGAGAAATGTCTCCCATAGTTTCAGGCATTTGAACACTATATCCCCAGATGGTGGCCCAGCTTGGGAAGGTTTAGGAGGTGTGGCCTTGTGGGAGGCAGTGTGTCACTACAACAGGCTTGGTGTATCTATTTTCTTACTTATCTCAGTTCACACTCTGTTTTGTTCTTATGTTTCAAGATGTAAGCTCTCAGGCTTTCTATTCCTGCTGCTATGCCTGACATTTACTGCCACGTGATTCTCACTGCTATGGATTCTAACCCCCCTAGAATCATAAGCCATAATAAACCCTTCGTCCTATAAGTTGCCTTGGTCACAGTACATATAGTAACTCTCTTTTAAACCACTGTTTAAAATAAACTCTCTCCACTCTGCTGCTGGCTAACCTGGATACTGAGTTTCACAACTTACCCTCCCTTTCTAGACCTAGAAAAGCTGACTAAACAGTCATGGTCATTTGCAGAGAAATAGGTAGGACTATCAGTGACCTGAACACTGTTCAGCTGTGGTTGCCCTTCATGTGAGTAACCAAGGCAGGGATGCCACTTTGAGCATTTTACATCTTCATCCAAAACTATCACACTTTTTTTATCAAAATACTTTGGCCATTGTAATCAAACTCTGCAAATTGTAATCAAGCAAATTGAGAAACATTTTCTGGATGAAGCTACACTAAGAAACCAAGACTATGCTATTGGGAATACCTGACAGCCAGACTATATGCAATTACAATACCAAATTACAAAATTACACACACACACACACACACACACACACACACACACGACCATAGAAGTCTTCATCCATAAAAGAATGTAGAGTCAGTCAAATGGCAAAGGAGAGAATTACAAATATGTATAATTCTACTGGAACTGCTTTGCCAAAACAGAATTTGAGCACTACTGCTAAGTGCCATGAAAAACCAAATGGTTCGATGTATTGATTAACAGTACTTCAAAGGCAAGAGAGGTAAACTTATTTGGAACCCAAATGCTATAGAAAAGCAGCGCATAGAATGAAGTGGCCTGTGGGTCTATATCTGTCCACACTGAGTGCTTGCTGCCATTGCTACATACACTATTGCTGGTCTGGAAAGCAGACTTGCTGGAGAGGAAGTGCCCATGACTGTGGGCATCTCAGCCAGGCAGCAGGTGAAATGCACAAGAGATAAGTTAATGCACCAGAGAACCACTTGGCTGTGAGTGTTAATAGGAAACTGCTCAGAGCTTTCAAAGGGAGAAAAGTACTTGGGAGCTTGTTTTAAAGGATCACAAAGCTCTGTCATCTTTTCTGCCCCTTTCATGTGCTCTGTGAAAGCACAGAAGGATTTCCATTTCCAATGTGGGTTTGTGAGTGCTAGACCAAGAAAGCTTTCTGAGGAGACAGTGCTCTTCAGTGACAATATGTCAACAATGCCCAGTGAAGCCGATGCAATGGCCATTTGACTCTCTGAGAGCAATTTGACATCAGCTTCAAGACCTCATCTCTTACATGTGAGCTCCAAGTACTGCCTACAGACATCTCCCGATGAAGGGAACCATTTCTTACATGATCCACATCTGTCCTCCTGTGGACTGTCTTCAGACCTAACTAAAAAAAGTGCCCCTCTGTCTCTCTGTATGTGTCTCTCTGTCTCTGTCTCTTTGTCTATCTGTCTCTCTGCCTCTCTCTCTCTCTCTCTCTCTCTGTGTGTGTGTGTGTGTGTGTGTGTGTGTGTGTGTGGTGTATATTTCTATTTCTGTCTCTGTCTTTTGGTCTCTGTCTCTCTCTGTCTCTCTCTCTCTGTCTCTGTCTCTCTCTGACTCTCTCTGTCTCTCTCTCTCTGTGTCTGTCTGTCTGTCTGTCAAATGACCCAATAGGCTTTCATACAATTAATACAGACTCTGGCATTTGCCTTAGGGCTGCTGTTTGGGAAGAGTCCCATTGTTAAGCTTACCTTCACCTCTAAGTATTCTGAGCTTACCACAGTCCATTAAGGTTGTCATTTTGTCTGAGGACCATGGGCAAAGGCTGACAGGTAAGGTTTCACCCTTATCTCTGTCTGATCAGAAGAGGAAGTCTGGCCGGTATCCCTCTAGCTTCAAGCTGATTATTGGCCTACCAGTCACACAAAGAATGATGCCTTCTTTCCACACCTGAAGGCATGTGGGGTTCAATTTGTGTGGTACTTATGGACTTGCTAAAAGGGATGGCTGGCTATTTTCCTAATCTGAGTGTTTGCATTTGTCCCCATAGAGAATGCACAATAAACAAGCTGAAGCACACGATCCCAGGGGTTTGTGTTAGACAGTAACAACTGCTGACAAGACGGGGATAAGGCCATTGCACATCTGTACTTTACCACTCTCAGACAGGCCTTCTGAAATGACAAGAAGTTGTCATGTGCAGGGAAGGGCTTTCCACCTTCTGATTTGAAATAGTCCATCTCATTTGAAATATTCCTCCTCAGTGGAAAACAATGTGATGTCAGCATACCGACACTGTTGAGCAGCCTGCACACATGGTATAATCTCGAACTCACAGACAGACACCAAGAGAACCTGAATGATGATATTTGATTAAATTTGTCAGATTTGTAAAAGACATTAGAGATTTGGTTCCTGAAATCCTGAGAAGAGTTGGCACTGAGGGAAGGAAGATCTTTTTAGCACAAGGTTTTTCCTTTTTTGCCTATCTCTGTTTTAGATGTATGCTTTCAATATAAAATTTTGTGATTTTTTTTTCCTTTTACTGAAAATAGGGCTTTTTTCTTCTTACATAGTATATTCTGGTTATAGTTTCTCTCTCCACTACTTTTCCCAGCTCCTTCCCATCTGGATCTACTCCCTTTGTCTATCATGATAATAAAATAAGACAAAACAAAAACTCATACAGAATTGGGCAAAATAAAGAAAAAGAAGGGAAAGAGCCCATGAGAAGCTACAAGAAATGGAGACCAACTCATTTCCCCACTCAAGAATCCCATAAAGTATAAAATAATATATGTGGAAAGAACTTGTAAGAGCTTGTATGGTAAAAAGAGAGAATGTGTGTGTGTGTGTGTGTGTGTGTGTGTGTGTGTGTGTGTAAAAGTAAATTAAAAATAATAAGATAAAATCTAAAAGAAAAAGAGAGAACCCTGACATGACATTGAGAGACAACGAACCTCCAAAAATGTTCTTCCGTTTGTTTTCTGCTGGCATCTACTGCTGGGCGTGCAGCCTGCCCTTAAGAATCATGTTTCTCCAGTGAGACTCTCTTGGAGTACAATAAATTTTCAGTTGCTAGTGGTTACCAACTGGAGATTTCTTCTGCACTAGGTATGGGGGAGTGTGTCCACTTTTTCTTCCAGCTACAGGGCCTCATCAGGAGCAGACCTGTGGCTCTGTACACACTGCCAGTCTTTGTGAGTTCATATGTGCATGGAGCATGTTGAGGTAGAGACCTTGTTTTCATGATGTCCTCCATCCCCTCTGGGTCTTGCACTTTTCCTTGGGGTACCCTCAGCCTTTTGAGGAGGGGGACATTACATTTAAGGTTGAGTGTTCCAAGGCCTCACTCTCTGAATAATGTCTGACTATGAGTCTCTGTATTTGTTTCCATCTTTGCAGGATGAAGCTTGTGATGATGGTTGAGCCGGACACTGATCAGATATAGAGGAATGTCATTGAAAGTTATTTTTCTTAACAGTAATATTTGGTGTTACCCTAGGGCACTGGGCTATCTAGTCTCATATTGTTGGTCACCAAAGCAGTGTCAGGCATGGTTTCCAGGTGGTGGAGTGAGCTTTAATCAGATATGGACTGGCTACTACCACAAACTTTGTACCACATTGTACTAGTGTATCTTGCAGACAGGACACTATTAAAGATTGAAGGTTTTCTCACTGAGTTGGTATTTACATTTCTCTTTTGTTAGCATACAGAGTACCTTCAAGAACCAAGAACAGTAGCCTATAGGTTTGAAGGCTCTACGTAGGCAGCAGCTTGACTTCTCCATGTTCCCATGAGCTCTGTAGGTGTTGTCTTTAGCAATGGATCCTTGCTGTCAAATTGGCAATAACCTGAGTTATTTGGGGATTCCTATGGCACCCGTTTGGACAACTCAGTTGGATGTAACCTAGTCCAGGTACTGAAAGCTTCATTTTTTTATGACAAGAAATCTCCAGTCAGAGCTCTGTTTCTCCCATTATTGGGCTATTCCATTTAGAACACCTTCAAATATGTATATATTTTACAAAGCTTCTACTCTACTAGATTCCTTCCTATCCTTCAAACGACCCTGAGTTTTAGCAGTCTCTCCATATTCCCTTTTTAATCTTCCCCATTTCTCCCTCTCTCTACTTGATCCTCTTCTTCCAACTCCTCCATTCATTCACTGTTTACAAAAAAGTGTTGAGTTAATTTTCTTATTTTAGTTTTTGATAAGACCATTGTGCTACTGGGCTACTATGTCCAGTTTTCAGACAATAAATATGAAATAGAAGTTAAACTATATTTCTGGCTTGAATTAATTCCAATATCTGTAAATTTTTATTATATTTATTTAATAACATTACCAAAATAACTAACAGTAATATTAATTATGATTATTTCATGCTTATTGTCAGTTAGTACAGTGTCCACATCTTTTGTAAGACAATACTTTATATTTTTTATTTATTAGTGTATTGAAACAAGACATGTAGCTCAGACATACCACTGAACTTGCCTGCCTTGGATTCTGGAGTATAAAATAACCATGGCAGCTTGTATCATTTATTTCTAGTATTTACTAAACAAATATTCACTTAAGAACAGTATCAGAAAGTGAACAAAAGATATAAATACAGAGGAAAAACAATACTTTATGTCTTGAGTTGTTTTCCTACATGACAGTTTCAAAAACATACCTAAAAGCTGACACCTAAAAGAAGAAAGCATGTGCAACAAAGAAAGTGACTGTAAGAAAGTAAATGTATCCCTTTTAAATCACTGTCTTGGCCTTCAATAGACCTCTTTTATGGAATGATTATAGCAAAAGCTCACTGTCCCTTAAGCATGTGCTGAATCAAATACTTAAAGTCAGGCTAAGAAGAAAGCATAAATACAACAAAGGTTTTGGTTTAGGGCTTGTTTTCTATAAAATTACAGTTTATGTATCTTTTTATCACAGTGGTAAATGCCAATTTTTTTTGTCTGAATAAAATTATTTCAATCAATTTTCAGTAATCCACTTTTCAGAGCACTTCCCATCTTATTCTAAAGATTTGGCTTGTTAATTCTGAAAACGGGGACCCACAGTTCACACTAGCATAGACCTGCAGGAATAAAGTGTGGAACTCTGTCAGGCAAGAGCTACAAGGACATCCCCTGTGGACAGGGCTTTTCAATAGAGGAATAGAAGCCCCCTGCACAATGAATTGAGGGGATCTATTCGTGGTTTCATAGACACAGTTTTGAAAGCTCCCAATTGTGGTTTCAGTATCAAAATAATGAAGTGTCAATAGTATTTCTCCTCACAGTAAAGAATTAATTAAATAACGGCTGTAATGATCTGGCTTCTAATAATGCTGTTTCTGACACAAGACCCTTTTACCTTGGTTCTGAATTGTGTGAATCCTTGTGAATGCTTTGTTGTAAATACTCATCTTGCTTCCCCATGTGTGATATGAGTTTCTCTGATCATAGGATCACAATTATCTCCTTACTCCTTTCAGAGAATTTGTATAGCTCTATGAATAAGAGAAATGAAAAGAATTTTGCAGATACACTGCTCACCCCAGCCACTATGAACACTGACAGCCCTTATTTTGTTCAAATAGCAATACCTTTCAGAGGAAACTCTCGGGCCAAGGAAAACTTCAAGCCACACCTAAAGACAAGGTACAAGGACACCAAAGAAGTCACACATGGAAGTCAAGTGATCTTTTCCCAATATGCCTTCTTTTATCTAATAATTGCTTTAAATATTTTTTTACAAATAAATGATTTTCAAGTCAAATCAAATGTTAACGCACTGAAAATATTTTATATGAAAATTTCTGATAATCTAATTACCAGCTTCTTAAATTGTGGGTTGCAAACATATGGTGCCATGTAACTGAATGTGCTCATTTAAAAAAAAAAAAAGATTGTCAAAGGTTAAATATTTCTAAATACATGTTGATCAAAGATTAACTAACAGTCAAATGTATGGTGAATTTGAGATGTTTGAGGCTGGGCTGGCCAATGTTGCATCATGAGGTTTCTGCCTGTGAAATTGATGCTCCAATTTGAATGTTTGTATCTCCCTTCAAATATATGTTGAAATCTAACCAATAAAATGATAGTATTTGAAGGTGGAGCCTTGAGAGATGATAAAGCCACAATAGACCCATTACCGTTTTTATTAGATGAAGACAGAGTGAATTGGGAAACTAGCCCTCCCCAGATACAAACCTACTAGGACCTCAATCTTGAATTTCTCTGCTCTGAGAACCATGGGTAATGAATTTCTAATGTCTATAACCCACCTAGTATGCACAGTATTGTTATAGCAGCTCAAATAGACAAATACCCTTGTTATCTCATCTTGGCTTAAAAGAAAATGAATGTTTTGAAGTAGATGAAGTTCAAGGGAGATTCATAAAATCATCTGTTCTTGATTATACCATGACATGAAGCAATTTTTTTTCAAATATAATTTTAAAGCTAGAAAGTTGAAAACAGAGAAATTTGACTTCATCATTCTTCTTTTTCTGTGATTCTCCCTTCTTTGCTGTGATGGTAAATATCATGTTTGGAGGATAAATTTAGTATGGTAGGCTTGTAAAACCAAAATTATTTTTAGCTTGTATAAGCCATGAGGAAGTTGCTCCTATCTTGAATATAGCCTATCAACTGGCCCAAGAAGAACCACTTCCTGGTGCAGTCAGTCTGTCCTTTAAAAATTGCTGGTTGTTGCAAAATATTTCACTGCCTCAGAAATTCATACAGGGTAATGGGTCACAAGGTTAAACAGGGTAACTGCTAAATTCTGGGTTTGTATGAAACTCTTACCTGGACATCTGTTGCAAATGAAGTCTTGCTCTAACCAGACAGGATGTGAGTCAATTTGACTCCCCAAACTTATAACTGTATTTTTTTTGCATTTATAATCCTTTGGATAACAATAACTGGGGCCTTACTTATAGAACTCTCTCTGATTTTATCTTGGCTAGTATCTTTTTAATAAAAGACCCTAATTTACTAAAACCAAATCTTGAGTCCAACTGGTAAATCTGAATGCTTAGAGACACACAACATTTACCTTCTGATCTCCTGATCCCTCTCCCTGCCATCTCTGGGACCTTGTCACTGAAGGACAACTTGCTGGTCCAGGTCAAAGAACAATTATTTATGTCTATTCAGGTTAATGTGGGAAAAAAATATTTCCAGGTTGTGTAGCAGTTTCCTCCAAAGATGGAAATATTCCATACTTCAGATAAGCTCCGTAAGCTGGAAGATAAACACTCAAAATACCTGCAGGAAGTCCCTGAAACTGACCAAACTCACTAGGGCCCTCCTTTCCAAGAGTAAATAAGCCATGCTGCCAGAAAGACTCTCTCACAGGCTAAGCTACTGAGTGTCACTCTCAGATAAGCAAAGTTGCAAAGTAGAATCAGACCAGAACAGTTTGCCTGAAAGAAACAGAAAACAGCTAAGCTGCCTGAAAGCAGTTTAGACCAACTGAATCACTTGAAGGGACACTCTCCAATATACTGAGCTACCTGTAGGCTGTGCAGTATATTCTAAGATCCAAGCTTTTGTGAGCTGTCAGAGTGCTGGGGTGGGCTTTGTTGATGCAGTTGTCTTTGAGCCATTTCTGCTCCTCTAAGTACCTCTTCACCCATATTTCTGTAAGCAATTGTTTTTATTATTATATTTTCATTACTTTAAACCATTTTCAAGTTCAAATATATTTTGGTTATAATCGTCCCTTTCCCCAAGTCCATTTCGATCCTCTTCCCTTCCCTACTCATCCAACTTCAAATTCTCAAAAAAGAAACAAAAATCCAATACAACACCTCCCCCCAAAACCAAGGAAACTAAATAAAACCACATACAAAAACATTCCTCCACTGTTGGTGAAATTGCAAGCTGGTACAATCACTCTGGAAGTCAATCTGGTGGTTCCTCAGAAAATTGGACCTGAGGACCCAGCTATACCACTTCTGGGCATATACCTGAAAGATGCTCTAACTTTTAACAAGGACACATGCTCCACTATGTTCACAGCATCCTTATTTATAATAGCCAGAAGCTGGAAAGAACCAAGATGTCCTTCAACAGAAGAATGGATACAGAAAATGTGGTACACTTACACAATGGAGTATTACTCAGCTATTAAAAACAATAACTTCATGATATTCACAGGCAAATGGATGGAACTAGAAAATATTATCCTGAGTGAGGTAACCCAATCACAAAAGAACACACATGGTATGCATTCACTGATAAGTGGATATTAGCCCAAAGCTCAGAATACCTAAGATATAATTCACAGACCACATGAAGCTCAAGAAGAAGGAAGACCAAAGTGTGGATGCTTTGGTCCTTCTTAGAAAGGGGAACAAAATACTCATGGAAGAAAATATGGAGACAAAGTGTGGAGCAGAGACTGAAGTAAAGGCCATCCAGTGACTGCCCCACCTGGGGATCCATCCCATATACAGACACCAAACCCAGACACTATTGTGTATGCCAAGAAGTACATGCTGACAGGAGCCTGATATAGCTGTCTCCTGAGAGGCTCTGGCAGAGCCTGGCAAATACAGAGGCAGATGCTCACAGCCAAACATTGGACTGAGTATGGGATTCCCAATGGAGGAGTTAGAGAAAGGACTGAAGGAGCTGAAGGGGTTTGCAATCCCACAGGAAGAACAACAATATCAACCAACAAGACCCCCCCCCCCAGAGCTCCCATGGACTAAACCACCAACCAAAGAGTACACAAGGAGGGACCCATGGCTCCAGCTGCGTAAGTAGCAGAGGATGGCCTTGTTGGACATCAACGGGAGGAGAGGCCCTTGGTCCTGTGAAGGCTCAATTCCCCAATGTAGGGGAATGCCAGGACGGGAAGGCAGGAGTCTGTTGGTGGGTGGGGTAACACCCTCATAGCAACAGGGGGAGGGGGAATGGGCAGAGGGTTTTGGGGGAGGACCAGAAAAGGAGATAACATTTGAAATGTAGATAGAGAAAATACTCAATTAAAAAACCACTAAACTGGCAGTGGTGGCGCACGCCTTTAATCCCAGCACTCGGGAGGCAGAGGCAGGCGGATTTCTGAGTTCGAGGCCAGCCTGATCTATAGAGTGAGTTCCAGGACAGCCAGGGCTACACAGAGAAACCCTGTCTCGAAAAACCAAACAAACAAACAAAAAAAAACAAAACAAACAAAAAAAAAACCCCAAAAAAACCAAAACACTAAACTGAAACCAAATATCTCTCTCTCTCTCTCTCTCTCTCTCTCTCTCTCTCTCTCTCTCTCTCTCACACACACACACACACACACACACACACACAGACACAGAAAGAGAGAGAGGGAGGGAGGGAGGGAGGGAGGGAGAGAGAGAGAGAGAGAGAGACCAAAAACAAAAAACAAAACCAAAATGTGAATTTTAATTATATGGTGGTCAACTATTCCCAGAAATGAGACCTGTCCTAGAGTGGTTGATAGGCCCAGTGTTGCTTTATTGGAGAAAAATATGTAGTGATAAAAACAAACAACAACAACAAAAATCCTCCTAATGGTGGTTCTGCCTTGTTCAGCTACCAACCAACATAGAGGCATCCTCCTGTAGCAGATGGGAACAAATACAGAAATCTACAGTCAGACATCACACAGAGAGTGAGAAGCCTTGGCAAACTCTGCCCTAAAAGGGATATCTCCATCAAATCTCTCCCCTCAGAGGTCAGGGAACCCTGAGGAAGAAGAGATGGAGAGAGTATAAAAGGCAGAGGGGATGGTGGACACCAAGGGAGTAACATGAGTCTCATACAGTCTCACAGAGACTGTAGCAGCGTGCACTGGAACTGCACGGGAGTGACCAGGTCCTCTGTGCATGTATAATGGCTTCCAGTTTAACGTTTTTATGGGATTCCTGAGAATGCAAATAAGTGAGTCTCTATTCTGGTGTCTTATTGCCAGTTCTTTTTCTTCTGTTGGTTCGTCTTGCCCAACTTTGATGTGTTCTTTTTTGTTTTATCTTATATTTTATTTGGTTATATTTTCTAAAATGAATGAATGGGTGAAAGAATGAACAAATGAATGAATGAATAAAAAAAAAAGTATCTGTTAGTGTAAATGTTAATGACTGAATTGTCACTTATATCTGCTGGGAGAGGGAAAATCAGTTTTCTCCAGTAAAGTTAAAAATATATTAAAATAAAAAAATATATCCATGCATACAAACATACATAGAACTACAATACACTCTAGCAAGCACTAACCTGGGTATTTACCCAAAGGCAATGGACTGAACACTGGTAAGAATACTGCATTCCTGTATTTATTGCAGCACTATTCACAATTGTCAACATACAAAAGCAACTTAAATGTTAATAAATTGATAAATGCATAAGAAAATGCAACACAGACAAAAACAGAGGAATAATAGTTATTGTTTTGAAAGGGGAATCTGCCGGAAGACATTATGGTAAGTAAAATAACCCAGATTCAGAAAGAAAATATTGCATGATATCCCGTAATGTGGGATTAGGAAACTTTTTCAAATAAATTAGGATAATGAAAATGGTTCCAGCAGTCTGGGTAGGTGGTGAGGGCCATGGGGAGTTTCAGGCAAATAGCAAGTAGTGCATGTGTACAGTGAGCAGTTATCTTCTGGTGTACAACATGAGAACTAACATCAATAAGGTCACATTAGTGACTTTTATTTGTCAAAAAATCAACTTTAGCGGTCATTGTCACACAAAAAAGTAAAATGTTGACTGTTAGTTGCTTGGCTGTGGTCATCCTGTTTCTGTTTATAAGTGTCTGGTTGCATCATGCTGCACACTTCAAACCCAGTAACATTGCCTTTCTTAAAAAATATTTTTCCATTTGAGAAAACATGAAGTTCAAAGCAGTCTTTTCTGTTGAATGTTGTTTTCAAGTTATGAAGGATGCAAGGCTATTAAACCGAGCAGCAATATGAAAGGAAAAAGCCCCACTAAGTACCAGCCCTCTGAATAGGAGTGTCACTCAAAGCAAGTAGGACAAGAAGTAGACCTTGATTTCTCTTCCAAATCGGTATCTGCCAGAAAGAAAATATCACTGACTTTTTCTCAGATTTAAAAAAAATAATACTACCACTGTATTTTAGCAGGGCTTTACTGTGAAAGGCTTCTAGTTGTTTTTCTTACTGCTTAAGATGCACTGTCTTTACTTTGTTCCTACTTTAACTACATAGCATTGCTGAAATGGTTAATGAATTACAATGACATATGGCTTTACACGGTATGTAAAGCTTGCTATGGTGTTACCATGCAACTTAGGAAAAACCTCAACTTCAAGAAGTTATTGTGTGCTTCACTGATACTAATTTTTTTCTATTTGTATATTCTTTATTTTATGGGTTGCCATATACATAATATATAGATATTACAAATGGCAAAGCCCCTAAGTCCATATCTAGTGAATGAACTGACTGTTCTTTGAAACACTAAAATATTTTGCTTTTGTAGGTGAGCCTCATGAGAATATTTGGTGTTTCTACTTACAACTTCATGTTAAGAAAAAAAAAAAAAGGAATTTCCTAGCAGATTCGAGACAAATTACACAACTTTCACTGTACTTATATAATGGTGGTTATGCCTTGTGAGTTTTTAATTTGCAGTTTTAGAGTTTACCAACTAGTACGCATTTTTATTTTATCAAAAATAAGCATCTGGCAGCAGCTGTGTCAGCATCAGCTGTGAGAGTGACCCCTACTCTACCTCAGGAAAGCCTGCCCACTGAAGGGAGAGCTTTGGGGTTAGTCTTGCAAATGGCTCTTTTCAGTTCAAAGAACATGGGGAATTCAAAGTCTGTAGGCTGGGTGGATTAAAAAAGTATGGCAAACCCTTCTTAGCTGAAGGCATTGAATGAGACTTAATATTTCATTTCCATGCTCAAAATAATCCATGTCTTTTCCAGACATGCATGGCCAATGGTGTGTTGTGTGTTTGTGAGTGTGTATATATGCATGTGCATGTCTGTGTGTGTATGTGTGTGTGTATGTGCATGTGTGTGTACCTGTGTGTGTGTGAATGCGCATGTACTTGTGTGTGTTTGTGCACATGTATATGTAGGTTTATGTGCATGTGTGTGTGCCTATGCATGTGTATGTGGGGCTTTTGCATGTGTGTGTATGCATGCACATGTGTGCATGTACATGTTGGAATTTGAACCTGTGGGACATCAAGTAGTAGATGATCTCTTGCTATTTTACTGCACTTGATCTTGGCTTATAAGTCACTTGGTTTTCAGACAAGAAATGAATAAATGGCACATTTGAGTTGAGTAATGAGACATTAATAAAAAAGATTATTGGCAAAGGAAAGGGCAAGGTGAATACAAAACACAATGGACAGAATCAGTAAAAACCTGAAGCTACTGCAGATGCCCATCCAAATGTGTGATGGGGTAGTCGCTGTGCTGCCCAGACGAGAGATGAGTACTAGGTAGGAACTGCAGGCTTCAGAACAGATGGAGTGGCCAGTCTAAAGCCTGCTCGGAACTGCAGACTTCAGAACAGATGGAGTGGCCAGTCTAAAGACTGCTCGGAACTACAGACTTCAGAACAGATGGAGTGGCCAGTCTAAAGACTGCTCTTTTTCTGAAGGAAAATGGAAGAGCAGTGGATCTAGGAGGAAAACACAGAAGTTTAATTTTTAACAGTTGCCTCCAAAATCCACTCTCTGCAGCAGGTTCTATAAAAAGAAGAAACTGTTCATGCTCCTCCAGCTGACAGCAAACTACTTCTCATAGATAGATAGATAGATAGATAGATAGATAGATAGATAGATAGATAGATAGATAGATAGATAGATAGAGATACAGATATATAGATGGAGATATCAATAAATATATCAAAAGCAATATATATTTTTCAGTAGTGATCTTAAATTTTCTCTTATTTTTATCTAAAATAATAAACACTTTACTTGATCAATCCTACTCCTCCCCCTCCTCTCTCCCATTTATCATCCACAATTCTGGGTTTTATCAAAAATTATTTTTCAAGTATATCTTGAGACATGGTCCCACTATTTATCTCAAGCTAGCCCTAAACTTATAATTTTCCTACTCCTGAGCTTCCTGAGTGCTGGGATTACAGATGTGTGTAACTACATCCAGCTGCATATTTAGTGTGTTCTCCATATATTCTATATATTAATTAATTTTTGGAAAACTTATACAGTATGTTCTGATCACCATTTCCCTTCCCCCATCTCTTCCCAAATATACCCCCACCTCTTCACTCACCTGACTCCATGACTTCTTTCTCTATCTCTTTAGAGAACAGAGGCAAATAAAAAAATTTAAAGAAATAAAAAAGGAAAAAACATAAGAAATATACACACAAAGACAGACACACACAAAATAAACCCCATAAAAATGCAAACTCAGAAACTATAATATTCAAGCAAATGACCAGTAGTATTTTTTAAATGCCCAAAGCACTATGAGACCAAAATAATCTACAGCAATATCATTGAGTTCCATTTGTGTTGGCAATATTCTCTTGGTCATTTAATGTGGTTTATATACTCAAAACTAATTTCTCATTTGCAAGTGGTTATCAATGGGAGATAGTATCTTCATTAGGGAAGGGAGTTCATTTCCACTTCTCCATCTCAGTTTTTGGACGCCATCTGTCATGAACTTGTACAGTTCCTGTGTATGTTGCCACAGCCTCTGTAAGTTCACATGTGTGTCTGTCCTGTTGTGTCTAGAAGATATTATTTCCTTAGAGTCATTTATTTTTTCTGGCTCTTAAAATATTTCTGCCCCCTCTTCTGCATAGTTCCCTGAGCTCTGTGAGGAGGGGTTTGATGAAGACATGCCATTTAAGACTGAGTGCCCTGAAGTCTCATGCTACATAGTGTCTATTTGTGTGTCTCTGTATTTTTTCCCATTTACTAAAAAAGTAAGCTTCTCTGATGATGGATGAGCCACTGATCTGTGAGTAAAGCAGAATGTCATTAGAGCTCACTTTATCTTCCCTTAGCAGAACATTAGTATTTGGTTTTCCCCTAGCCCCATGGCCTACAAAGTCTCAGGTTCTTGGCCACATGAACAACGTCAGACATGGGCTCCATCTTGTAGAATGAGCCTGAAATCCACTCAGATAGTAGTTGGTTACTCCAAACCATTTGTGCCACAATTTTACTGTCTTATGTAGGCAGATCATCATTATTGATTGTATGGTTCCTGCTTGGGTTGGTAGTTACCTTTCTCCTCTGCTAGCATGCAGAATATCTTCTAGTTCTGTGAACACTAGTACATGAAGGATGGGGGGCTTTAGTTTGGCAGCAGCTTGACTTTGCTGTGTTCAATGAAATATGTAAGTCTTATTATCGGCAATAGGTCCTTGACATCAGGTTGTAAGGAGACCAACCATTAGATTTGGCATTGTCCTGAGATGCTTAGAGGTCTCTATGGAATCTCCTGGTCAACAACTTGATTAGCTATAAACCATGACAAATACTGAAAGCTTCATTTGGTGAATAGAGATGTCCAGTGGAGGAATTGTCTCCTCAGTTATTTGATGACTTTATTTAGATGTCTTTCATGTCTGTATATATTTTAAGAAATTTCTATAGTAGGCTTCCATATGATCCCTCAAATGGTCATAACATTAGTTGTCCTTCCCCATATTCCTGCCCTTACGTCTCTCTTCCCCAGTTTTATCCTCCTTTTCCACTCTCCCCATCCCCCCACCTCTCCATAATATCTATTCTATTTCACCTTCCTTGGGAGATAGTTCCATTCCCAATAGTCCTTGGATTTATACCAAATTCTTTAATTATATACATGTTAGCATGCCTATCACAGACCAAAAAGCTAACATCCATATGTTAGAGAATAAATACATTTGTCTTTTAGTGTCTGGATTACCTCACTCACAATGATTTTTTTCAAGAGCCATCTACTAAGTTTAGGGCAGGAGGAGAAATGGAGATAATAATTGGTAAGAGCATGCCTTTCCAGGCAGAGATTTCTGCACCCAGCAATTGTGCCTAGAGGCAAGTTCTAAAATTAATAAAGCTGTCTGTGTATTCTTTATCTGCAGATTCTAGGGTCTCAGACATGGGATGGTAATGCAACCCCTCCCAGAGCAAAGGTGGGTAAGAAAGATAAGCTGGGCCAGGGATGGTGGTACTGATCCCAGAGCTAAGCCAGGTTGGACAAAAGGCAGTCAGAGCATGGGCCGTGGTCCCGGGCAAAAGGCAGTTGCATGCCTTTAAAACTACACACAACAACTAGGCATTAGCCCACCCTTTTGAGCAGATCTGTGCAGACCTATAAAGATGTACTATGTTGTAGGGATGCTATATAGACAAATAGACAATAATTCTATAGAATTTCTGATTTGTTTTCAAATAATTTTAGGAAAAAAGTTTTTAGAGATGGTCTTAGTTGCTAGAAAGTTGTAACAAAGTTACAATAAAGAATAGAATGTGCCCACTCCTCAGAATAATAAGTAAAGGCTGCATAATAAGAAATACAATGAGCTTTCATAACCACACTAAAAAGAGAAATAGACTTCAGACAATTTTGTGTTCTAGGAAAAACATTTAGGGCTTAGGATAAAGTCACAGGTGTGCACTATGATAAGGCGAGGCCATGTAAACACTGTTGCTTTGAACTTTTAATGAGTATATTATAATGAAACACTGCTTTGAACTTAATATCAACATCCTTCTGTAACTCCCATTTTATGTAACATTTTATCTCTGAGGTAGTTTTCTAAAGAACTTTCTGTCTAAGAAGGTATTAAAAGACCAGCAAATAAGAATAAAAGTGGTTGAATGGTTTGGCTTGGGAGACTGCCCCATGCATCCATCTATCCATCCATCCATCCATCCATCCATCCATCCATCTATCCATCCAAATGTGTATGTTTGTTTGTATATATGTTTGTGTGTAGGTTTTTTGTGTATATGTGTCAGCATGCATGAATACTTGTGGAGTTGATTATGACATACAGTTGGGTCAGGTCAGAGTTTGGGTGTATGAAGGATTCAACGTATATGTGTCTGTGCATATTTGCCTGTACACAGCATCTTAATTCTTTTCCTTTCCTTCCTCTCTGTTTCACAAAGAGTTAACCAGCTAGGCCAGCAAAGGGCTTCTGGCTACCTGGCCAGAAAAAGGAGTACTAGCAATAAATCCTTTCACTTAATTCCTTGCTGCTAAATAGTATGTGTTAATTGCCAGACATTAGTGCTTATTAAAGCACAAGTTACAAAGAGTTAAGTTTGTAGCACTTAATGAAGCACACAACAGTAAGAAAGAGTTACATTTCCCTAGCGCTTATTTAAGCATAAAGATTTAGGTAACGCACAGAGAGTTTTATTATTTAATAAAGCACAGAGTTAGAAAGAAAAGAAGCCAGTGTTTTTAAACCATAGAATAAGCAAGAAAGTTTTTAGAATCTTTTAGACATTATCAGCAGGCATTCGGTATAGTTAGCTAGTAGGTCAGAGACCATCAATCTTTAAAATTACATCTGGAGACTCTCAGTCTTTAGAGCAATGTCCAACGCTGTGTCCCATTACAGGCTGGGCAGGCTCCTGGCATCAATGATTTCTGGCTATTATGAATAGAGCAAGAATGAACGTGGATGAGCAAGTGTCCTATAGTACCATGTAGAGTACCATGTAGCGCCCTCTGAGTATGAACCTAAGACTCATACAGCTGGATCTTAAGCAGATCTGTTCTGTTTTCTGAGGAAACTCCACACTGATTTCCATGGTGGTTGCATATGTTTGTGCTAAGTGTTCCCCTTCCCCACATCCTCACCAGCATGAGCTGCCGTTTGTTTTATTGATCTTAGCTATTCTAAAGATGTAAGATGAAATATCAAAGTAGTCTTGAAGTGCAT
This sequence comes from Uromys caudimaculatus, assembly GCA_028551405.1. NCBI lineage: Eukaryota > Metazoa > Chordata > Mammalia > Rodentia > Muridae > Uromys > Uromys caudimaculatus. Next base: position 16,337,910 of record CM052720.1, read on the forward strand.
TTCCCTGATGACTAAGTATCACCTAACTATCTTGACTGGCCAGCTCCCAATAATGATGCAGAGATCTTTTATTGTTAATTAATGCTTAGGCCTTATAGCTTAGGTTTGTTCCCAACTAGCTGATATAATAATAACCTATTTACACTAATCCATCTTTGCCATATGACCTATTACCTCTAATTCAATCTCCATAGATCTGATTTCCTCCTGGTCCGGCTGGCGAATACCCCACACCTCATTCTTTCCCAGAGTTCCTGTCTCTGCCCGGAAGTCCTGTCTTCCATTTCCTGCCTAGCTATAGGCAGTCAGATTTTAATTAAAGCCAACCAGATAATGGTTTAGGCAGGAGAGGAAGGACAGAGACACACCTTCACACAGATTATCCCAACAACTAAGAATGTTGAACTTATCTTTAAATGTTCCTGTGTCTCTTGGCCAATGTGTTTCATTATTTGAGAACTCTTTAGTTCTGTACCTCATTTTTTTTCATATAATTATTTTAATTTTATTTTTTATGGATTCATTTACATCCTACTCACTGCCCCTTTCCCTGTCACCTCTCTCAGAATCCTTCTCCCATCTCCCCATTCCCTTCTCCTCTGAGTGGGTGGGGGCCCCTTGGGTCGTTGCGAGACTAGATGACTCTTCTCTCACTGAGGCCAGACAATGCACCCAGCTAGAAGAACATGTCCCATGCTATATCCCATTTTTATTTGGGTTGTTTGCTTGATGTCCAGGATTTTTGGTGGCAGTGGTGGTGGTTATGGCGGTTGTGGTGGTGGTAGTGGTCTTTATTTATTTTAGATTAATAATACTCTATTTGATTTGTTGGAAAAGATCTTTTCCCATTTTGTAGCATGCAACTTTGTCTGAATGATGGTTTCCTCTGGGGGTGGGGGAAAAAGCTTCTCAGCATCATGTGGTCCTGTTTATTAATTTTTGATCTTACTGTTCAGAAAGCCTTTTACTGTGCTAATAGGTTCAAGACTATTCCTCACTTTCTCTTCTATTAGATTCAAACTTGTGTGTGTGTGTGTGTGTGTGTGTGTGTATAATTCATATACAAAACTGCATTATATTACCCATAATCTCTGCACTTCAGAATACACTTCATATAAACTCCTATATCACACAAAGATGGAAAGTACAGGACTAGTCACTGAAGCATATTTCGAAATAGCAAATACTTACAAAAGCTAAATATATTTTACTTATTCACTTTATATCCTACTCACTGCCCCTCTCCCTGTGGATCCTCCCACAACCCTTCTCCCATCCAACACTCCGTTCTCCTCTGAGTGAGTAGAGGCCCCTTGGGCCCCCCCACACACACCCTGGCACTTCAAGTTTCTGCAAGACTAGGCACTTCCTCTCCCACTGAGGCCACTGCTTTAACACAGGTTGTGATAGAATATCAGACTACTTTTAACAGAATGCAAATCACATAATTAATTTCCTTTAAATGTGTTAATTTTTAAACAGCAGGTTGCAGAGCAGTTTATAGAATATGTGGTCGTTTGGAGTTTTTCACTGCTAAGGTTCTTTGCTTGAGGGAAAGTATCACTGAGTATCCCCATATGGTCTAGAACTCACTATGTAGACTGAACATTCAGCAAAACCTCAGAAAATGCACAAAAAGAGACAGGTATGGCAGCCCTCAGAAAGAAGTTGCAGACTATGATGGTTTGTATATGTTTGGCCCAGGGAGTAGCATTTGTTAAGAGGTATGCCTTGTTGGAGTAGGTGTGTCACTGTGGGCATGGGCTATAATACCCTCATCCTAGCTGCCTGGAAGCCAGTCTTCTCCTAGCTGCCTTCAGAACAAGAGGCAGAACTCTTAGCTCCTCCAGCACCATGTCTGCCTAGATGCTGCCATACTCCCACCTTGATAATAATGGACTGAACCTCTGAACTTGTAAGCCAGTCCCAATTAAATGTTGTCCTTTATAAGCGTTGCCTTGGCCATGGTGTGTAGGCAAATTTTTTTGCAACCTACTTTTAATAAGGGTTCAATATCTCCTCTGGCCCACCACCCAGCAGAGGTAATGGAAGAGAAAAGTATTAGGATATGGGGGAAGTGGACTTGTTCAGCAATAGTTCTTTGGGAGCAAGCTCAATCTTCTTTCTTAACAGTTCAGTCCGATAGCACCAAATAGAACTCAGCAGCTGCAGACCAGTCCTTTAGGAAGGCAGACACCAGGCATGAACCAGCAGCTACAGTTTAATCCTTAAGAAACCATAAGGCTCACCAATCAACCTGATGAGAGGCCATGGAAGTAGCAAGCTACTGCAGGAACCTCACAAGCAGTTCTTTGGCATGTTTGGCTATGTAAAGCAAATCAATACATACCTGTCGTTAGTGAAGAATGGTGAGGCGGAGCAAATCAAAGCTCATTGCTCCTTTCCCACTGTCTGTGGGGTCATATTTATACTCTTTCATCATGGGTCCTTTTGTGTGTCAGCTCCAGCAAACCGTCCTTTCACCTGTGTCTGCTTCAGGAAAACAATCTTTTTTTTTTCTCTTCAAAGAGTAGCTTTATTGCGTTCAGGTGAAAACTATCCATTAGATTTAGCAAAAACAAAACAAAAACAAAAACAAAAAGAACAACCAAACCAAAAAAAAAAAAAAAAAAAGAGCAACAACAAAAACCTGTCAGAGACCTTTGAATGAGATCTCAGCTTATTGTGAAATATTTTTTTCTTTATCTAGTTGTCTGAGGTTAGAATATAATCTGTTAAACATAAAATACTTACTTTTTTTTGCTTAGTGCATTCTAATGGTAATTACATTCCCATTGACAAATTGATAACTTTTTACTGATTGATACTCTCTAGCCAAAGGTTGGTAAACTCTCAGTTGTCTTTGTGAGTACAGAGTATCAATGGGAAGACTTGAAGTTATGAATAAGTTTGGTAAGCTTATCTATTTTTTTTAAATTGTGCATAAAATTTTATCTAGTAAACTTATTTCTAGGAATTTATGTTGACAAAAATATGTATGTACTGTGGGATATCTATCACAGTATTATATATAATGCTGAATTATGAGAAACATGCCAAAATTAAAGACAGAAGTAATAATTTATGAAATTACTTGTAGATATTTCTATAATAATTAAAATGCTATTTTCTAGGCTAAAACTTTAGAAGCCAATATTATCATCATCTTATAATTTCACATTATAAATATGATTAAAATAAATTAACTCACTTTGTAAAAAAATTATGCAATTGGAAATTATTACTAACAGATCAACTCTTATAGTTTTATAGGCCATTCATTTTTTCTCCTTTGAAATGACAAAGTTGACTACAGTCAAAATAACACACAACCTAATCTCATAAATCACACATTTAAAACATTCTTTCATGTGTCTGCTTTAGCTAGACATCCTTTCACCTGTGTGCCCCTCAGCAAAACATCATTTAACATAACTAACTTTCCAAAGAAACTAGAAGTTTCCACTTCAATGGTGTCTGTTCACAGCACCAAAACCCTAACTAAGACCAAGGATGAGTGGAGATATATTTGACACTCTGTGCTCTTTTCGAACTTGTATTGTCATCCATGTTAATAAATGTCACCTTGAAAGATTAAAGGATTAATTATAATCTGGCTCTGACATGATAAAAAACTTGAGGTTCTTGCTCTCTTACTTTACAACAATGAAAGCTAAAAACTAAAAAAAAAAATTAAAAAAAAACCACGAAAGAAAAACAAATGCCAGTTATTTTTCTTGTAACTATAAGAAAGTTGGGGGCACCGAGCAAATCACTGTCACCAAAGGTAGATTAACTACTGAATAGAGAAAAATAACAAGCAAGGTCAGTTCACCTGAAACCATAGTTGATGGTACCAAAATTGGTATTTAAATGATAGCTTTGATAAGCTTCTGGAAGTGGGGTGTGGACCACTATGAGCATTAAAGACCTGAGGGCTGTGGTTTTAGAGAGTCCCACATTGAGTGCCAGAAGTTTTACTAAATTCTCACAGGAAGGAACAACAACAACAACAAAAAAAAACCATTTCAATTTTACTGCATACTACAAGATTTTATCATTCGGTGAGTACATACAAAAAACAGTCTGCCTTCTTGGACAAATGGTCCTGTTAGTGTTTATTATCATTTTCCTTGCTCTGAAATCTGCTTTATGTGGAACCTATAGCTTTCTTCTATATATTTCTGCCTTCGAGTTAGCAATTGCTCTCTTGGAAATATTAAATTATATGCATAGGGACCTAATTCCGTCTAAACCTAAATCGTGAAAAGGCTCTATTTACTTTCTCAGATCCTTAGAGGATAAAACATAAATCTTCCTTTGGAATTTCAGAGGAAATATGTCAACCCACAATAGGCTCCCAGTCAGCTAATTTGGTTAGTAAAATGAAAATGGCCAATATCATTAAGGACAGCGAATAGAGAGAAAATTTATATGGTTCTGTATATTCATGAAGAAAGAGTATCAAAATTCGGTCTTATTAATTTTTTTAAAAATTTCAGCAAATTTAGAATAAATGAAAAATTATTTGACTCGATAAAGAATACCTCTAAAACCATATAAACCACAGCTGTTATAGTTAATGGTGAGTGACTGAGAGGACGCTGTGGGGTTCTCTCTCACCACTCAAATGCAACACTATAGTTGGCATCCTAGCTATTTTAACAGGCATGAAAATGAAGTAAATTTTGTGTAGATTGAGAAGGAAGTAATAAAACTCATGTTTGCAGATGACAGGCTGAATGTTTTTTAAATGTCTCAGGATCAACCTTCATCTATAACTAAAAAACACGTATTGGTTGCATGCCACATGGCATAAATCAATTGTTTTCCAGTGTACCAGCAATGAAGGACTGGAATTTGAAATAAATTAAAAGAAAAACAGGTATCATTCTTATATGAGAGAGAAAAGGAGAGGGAGAGAGAGAAGAATATGATAAACCTAATAAAGTATTAAAATCTATATGATAGAAAACAGGTAAAAGAAATCAAACCGGAGCAATTGCTTGTGATAATTATTAACATATCAGTTTTCCTAACTTGGTTTACAGATTTTGATCTAAATAACAATACAGTCTTCAAAAGGAATATTTCATATGCTGCACTCTGTGGACGCCCTTCAGCATCTTGGCCGTTCACTTACTTCATATCTCCTATTTAAGTAATCTTTGCTCTCCTCTACCTCTCCAGCCCACAAAAACTCCCAACAGGTATTACTATTTTATGTCCCACTCACCCATCCTATATTTTATCTCTCCCATAACCAAACCCCTGTTCTCTCACACATTCTCTTACCACCAATCAAATACACCTAAGGGCTCAGTCCAAGTAATTCCATGCCCATTATAGATTGTATCCACAGTTGAATATGCTAAAGACAAAAAAAAAAAAAAAAAAAAAGTCTTCCTAAATCCACAATCCTATATTACACAAGCTCAAAAAAAGTACTTAATGGTGGGCTGGGAAGAAAACTAAGTTGTCAAGTGCTTGCCTAAGCACCAAAAGAGCCCTTGGGTTTCACCTCTATTATATCATATGTGTGTGTGTGCACATGCACACACACACACACACTTTTTTCTGTTAGCTCTTAATATTTTATGTGCCATACAGAAATATTTGGTCATTAAAAATAAACAAATGCAGAGGACTCTATCATGGGTAGATGGGTACCCATGGAGATTTAAGTTAGATATGGCTAAGACCTACAAAATGGCTTTGATGTAGACAGTCCAGCTGCTCAGTAAGCCATAGACAAGTGGCATATGCTCACTCTACTTCCGTAGCAGCACATGCTATGAAATAAATGCACAGGAAGCAAAAGCAAGAATTGCTCTTCCTCCACTTAAGCAAAATCTCACTCCATGGAAAGGACACAGTGGCGTAGTAGTAGAGTGGAGTGAGGGGACAGTGCTGTCAGGAGTTGGGGACCATAGAGTTCCAAGTCTACATAGTGGAAGAAGCTGGGCCCTCAGTGGTGGTGGCCAGCCCACACAGGGACAACCTGACACTGAACCCCCATCAGTGCAAGCCTGTGTTGACTTCTGCATATAGATATATAATTTGTGTCTAATGTTAGAAAGAGGAATTGTTTAACAAGACAAAGGAAAGGAAATCTGAAGGCCCTTTGTTTCATGAAAAGGAGAGGCCACATACCCGCGTAAGAAGAAAGTACCTTCTAGCAGAGAGGGTTACAGAAGTTACGGATGCTTCAGGGTCAACAATATGTTAATGTGTCTGAAGCCAAATATCCACACAGAGAATTGTCAGAAGTCTGAAAATCAGATGCAGGCCTGGAGTATGTGCTTTGAAATCACAAACTTGCATTACTCTTGGATTAGAGCTCCTTGCATACTTTTGCAAAGTTTGATAAAATTTGGCTTGATCCAGTTCCATCCATTCCCATTTATCTATATTTCATCCTTACAATGGAAGGATTCCATAGTTTTAAAACAGGCTGGTATGACCCTTAGTGCCATTTATATAATCACTGACCTCTGCTCTTAGTATCTAAAAGATGTCAGCCTATTTCTTATTTGCAGAGCAACATATAATCACGACAGAATATTCATCTTAAAGTTTTATGAATTACAAATTTTGTTAATAAAACTCAAGAATAAGATGAATGTTAAGAGTTTCTTTTTGTTGTCACTGTTGTTGTTGTTAGAAGCAATATCAGAATTCTCTTTGTATGTTTTGTGGACATCTGCCTGCTTTTTTCTGATGGAGTAGCTAGTGCAGCAAAAGCGTACATTTGAATTAAAAAACAAAAGCTACCCAGAACGCCAGCCACTGAGGAATAGAATGGTCCTTGAGATTAGCATGGTTCTTTTGTTTTTGCTGAAAGGCCAGCTTTAGGCGAATGTTACCTAACCTGGCACCTTAATCCTTTCTGGGCCACTCTTAAAGTCAGCCTTCTTGTTGGCTTGAATTAGACCATGGTAACAAAAACAAAGGCTTTTCTCTAGAGCTCCCAGGGATGAGTTCTGTGACAAGGCTAACCAGGTAATTCTGTGTTTTGTCTGCCAAGGTTTCCTTCTGACACCAGCAATCAGGATGCAATTAACTCAAGGGATGGATGCTGTTTCCTTTCCTAAGTGCAGCATTCATTTATTAAAACATGAATAAGCCTTTCCAATTCTGTTTAGGTTTTGTTGCCTTTAAATCCTCAACCTTTAGCTGCAAACAAAAGCAGAAGACATGAACAAAAGAGAAAGAAGAATGTCATCAGAAGAAAAACTTCTAAATAGGATCAATACAATGCAGTTTATGCTTTCTCTACCTCCCACTTTGTATAAAAAATAAATTATTTTGATTATTTAACCCTCTTCTATTCGTGTGACTATTTGATGAATTGGGTTTTAATTTTACAATCTTTCTGGTTTTGTCCCACTGATTACTATCCTCCCCATCTGTATTTTAAATTAATTTTCACCTTTTATTATTCTATTATACTTTGCTTTATTATTCTTTTTCTTGTTACCTAACATATCTTTCTTCAGAGATTGAAAAATCCCAGAGCAAAGAACTGGAACTTTATGACACATGAGGAATGAATCCTCGATCCATGTGCCACGATCATAGTATGGAGAGGCACATCTGCGTTAAAGCCATGTTTTCCAAGAATGTGTAAAAGCTTGGGGAATTTTATGATATAATATTTTAAAGCAAAATCAAACAAAACACTAGAAAACATTTCTTAAAGCTCTCCATTTCATTAAACTTGTGTGTGTATGCCAACTCTGCCTGAGAAATATCTTTTTAGATTTATTTTCATTTCAGGTGTTTGTGTGAGTTCCTGCATATGTGCACAGCATGCATGCATACCTTGTACCCTTGGAGGCCAGCGAAGGGTGTCAGATCCCTGGGAACTGGATTTATAGGTGCTCTTAGTTTTCATGTGGGTAATGGAAACACAACCTGGATCCCCTGAAAGAGCACCCAGTGCTTTCTCAGCCATACAGCCATCTTACCAGCCCCCTAAAATAGTTGCATTCAAGTGACTCATTTATTTCAAAATTGCAGAAGGTTGCGCATTTCTTTATCAGATGTGTGGACAATGTTTTTGGAAATATTTGGGGATTTTGGGGGTGAATCCCTGCTGCACTCAATACATATCTGCTGCATTTAATATTATAGAAGTCAGAGTCCCTCATTATTCCCTCAAATAGTTGATGTGATAACCTCTTCTGCTACTCAGGTTCTCTCACCTATGAATTTTCCCATTTGATGTGGAGCCACTAATGTGCAAGACACTAAGGCAGAGACTTAGCATACGCCAAAAATGGGTGCTCATCCTCCAGAAGAAACCAGAACAAAGTAGGCTCACTATGTAAACAGTCACCATGACTGTTAAGGGTTACAAGAAGATACAAAACTCCTATTAGTCAAGAGGGAACCACCAGGGAGAACAGAAAAATAGGACATTCCATTCAAAATATTTCATAGGCTCTCCAAGATCTTGCAAACATCAGGCTGGTACTCAATGAAAATTACTCCATATACCATGCAAACTCGCACTATCATTTCCCCTGAGTATTTGCCTGCATCTCCAGCCATGCAGCCTGCTTTCCATGAACACTCTTGACTTTTCTCTGATATTGTGTTTGTCAGATTATGCACTTAATGTGGAGCTTGAGAAATAAAGCGTGGCATATGGCCTTCCACACAGGGCCTTACCATCAGTTGCAAACCAAAAGGAATACCAGACCCCTGAAGGCTGGTAACATCACATCCTTTTGGGGTTACCATTAGAGGAAGACTGGATACCCAGCAGGAACATCAAAGCAGTCCTGTGACAGGCCCAGAGGGCAGGGTGAGTGGTATATGGATTTACAGGCAACACAGGGAAGGCAGTTGTGTGACTGCCAGGCAGCAGCAGGGTCTCATATGACATTTCATTAGCTTCCTGTAGTAGATTAGCTGTAGAATCTTAGAACCATAAAATGTCTCTTGAAAAGTTAATTCCCAAGACAACGTGTTCTTTAAGGCTCTACCTGGATGCTTACTTAAAATACCTATAATCCAGCCGGGCAGTGGTGGCGCACACCTTTAATCCCAGCACTTGGGAGGCAGAAGCAGGTGGATTTCTGAGTTCGAGGCCAGCCTGGTCTACAGAGTGAGTTCCAGGACAGCCAGAGCTACACAGAGAAACCCTGTCTCTAAAAACGAAACAAAACAAAAATCTATAATCCATAGAGCCTTTACCCCTGCATTCTAGAAGTTTTTGTACAGTAAGATACTTTGCATACTACCAAAAGAGAAACATAATCACCAAACCAGCCACAGACCTCTTGTTCTATACTTGTGTCCTGCCTGCAACATCTGCTAGTGCAATAATGACACAACGCTTGTAGAAGCAACCAACCAATATCTGCTTTGACTTAAGACCCACTCCATAAAAAGGAAGCCCTACTCAACACTGCTTAGGTGATCAAGAACCAGACACTAGACAGTCTAAGGACCTAGAGTAAAACCAAGTACTAATGTTCTAAAACAAGATAAAACAATAAAACCATAGCAATAAAATGACATTCTGTTATTTTCATAGTTCAATGCCTTGCTTAGCCATCATCAGAGAAGCTTCCTCCTGCTGCACATGGGAACAAATACAGAGAACCACAGCCAAACACTATGCATGGAGAGACCTTAGAATGTTAAATGCTAAATGAGATGCCTCCATCAAATCCTTTCTCACAGGGCTCAGAGAAGCCCAAAGAAAAGGGACTGAAAGAGTGTAAGTGTCAAAGGGGATGGAGGACACCAAGAATACAATACCTTCTGAATCAACATGATCAGAGTTCATAGGAACTCACAGAGACTGGGGAAGTATGCACAGGGTCTGCAACAGTTCCTCTGCATAAATATTGTTACTTCCAGTTTAGTGTTTTTATGGGATTCCTGAGCGTGAGAATGAGTGGGTCTCTGATTCTTGTGCCTTCTCTTCAGCTCCATCCCTTCTGCTTGTCTTTGTCTAGCTCTGAGTGTTAGTTTTATCTTACTATATTTTATTTTATCTCGGTATTATCTCTTAGAAGCCTGTTTGTTTTCTAATGACAGAAAAAGAGTGGATGTGGATAGAAGGAAGAACTAAGAGGAGTAGAGGGAGGGAAATTATAGTCAGAATATATTATGTGAGAAAAAAAATCTATTGTCAATAAAAGGAAAACCACCATGATGCCTAATAACAATATTTTAAAACAGTCTGAACTCTTAAAAATATTCTTAGGATTCCATTTTTGTTGGTTGTGTGAATATAATTTTCTATTATTATTGATTGTCTTTAATAACCAATTAGGGGACTCATTACAGAGATAGGCTTCATTAATATATATTATATATTATATAACATAATAATAATAATCAAAGAAAAAGGGGCCATCAGTTTGAGAAGGAGGTGTAGGATATGGGAGAGCCTAGAGGAAGGAGACATGATAGGAGTTGGGGAGGAGAAGGAACTGGGGAAAAAGATGTAATTATATTTTAATTAAAAATATTTCTACAGCCATAGCAGTCAGAAGCAACTCCCTGTCCTTCATCTTTCTCTGCTGTCCTTTATATCTTTGTGCAAATGATCTCCACCACACTGGACTGCACACATCCTTATATCCTATTGACCTGTAAGTTCTTTGAAGCTCAGAATACATTGATATGCTGCTTACTTGTATCCTGCTCAGCACATCTTCTGTGAGAATGAATGTGGAGGCATTTCCTGAGTACGTGGGAGGAGACTATTGGGTGTGTAGTTTGGAACTGCTTGATTATACTAAACCAATTCACTGGAAGAACCCAATGGATAAAGATGTGTACTAAGGAGGCAGGGGAATCTCATGGAACTTAATTGCAGTGTGAGAGAATTATCTTTCCAGCCACTTGTCTCCTGCAGTCCTCTCAGCCAATGATGGGATGGCCTCAAGAGTCCAAGTGTCCATCTGTCCAACAGTCCTTTAAAGAGCCCACGGCTGCTTCTGCTCCTTTATCACTTAAGCTAACATGTAATACTAACTTTACATGATGCTGACTCTGGCCCCAATTCCAAATGTTCTTCTAAATCTAAGACCCATCACTATGACACCCCCAGTTTCTGTTAGCTCTTTATGTCCCCAAGAGAAGGAATATGATGTCATTGATTAGCCATAATCAGACTAAGCTAATAGAGACACAAATACGAAAGAGATGATTTTGATAAAAATGACTCATAACAATGAATTGTGAGGTAAGTTCAAGTTCCCTTGATGAGTACTTTATTCTTTTTAAACCTTTAATAATAAATAAGTTCAAAATAATATTTTTAAAATTTGCTCCTGCCTCAATCACTAGGTATTAGGTACGCTGGCCTGTGGATGATCTTATCAGGTACTTTTCTGTCTACTCTCATTGAGTGTTTCTAGAGGCCAGTGCATGCAGAAGGCATGGGTACTGCTCTAAAGACTTGACTCAAGGGACTCAATTAAAAGGCAATTTGGTCAAAACAAATAAGCAAAACAATAAGAGAATATGATCAAAATATATTACATGAAAATTTTTAAATTAAAATGCAGCTTAGTATTAACTTGTCAGTTTTATCTTTTCAAAAGCTAACTCTGTTTCAGTGATAATTTCTATATGGATAGTCTCAATGTTATTTACTTCTACTCTATTTACTATATGATATGTATAAGTCTATATATGTTTGCTCTATTTATATATATATAGTCTCTTAGTTAAATTATGGAACTTG
>CM052720.1:16350125-16397893 GCA_028551405.1 Uromys caudimaculatus
AACCATCAAGTAAAGAAAGAAAACGTGGCATATATACACAGTAGACTACTCTTCAGCTCTGAAAATGAATGAAATCCTGCCATTTGGAACAACATGAATGAACCTGACATTGTGTTCTGTAAGATAAGTCAGGTACAGAAAAAATAATCTGTTATTTCACTCTTGATTTCTAAAAAAAATTAAGGTGAACTCAAAGACCTAAAGAGTAAGTGGTCATTATCAGGGGTCTATAGAATTAGGAGACTAGAGATGTTGGTCCAAGGATGTGCAATTCTAATTAGATAGAATAAACTCAAGAGATTCGTTGTACAGAAGAGATTCTTGATGTCGATAGTTACTAACAATAGATTTTACACTTCAAACCTGCTGTGAGTAGATTTAAGTGTTCTCTCACAGGATTAAGTGTGTAAGATAATGCATATGTTAACTACTTTGAAGTAGACATTTGATAGATGAAATTATGATTTAAAATCTCACATTTGTCACTATACATCATATACATTTTATTTTCAATTTTATGAGAATTTTACAAGGTTGAGAAGATGGCTCAGTGAGCAAAGGCAATTACTCCAAAGCATGATGACTTGAGTTACATCCCTGAATCCCACATGGTAAAAAGAGAACTGAGCTCTGAGAGTTGACCTCTGGCCTCAGCATACATGTTAGGGCATATACATACACATAAATTAATTGACATAGTTATTTTTAAACATTTGAATTAGAAAGGACAGGCAAAAGTAACACATGCATCTCATAAAATTCTATTCGCACCATCGAAAGATATATGTACCCTGATCTCAGCTTCCTTCATACACACACACACACACACACACACACACACACACACACACAATCTATTTAGACAAAATAATTATACTCATTCATTCACTGCCTATTAAAAACTTTAGGACTAGAGAGATGTCTCAGTGGTACTGTGCAGGTCTAAGGATGTAAGTTCAGATAGCTAGCACCTATGCAAAAGCTGTGTGTGGCCACATGTGCCGAACTCCAGAGCTGAGCCTGGAGCAAGACAAGAGGATTTTGCTGGGAGATAGAATGTTTCATGTGTGCCTCTTGAGCCCATTAGATGTCTGGTCAAAAGCAAAGTCAAAATGCAGTGAGCTCCAAGTTCAATGAGAGTTCCTATACCAAGGGAAGATGCCTGATGCCCTGCACATACCCACAGGTATACACCTTGCACACATACACACACATACATACATATAACACACACACTATATATAGATGGATAGATAGATATAGATGATATAGATATAGATCATATACAATTATGTATAATGTTATATATAATATTTATTTTGTATATAGATTGAAGATTTATTATGCAAAAGTTTGAAATCTAATATCTACTCTAAGTTCAAAATTTTGTGAGCATTGACATGATATTACAATGGAAAATTGCACACCATGAAACTATCATGTGAAACTATCACAAACAAAATTTAACAATATATAAGTTAAGTTCAAGTTATATCTCCATATTGTAAATAAAATATAAACAATGCTCATGTTTAGAATTAATCCATTCCTTTATATCTCAAGTATTCCAAAATCTGGAAAAATAAATGTAAGAAATGTCTGAGATACTTTTAATCCCAAGCATCCTAGATAAGGGATACTTAGCATATACAAAAGATATAAGTCTTTACATATGTGTTGGGGGATAAAGGGCAGGGGTGGGTCTAATGATAGGGGAAAAGATAAGTCAGCAATTTAAAGTGTAGGAAAGGTCTCTGTTGATTAAGGGAGTCGGTCACATGGCATACCAAGGAACACAAACTGTACAGGAGTTGAGAATAGCCCCAATCAGTCAGCAATGTAGCAGGAACCCAAATAAATTGCAGTTTCTTCACCATACCATCCATAGAAGAACTCAGTCCTACATGGGACTATCATGTCCTCTGGTACTGTGAGCTAAGACATTAACCTGGCTACCAAACATCTGATTGGCATGTTGGCACTGTGAGCTACTGAGCATAATTACTTTGACAAGTTACATTTATAATAGAAAACTAATAAAGACTTTCAAGTTTGAGAATCATGATACTATGTGAATGAGATTAGTTCCAGCATGCAATCAGCAAGTGTTTTTATTTCCCTTCCATCTATTTCTTCTTTTTGGTTGCTATTCAACATGCACCCTTCTCTCTCCATCTGCAGACTGTTATAGGACTAACTTGGCCTTTCAATTTTCAGAAATGAGCAAATAACCCAAGGCTGGCTGAAAGGCATCTGTGTGCAGAGTTCCCTTGCAAGTACTTGGAAAGTGAAGAGAGTCCAAGGAGAAAGCCCCTGGGCAATGGGCTACCTCAAGCGACTACAATGGAGAGAGCCTTTTGATTGTGAAGCTTTCTCCCACTGCTCTGTTGCATGAGTTAATACATACCCTGTTTAGCTCATCAGTTTGGAAATTATCACTTGTAAATTAAAAGATCTGGAAGAAGCAATGCATGGATGCTTATGATAACGTAAGTATATTTTCTGAGTAATATAAAGTTTAACACTAAAGACAAATATGAGCCTTCTTTACGTAAGAGTCTAAAGTATTTAGTTGTCCCATTGGGTCAACTGCAGCTATTCTGTGCTTTCTTGGCAGTTAAATGCCCCTCCCACAACAAGATATGAATCTGATGCATCACATCTATAATGAAAGATATCCTCTTTCTCCACATCCTCACCAGCATTTGCTGTCACCTGAGTTTTTGAGCCATTCTAATTGGTGTGAGGTGGAATCTCAGGGTTGTTTTGATTTGCATTTCCCTGATGACTAAGGATATTGAACAGTTCTTGAGGTGCTTCTCAGCCATTTGGTATTCCTCAGTTGAGAATTCTTTGTTTAGATCTGTACCCCTTTTTAATAGGGTTATTTGGTTCTCTGAAGTCTAACTTTTTGAGTTCCTTTTATGTATTGGATATTAGCCCTCTATTGGATATAGGGTTGGTAAAGATCTTTTCCCAATCTCTTGGTTGCCATTTTGTTCTATTATCATTGTCCTTTGCCTTACAGAAGCTTTGCAATTTTATGAGGTCTCATTTGTTGATTGCTGATCTTAGAGCATAAGCCATTGGTGTTCTGCTCAGGAAATTTTCCCCTGTGCCCATGTATTTGAGGCTCTTCCCCACTTTCTCTTCTATTAGATTCAGTGTGTCTGGTTTTATGAGGAGGTCCTTGATCCACTTGGACTTGAGCTTTCTCCAAGGAGACAAGAATGGATCGACTTGCACTCTTCTACATGCTGGCCTCCAGTTGAACCAACATCATTTTTGAAAATGCTGTCTTTTTTCCACTGGATGGTTTAAGCTCCTTTGACAAAGATCAAGTGACCATAGGTGTGTGGGTTCATTTCTGGATCTTCAATTCTGTTCCATTGATCTACCTGCCTGTCACTGTACCAATACCATACAGTTTTTATCACTACTGCTCTGTAATACAGCTTGAGGTCAGGGATGGTGATTCCTCCAGAAGTTCTTTTATTGCTGAGAATAGTTTTAGCTATCCTGGGTTTTTTGTTATTCCAAATGAATTTGAGAATTGCTCTTCCTAACTCTATGAAGAATTGAGTTGGAATCTTGTTGCATTGAATCTGTAGATTGCTTTCGGCAAGATGGCCATTTTTACTATATTAGTCCTGCCAATCCATGAGCATAGGAGATCTTTCCATGTTCTGAGATTTTCTTTGATTTATTTCTTCAGAGTTTTGAAGTTCTCGTCATACAGATCTTTTACTTGCTTGGTTAGAGTCACATCAAGGTATTTTATATTGTTTGTGACTATTGTGAAGGGTGTCATTTCCCTAATTTCTTTCTCAGCCCATTTATCATTTGAGTAGAGGAAGGCTACTGATTTGTTTGAATTAATTTTATATCTAGCCACTTTGGTAATGTTGGAAAACTCCTCCATTGTTGGTGGGATTGCAAGCTGGTACAACCACTCTGGAAATCAGTCTGGTGATTCCTCAGAAATTTGGGCACGTGAAGACCCAGCTATACCACTTCTGGGCATATACCCATACCCAGAAGATGCTCTAACTTTTAACAAGGACACATGCTCCACTATGTTCATAGCTGCCTTATTTATAATAGCCAGAAGCTAGGAAGAACCCTGATGTCCTTAAACAGAGGAATGGATACAGAAAATGTGGTACATCTACACAATGGAGTACTACTCAGCTATTAAAAACAATGACTTCATGAAATTCACAGGCAAATGGATGGAACTAGAAAATATCATCCTGAGTGAGGTAACCCAGTCACAAAAGAGCATACATGGTATGCATTCATTGATAAGTGGTATTAGCCTAAAAGCTCAGAATACCCAAGATATAATTCACAGACCACATGAAGCTCAAAAAGAAGGAGGGGGAACAAAATACTCACAGGCAGAAATACAGAGACAAAGTGTGGAGTGGAGACTGAAGGAAAGGCCATCCAGGGACTGCCCCACCTGGGGATCCATCCCTTATACTGACACCAAATACAGACACTTTTGCAGATGCCAAGAAGTGCTTGCTGACAGGAGCCTGATATAGCTGCCTCCTGAGAAGCTGTTCCAGAGCCTGGCAAATACAGAGGCGGATGCTCGCAGAAATGAGCAGGAGGTCCCCAATGGAGGAGTTAGAGAAAGGACTGAAGGAGCTGGAAGGGTTTGCAACCCATAGGAAGATCAAGATATCAACCAACTAGATCCCCCAGAGATCCCAGGAACTAAAACACCAACCAAAGAGTACACGTGGAGGGTCCCATGGCCCCAGAAGCATATGTAGCAGAGGATGGCCTCGTCAGACATCAATGAGAGGAGCGGTCCTTAGTCCTGTGAAGGCACGATGCCCCAGTGTAGGGGAATCCTGGGGTGGGGAATCGAGAGTGGATGGGCAGGTGGGTAAGCATTCTCAAAGAAGCAGGAAGTGGGGGGATGGGATAGGGGGTTTCCGGAGGCAAAACCAGGAAAGGGGATAACATTTGAAATGTAAATAAATAAAATATCCAATAAAAAAAGAAAAGAAAGGAAAAGAAAAGAAAAGGAAAAGGAAAGAAAAGAAAAGAAATGAAAAGGAAAGAAAAAGAAAGATTTCCTTAGGTTATTGTGTATCTGATAACTATCTTCCTTGGGTCTAAGGCTCTGTGGAGACAAGGACTGATAAGTCTTGCTTATCATCCTATTCCTTCAGACTGACGCATGAGAAGTTCCCAGTGTGTTGCTGGCAAATGAATGAGATTATGAGGATAACACTGCAACCTAAGTTCATAAAAGAAAAGCACCCTTTCAAGACCTATTCGAGAAAACCCATGTATCTTTGCATCTGAAACACACTTGCTTTTAGTGTAAGTGATTCTCTTTCATTGCTATTCTTAGTATAATCTCATACAAATCAGCTTAGATTGTCTTCTACAAATTTAATTGAAAGTTAAGAGCTAATGTGTATAAGCCGTGTTTAAGCAAATTACAAAGTGCTTTTCATACACACTAGGTCCCATAATCCTTACAAAAATCCCCAGTCTGACGAGCCAAGGCTCAGAGGGCTGTTGAGCCTTAGGAAGTTTGGATACCAACCCTTTGTTAGACTGTAAATGTAGTGCCAACCTCTTAAAGAAAATAAACACATTCACATTTTAAAAATCCCCATCATTTGTTCCTTAAGCAAGGTATTACTTTCAATCCTTAGAGCCCCATATATATTCAATTTCATAAGTCACATATAAAAAACAAGCTGAAAATGGGAACACATTAGCATTTAGTGATTTAGAAGATCCCATTCTATCTTGTTTGAGTCTGATGCATAAAGCAAATGTTTATTCAAGTACGAGGGGTGTTGGATGTGCGCTTGCGCATGGGTTCGGCAGTGTCTATGTAGTCTTATCTCTATGAAGGAAAAAAAACAGTTAGTTTTCAAGCTCAATCAGAATTTCCAGTCATGTCTTGCCCCAAGAAAAAGGAAGTCTGATTTTGTGTGTGTGTGGGGGGGGTTATTGTTATTTTTTGCTTTTAAATAAACCAGAATATTTTGCCATCTACATTGTGAAAATTATCATTTAAGAGAGTTACTTTTGTGTAACAAGCTGTTGCTTTCTTGAAGACGCATGGTTGAAAAACTCTTCATGGGGGTGAGGCCTGTTTTCTTCATTTTGTAATTGTCATAATCCACCAGAAATGATATCTAATGCCATGTGACTCTACGGCTGTCTTGAACATGGAGAGTATAATATGTCTGTTTCCTCCAAGCCAAACTCCAGTCCTCTACTTCTCTTTCTCTACTTGCCCAACGTCTTTGTAACTGTCACTTGGTAATGTATAGGAGCACTCATGGACAGAGAGGGAACAGGGCACTCTCGTGTTCTCTTGCCAAGACTGTGTGCTGCCTGACGTCACAAACAGTAAATCCTTTATGCTAGAAGGCCTGCTCATTTTCACACCATTCACTTGCTCTCTTGCAGTTGTCCAGATTTTTAAATTCAGCTTCTTACATTAATCCTACAACTGCTAGTCCAGACAGGTGCAAGGATCAGAGCAGCTCGGTTAAGCGAAACATCTGGCTTACAAGTGATAATGGGCTCTTTTTACTCCCTCAAGTCATAGGGGAAATGTGAGGTCTTCAAATGTTAAAGCCACATAATTAAGCTTTAATATTCACTTAAATATATATATATCCAATATGCCTCCCAACAGACATGTACACACATACACACACACACACACACACACACACACACACACACACACTGCGTGTATATGCAGGTAGACACACAGCCTTGATGGACGTTAATGTAACACTAGTTTCTTTATAAAACAAGACCTCTTGTGAATAAAAGCCAATGATCTGTGGCAACCCCTTCCTCTCTGAGCCTGACCAGATACTTACTGGCAACTCTTGCTCTCATAAAAGCCTAAAGATAACTTTTTGCAGGAAGAATATGTCTAGGCTCAGTGACACTCTCAGATTTTATAGTTTTATGAGTTCAAAACAAATTATATGTGATTCAAGAATAGAAAGATGAGGTTGAGCATGCCTGACAGAAGCCTTCCCATTTAGATTCTACTTCGGATAGGAGCTGAGCATGATAAAGCACTGACATTTATAAGTCCTCCCAGCTCTAAGCATAAGAGAACTTTCCAATTTCATTGCTGTGGTATCTGAGTTGTTGTCCAGTTCTCCATAGGAAAATATAAGCATACAATGATTCCTGGTTTTTCATATTTGAGGAACTCAGCAGAAAACACACTCTCTGATAGCAACATTACTTTGCTTTCAGAAGTTAAATACAATTTGTGCATTCACTGCCACAACTATGCACCAGAGTTCTCATTGCTATCATCATCTAGCACAGAGCATTGTTCCCAAGAAACCTGTTTGATGAGGCTCAGTCATCAACCAAAGTTTCGACAGGGCAAAAACTAAAACTCTAGCTGGTGTTTGTGTATAGCCAATAAAACAGGAAGAAGTTAATATTTTCAGGGTTGACCTTCCAGATCTGAAGACTGGTACATAACTGTGAGATCCAATGCAAAATAAATATGTACTTGTTTAAGGATATTAAGAATTAAAAAATCACAACATTGGGTCTTGGGAAGTGATGCAAGAAGTGAGTGCTTGCTGGGCAGATATACATTTCTGAATTTTCATCTCTAGTACCCATATAAAAAGTTGGCCATGACAATTTCTTGCTTATAATCTCAGCACTGTGGGATGGAGACAGAATAATTGCTGGAGCTTTCTGGACCCAGCTTTGCTCCAGGTTCAGCAAGAGACTGTCTCACAGGATTAAGGCAAAAGGAGAGAGCAGGACATTCTGCATTCCCCATGTGTGCGTGGGCTCATGCACCTATCCATACAAGTTCATGTACAGCATCCTCAACAAACACACACAGGGGAACATTCAACCATGCATGAAGCTGTTCGAAAGAAGTCCCTGTGTGACTGTACAGGTCTTATGTCCACAAGGCCAGCACTGCTCTGCCATTCACACCACAGTATATCCAGTATATTTTATGTGCATTGAGGCAATGAGTAAGACTTATTCACCTATCCTGGAAATCTCAGTGTTACACAGCTTCTACACTACTTACCTTCTCTTTAAATGACCTAAATATTTGCAAGAAGCTTCGATTTCATTTGTTAGGTGGACAGTAACGGGTTATGAAAGACTTTGTAATAGTCTAAGTCAGAGTTCTGAACATGGTCTCTAAGCCAGCAACACTAGCATCATCAAAAAACTTGCCAAAATATAAACTCACTACATCCACTCAGACCTACAGAATCAGAGATTGGGGATGGAACCACTGAATGAATCTAATCACACCAAAATCTGAGCTGCACTACACCATGAAATAAAGGGGGGCCATGGTAGAGAGCTGGAGGGAACAGTGTCAAAACACTGACAGGCATGGCTGGCCAGAGGTAGTGACTCATCGTTTGTAAGAGAATAAAAGTCTGGGATAATTCTCAAGTTTGAGAATTACTATTACTATTACTGCTACAATGTGGTACCACTTATTAAAAGAAGACAAGGAGGGTCAATTCCCAGCAAACCAGAGGAATTACATTTGGGATTAAATACATGAATACAGTATCCTCTCTATCCACGCCATGTTTCTACCTTCTGATACTTGGAATCATTTAATCACGAATGGTTAAGATATCATAAAATGATAATGATGATAATAATATTGATAATAATAATCAGTATAACATAAAATAATTATAATTATCTAAGAATATAATGCTTTATATTTTGTCTGAAATAATCAGATAAAGTGAAAGACATGATTTCCAACCTACATCTACACCTTCATTACTTTCAGATAGCCTAATCTACCCACTACAAAGGGGAATTTTAAATACCCAGAGTACCCTGCAGGTGCTGCAGGTGTGGCTGCTGTGTCGCCTGTGCATCAGCAGATGGCATGGAGGAGAAAGGCTATGTATCTGCTCAGTGTTCTGACCTGTATACATCAGAATGATCAGTAGCCTAATATTCCCTGGAAAAAGCAAGCCTGAGACAACCACCAGTACCAGCCAGGCCTGGACAGGCTCCAAGGATGGAGAGCAAGCCAGAGACAAGAAGAACCCCATCTGAGACTGCAAGACTCCCAGGCAGAAGTGAGTCCAAGACAGACAACAGATGACTGGTCCTTGAATGCTAGGAGTAAGCCTGAGATAACCACCAGTCCAGCTCTGTGCAAAACCCTGGAGGGACAGACCATTCCTGAGATGACCCCTACCTGGCATCATAATGCACGAGCAGGGCATAGAGCTCCAGAGACCACTCCTGAGATGACCTCAGATACTCAGAGACTGCACGCACCTCTAAGAGGAGCAAGTACATGGTGGAGATATGAAAGAGAACCAGAAACAGAAGGATGTGGGCCCAACAAAGAGAGGCAGAACTGAATACTCCAGGGTAGTGAGGAACAGCCATGATGTGGTCCTGGCATGTGTTGTTACCAGGGAGCCACATCTGGCTGGGTCTGTGGCCCTGCAGCAGCAGAAGTCTGTTACCACCAAAGGCCAGGCAGATGTCCCTACTTCTGGACCGTTGTCTGGGGATATGCTGATGTCTGAGGGCTATGCAGAACTGGCTCCATCCCTCACCTGGGCATTGTGGAAGAGCTAGGCCTAGGGGCATGAGAACAGGAGAGCTGAGGACCTGCACATAGTAGGGGGTGTGGATACAAGTCTGGGAGAGCTGGCCATGCCACTCATCTCCCAAGCAGTGGCATGGATGAGGGAAAGATATCCTCCCCCCCCCCCCCGACTCTCACCATTTGCTATAGGTGCAAGACACGGCCCTGGGGTTATGAGAGCAGAAAAGCTATCCCTGTGCCTTACCAGCTGCAGCACTTGGGAGAGTCGGGCCTGTACTTTACCTGGGTACTTTATCTTGGTGGCAGGGACACAAGCAAGGCAGCCCTGACAGCATGAACATGGGAGAGCAGGTCCCACCACTATTCTGCCCGTGTAGTGACACTTGTTTGCCACCTACAGCAGAGGTGGCCCTGAGATCATCAGAGAAGGAGAGCTGGTCCTATCCTTCATCTGGTGCAGCAATCGAAAGAACAAGCAGGCCCTGCATGAAGCCTGGGCAGCATGATAGAGAGTCGGCCCCAGGGGCATGAACATGGGAAAGGAGGAGGAGGAGGAGGAGAAGGAGGAGGAGGAGGAGGAGGAGGAAGAGGAGGAGGAGGAGGAGGAGGAGGAGGAGGAGGAGGAGGAGGAGGAGGAGGAGGAGGAGGAGGAGGAGGAAGTAGAGATGCCTTCCTCGCTTCCCTCTTTCCTTGCCACCTATGGCAGGCGGGAGAGCTGGCTCCAGGGTCATGAGAGTAGGAGAACTGGCCATGTCTCTCCCTTGCTGTACCTTACCTGGGCAGCAGCATAGAGTTGGCACTGGTTGTGAGGATTGCTGGTGAGCTGGATCCTAGGATGTGAGAGTGGGAAGGCATGCTTGTTAACCAGCTCAGAAACCTCGAAAGCCCAGATCCGTGGCTTTCAACTGGCCCACCTTAACATCTACCCTACCAATGAACTGCTGGAGTACATGAATGAGTTGGTCCTACAGATCCAGAAGTACAGAAGCTCCATGACACAGGGCAACAAGAGGATATATGAGAGCAGTCCCAGTGAGGTTCCAGTATTGATAGAGCTAGAGGCCTGGTATCAGACCAAGATATTGCAACGAACCTTTGCAAGCAAAGAAGTATGGACACCGGGGTGTATACTGCAACACACACTGCGACACACTACAGCTTCTACAATGAGATTAGTTTTTCTCTGGGAGGCTGCAAGGGTAGCAGGCAGGTATGAGGAGGCAGAGGTGAGGGGGTTAGGGTGAATAATGGGGAATTCACAAAGAATCAATAAAAAGGAAATATAAAGAACCAGAGTACTTGACGTTGGAGAAACTAGTTGGACTGAACAGAGTATCAGAGTGATGGAAAAAAGAGAGAGCTTAGTATTCATATTATATTAATATGCATCTTATACTTCATATAATGGCCATGTACAAAAAAATGATAAATAAAAAATAAATATAAAATATTTTTGCAGAATATATATCAGGTGGAGCTTTCTTTTTTTCAATCTGAGCATTTTATTTTTTATTTATTTATTTATTTATTTTTATTTTTTGATACTTTATTTACATTTACAATGTTTCCCCCTTTCTAGGTCTCCTCTTTGGAAGCCCCCTATCCTCTCTCCTGCCTCTATGAGGGTATTCCACCTCCCACCCACCCGCCCACCCACTCCCGTATTCCCACCTTGACCCTTACTGGGGTCTCTAACACCCTCAGGCCCAAGGACCTCTCCTCCCCCTGATGTCCAACAAGGCCCTCCTCTGCCACATATGTGGTCCGAGCCATGGGTCCCTCGATGTGTATTCTTTGGTTGGTGGTCCAGTCTCTAGGAGGACCGGGGGGGAGGGGTCAGGCCAGTTGACACTGTTGTTCTCTCCATGGGGCTGAAAATTCCCTCAGCTCCTTCAGTCCCTTCTCCCACTCCTCAGGTGGAGCTTTCTTATGAAGACTTCTTAAATAACTTTCACAATAAAATAAGATAAATAAGTCAATTTGAATAAATAGTGGTATGAGAAAAAACAAAACCCAACAAACAAAAAACACTTCATAATAAAGAGAAGTAGTTTTTTCATTTTTGAGGTTCTTGATTTTGTTTCATTTTGGTTTGGTTTGTTTAAGACAGAGTATGTAGTTCTGGCTTTTTTGGAACTGACCGTGTAGACTAGACTTGAACTAACTCACAGAAGTCTTCCTGCCTCTGCCTCCCAAGTGCTGAGATTGAAGAAGACACCTTGCAAGTGTACATTTTAAGTTTCCATCACTAGATAAACTAGAAGAAAGACAATTAAAACACAATTTGGTATCAGTAAGTCTGGGGAAAAATGGCTAAAATGATGGTACTAGAAGCTGATCAAGTAACACGCATGTTGCCATGGTAACGCCTCATGCTGCCATGGGGCAACTAGACCTCTTGTAAATTGCTGATGGGTATTTATGACCTTATAAGGCAGTTTGGTAGGTTTTGGAAATGTTAGGTACATGCAGATCATACAGTGAGGCACAGCACTAAAGACTCAAGTCAGTTTTGTAACACAAAAGGTATACATATATTAGAATGTTAGAAATAAAACTATGCCTATTTATCTTAGGGATTTCCAAATCCTCTCTAAACTAATAAATGAGCTCAGGAGGTTCACAGCACAACTATGCAAAACCACTTATTTTTCTAGAAATTGGCAATGAATATGTAATTGCTAAAGTAAAAATATAATGCCACTCAAAACATGAAGTATTTAGGAATAACTCTAATAAAACATATGAGAATTTATGTGCTGAAAGTGCGCAATGATGTTAAAGAGATTGAAGATCTAAATAGAGACAGTTGCCATGTTGTTCACAGATCAGAAGACCCCACAAAGTAGAGCTGTCAATTTTCTCCAAATCGATATACAAATTCAGTGCAATCCTAACAAAATTCCAATAAGATTTCTTTTTTTTTTCCCAATAAGATTTCTTGTGGCTACAGACAAGTTGCTTGAAAGGTAATATGAAAAAGCAAAGAAACTAATAGCCAAAGAAAATTTTGAAAGAAAAGAGTAAAGAGTTTAGATCACTAGCTAGTCTGAATTCATAGCTGCAGGGAGACAATCCACGTGACAGAGAGTAGAGACAGAGTAGACAAATTCAACAGAAAGCCTAGAAACATATGCACACAAATGTGTGTTCTGTCATCAAAAGGCCAAAAGCAGTACTCTGGAGGAAAGATCATTTTGGGGTTTTGTTTGTTTGTTTTGGGTTTTTTTCCAACCATACCGAAGCTTTAGTCACGTGAAGCAAAATATTAAGCTTAACTCAAGCCCCACATCTTCCAAACATTGTGATTTTTAAATGTGTTGTGGAGTAAAATATGAAATCTAAAGTTATAAGCCTTTAGAAAATATAAGAAACAGTCTTCATGACTGGGCATGGGATTCTTTGTTCTTAGAAGTGACCCCAAGAGCATGAGAAAAAATGACGAGTTAGACTTCTTCAAAATGAAAACATTTGTTTTATGAGAGACCCTGTTAAGGGATGAAAACACTTTCTAGCCAAAGAGTGGGAGAAAATATCTACAAATCACTTATCTGACAAGAAATCGTTGTCTGTAAAGCATATTTGAAAAGTGCTTAAAATACAATGGCTTATGCACTCCAATTAGAAAACAGGCAAAGATATACAGAGGCACTTCAAGAAAGAGAGTACATAGACACCAAAGAATCACATTAGTTAGGAAAATTGAAATGCAAAGTTAAAGCCAAAATAAGATATCGCTGTACAACTTTTAGCGTGCTTGGAATGTTAAAACTGTGCAGGTGTGGGAAGCAACCACATCAGTGTTAGAAATGGAGAGTGGTGCAGTCGTGCACAAAATCAGCCTGACTGTTTTTAAAGAGCACATCTACAAACACCGCATGATCCGACTCATTTTCTCAAACGCTTATCCCAGGTAAGTGCAGGTAAGTGCCATCCTGTGGTCACAGGAAAGCCTGGGCAAAAATGTTTTAGCAGATGCCTTTATTCTACTCAAATAAAGAAACTACCCTGGCGTCCTTTGGTGGGTAAACAAATATCTGTGTACCTATACCCTGGAATATAATAGAAAGGAATAATTTACTAAGACACAGCAGAATGGATAAATCTCCAGAGAATTATATGAAACGGGGGAAAAAAAGACAGTTCCTGATATCATCTGATGACGTTTACACAATGTTCTTGAAGTGACAGTATTTAAGGCTGCCAGGCAGACTGTGCCGTGGGTTTACATGTAGTTAAATGCTTAATGGCAGTGAGCAGTTACTCTGGACTTACTCTGGAGTGTCTTCACTGCTTCATGTTATGTTCTGGATCCTTGTGATTGTCACCTCATGATTAACAAACAGTTGTTATCTCTGTCACTTTCCACTGTCACTTGCTTTGTGTATATGCATGTGTGCATGTGCATGGGGGGGGGCTGCGTGAGTGTGTGTGTGTGTGCATGTGTGTGTGTGCATGTGTGTGTGTACATGTAAGTGCTGAGAATTGAACTGAAAGTTTCTTGTGAGCTAAGTAGGGACTCTGCCACTACGCTAGATCTCAGTTGCTGCTCCTGCTTCCTGCTCATACTCATTCTCTTCCTCTTCTTCTGCTTCCCCAACCCTTTTCTCTCCTTTTCCTTCTCTGGTGACTCTAACTTGTGTCAAGTTGTCACATGAAACCAGCTGGTACAACTGACCCCTTATCAACTTGACACATAAACATAGCACTATTAAGCCACAACCCTTTCTTTCTAGAAGACATATTATAGGTCCGTATAGTTTTGCTTCCACACTAGGGAAGAATATGACCTCACTTTTGGATTATTACATATTCCTATAGGGCATATTTATTCTGTTCTACAAAGCACATTAAACCTGTACCAGTTTCTGAGCCATGAAATAATAGACTCATAGAATTACCAAGCATTTGGAGCTGGAACAAATCTTAGGGGTCAGGAGTTTACTGTGTTTGTTATTGTTCATGTCTAAATTCTAAATGAGCTGAAATGTCCTTGTTTAAGTGAAACTCGTGGATAACCCGATCATCAGGCAACAGGAACTACTAAATCTTACATCTGCCATATAAATTGATTAAAATGAGTCAAATATCAGACACTTGGTTCCGTTCTAAAATTATTTCCATGAAATTAGAGCATATAAATTTCCCCCCTTTGGCAACTCAAGGGTCAAGGAGGAAAACAATGAGAAGGGATTCCAAGTTCTGAATATCATGCAGTATTTTAACTGGAATTCCTTACTTGTGGCACCCAGGAAAAGTGGCTCTTTGACTGAGGGAAGGTGAAATAGCTGAGGGAGAGTGTACAGAAAGCAAGTGTCCCTGCAAGAAAGTCTTCACCTCTCTCAACTCTGTGCTTTCACTTAAAGTCAGGGAGATGCAAAGAAGCAACATCTTTTTCATTAGCTAAAATACCATTTATGTGGGAGCTACTATTCATTTTACACATCTTAACAAAAATAGTTTATTGCACATTCTGAAAAAAATGCTATTTCTAATGCAAGGCATCTCTTTTTCCACCTTATTTACTTTAATAATAAAAAATAAGCTCTTTCCAAGTGATAGTGATGCACCCCAATTACATGTACATATGTGTGTACATGCACACATCTAAAGCAGCCCTCTGCATTACAAAATGTAGTATTCTCATTTTTCTGTTAAACTTAAGTATGTTGATCTCATGTTCAAATTTTATACATAATTCTGAATTTTTTTAATTTTTAAATTATTAATCATTTGTTTGCATTTCAAATGTTATTCCCCTTCTCAGTCTTCCCTCCACTAACCCTCCACCCCATTCCCCTCCTCTTTGCCTCGAAGCGGGTGCTCACCCACCTACCCACCCACTCCTGCCTCACCACTCTAGCATCCCCCCATCTCTATGGCATCAAGCCTCCACACAACCAAGAGCCTCCCCTTCCTCCAATACCAAATGAGGCAGTCTTCTGCTACATATGTAGCTGGAGCCATGGATTGGCCCATGTACACTCTTTGGTTGGTGGTTTAGTCCCTGGAAGCTCTGAGGGGTTTGATTAGTTGATAATGTTCTTCCTATAGGGTTGCAATCCACTTTAGCTCCTTCAGCCCTTCCCCTAACTCTGCCACTGGGACCCGGTGTTCAGTTCAATGGTTGGCTGTGAGTGTATGGATCTGTCTTAGTCAGGTGCTGGCAGAGTCTCTCAGAAAACAGCCATACCAGGCTCCTGTCTGCAAGCACATCTTGGTATTAGTAATAGTGTCAGGGTTTGGTATCTGTGGATAAAATGAATCACACAGTAGTGTGGTCTCTGGATGGCCTTTTCTTCAGCCTCTGCTCCATTTTTGTCCCTGCCTTTCCTTTAGACGAGGACAATTCTGGATTAAAGATTCTGAGATGGGTGAGTGGGTGGCACCATTCCGCCACTGGGGACCATGTTTATCTACTGGAGGTGGTCTCTTTGGGTTCTATCTCCCTGCTGTTGGGTATTTCAGCTAATGTCATCCCCCAATGGGTCCTGGAAGCCTCTTGTATCCCTCGCATCTGGGACTTTCTAGTGGTTCTCCAAGTTCTCCACCCCTACTGCTTTTTATTTCCATTCATTTTCCTGGCCCTCTGGACTTCTCTCCTGACTCTTCCCATATGTAGTCCTGCCTCCCTTTTTTCCTCCCCCCCTCCTCTCTTTCACCCAGGTTTCTTCCTCCCTCCACCTCCACTGATTATTTTGTTCCCCTTCTAAGTGGGTTTGAGGCATCCACACTTTGGTCTTCCTTCTTGTTAAGCTTCATATGTATCATGGTTATTGTGAGCTTTTGGGTTAATATCCGCTTATCAGTAAGTACATACAATGCATGGCCTTTGGGGCTAGGTTACCTTACTCAAGATGATATTTTCTAGTTCCATCCATTTGCCTACAAAGTTTGTGACATCTGTGTTTTTAATAGCTGAGTAGTATCCACTGTGTAAATGCACCACATTTTCTGTATCCATTCTTTTGTTGAGGGACATCTGAGTTGTTTCCAGCTTCTGGTATTATAAATATGGCTGCTATGAACATAGTGGAACACATGTCCTTGTTATATGTTGGGGCATTTTTGGGGTATATGGCCAGGAGTGGTATAGCTGGGTCTTCAGGTAGAACTATTTCCAATATTCTGAGGAAGCACCAGGTCAATTTGCAAAGTGGTTGTACCAGCTTGCAATCTCACCAGAAATAGAGGAGTGTTCCTCTTCTCCACATTCTCAGCAGTATATGTTGTTGCCTGAAGTTTTGGTCTTAGCATTCTGATTGGTATAAGGTGGAATCTCAGGGTTGTTTTGATTTGTACCAATACCATGCGGTTTTTATCACTATTGCCCTGTAGTACAGCTTGAGGTCAGGTATTGTGATTCCCCCAGAAGGTTTTTAATTGTTGAGAATTGTTTTCACAATCCTGAGTTTTTTGTTATTCCAGATGAAGTTGAGAATTGCTCTTTCTATCTCTGAAGAATTGAGTTGAAATTTGGATGGTGATTGCATTGAATCTTTAGATTGCTTTTGGTCAGATGGCCATTTTTACTATGTTAATTCTACCAATCCATGAGCATGGGAGATCTCTCCATTTTCTGAGGTCTTCTTTGATTTCTTTCTTGAGAGACTTGAAGTTCTTGTCATACAAATCTTTCACTTGATTGGTTCGAGTTTTCCAAGATATTTTATATTATTTATGACTATTGTGAAGGGTACTGTTTCCTAATTTCTTTCTCAGCCCATTTACCCTTTGAGTAGAGGAAGGTTTTTTTCATTAATATTATATCCAGCCACTTTACTAAAGTTGTTTATCAGGTGTGGGAGTTCTCTGGTAGAATTTTGGGATCACGTATGTATACTTTCATATCATCTGCAAGTAGCGATACCTTGACTTCTTCCTTTTTAATTTGAATCCCTTTGACCTCTTTTGTTGTCTGATTGCTCTAGCTAGAACTTCGAGTACTATATTGAATAAACAGCAAGAGAATGGACAGCCTTGTCTCGTCCCTGATCTTAGTGAGATTGCTTCAAGTTTCTCTCCATTTAATTTGATGTTGACTGTTGGTTTGCTGTTTATTTCTTTTATTTGGTTTAGGTATGGGTCTTGAATTCCTGATCTTTCTAAGATTTTTAACATGAAGTGGTGTTGTATTTTGTCAAAGAATTTTTCAACATCTAATGAAATATCATGTGATTTTTTTTGAGTTTGTTTATATAGTGTATTATATTCATAGATTTCCTAATAATGAACCATCCCTGCATCCCTGAAATGAAGCATTCTTGATCATGGTAAATGATCATTTTGATGTGGTCTTAGATTTGGTTTGTGAGAATTTTATTGAGTAGTTTTGTATCAATGTTCTTAAGTTAAATTGGTCTGAAGATCTCTTTCTTTGTTGGGTCTTTGTGTGGTTTAAGTATAAGTGTAATTGCAGCTTCATAGCATGAATTGGATAGTGTTCTTTCTGTTTCTATTATGTGGAATAGTTTGAAGAGTATTAGTATTAGGTCTTCTTTGAAGGTCTGATAGTATTCTGCACTAAAAGCATCTGTCCCTGGGCTTTTTTTGGTTGGGAGACTTTTAATGACTGTTTCTATGGTTTATCTGATCCTGATATAACTTTGGTACCTGGTATCTGTCTAGGAAGTCATCAGTTTCATCTAGATTTTCCAATTTTGTTGAGTATAGGCTTTTGTAGTAGGTTCTGATGATTTTTTAAATTTCTTCAGTTTCTGTTGTTATGTCTCCCTTCTCAATTCTGATTTTGTTAATTTGGGTACTGTCTCTGTGCCCTTTAGTTAGTGTGTCTAAGGGTTTATATATCCTGTTGATTTTCTCAAAGAACCAGCTCTTAGTTTTGTTGATTCTTGGTATAGTTCTCTTTGTTTCTAATTGGTTGATTTCAGCCCTGAGTTTGATTATTTCCTGCAGTCTACTCCTCTTGGGTGTATTTGATCCTTTTTGTTCTAGAACTTTCAGATGTGCTGTTATGTTACTAGTGTAGGATCTCTCCAATTTCTTTATGAAGGTACTCAGTGCTATGAATTTTTCTCTTAGCGCTACTTTCATTGTGTCCCATAAGTTTGGGTATGCTAAGCCTTCATTTTTGATAAATTCCAGAAAGTCTTTCATTTCTTTCTTTATTTCTTCCCTGACCAAGTTAGCACTGAGTAGAGAGTTATTCAGTTTCCATGAGTATGTGGGCTTTCTGTTGTTTTTTGTTGTTATTGAAGACCAGCCTTAGTCCATGGTGATCTGATAGGATGCATGGGATTATTTCAATCTTCTTGTATCTGTTGAGGCTTGTTTGTGACTGATTATCTGGTCAGTTTTGGAGAAGGTACCGTGAAGTGCTGAGAAGAAGGTATATTCTTTTGTTTTAGGGTGAAATGTTCTATAAATAGCTGTTAAATCCATTTGGTTCATAACTTTTGTTAGTTTCACTGTGTCTCTGTTTAGTTTCTGTTTCTATAATCTATCCATTGGTGAGATTGGGGTGTTGGAGTCGCCCACTATTATTGTGTGAGGATCAATGTGTGTTTTGAGCTTTATTAATGTTTCTTTTACAAAAGTGGGTACCCTGGCATTTGGGGCATAGATATTCAGAATTGAGAGTTCATCTTGGTAGATTTTCCCTTTGATTCATATCAAGTGTCCTTCCCCATCACTTTTGATAAATTTTGGTTGAAAATCTATTTTATTGGATATTAGAATGGCTACTCCACCTTGTTTCTTGGGACCATTTGCTTGGAAATTTTTTCCAGCCTTTAGTCTGAGGTAGTGTCTGTCTTTTTTACTGATGTGTTTTTCCTGTACGCAACAAAATTCTGGGTCCTGTTTACTTATTCAGTCTGTTAGCCTATGTCTTTTTATTGTGGAATTGAGTCCATTGGCATTGAGAGATATTAAAGACCAGTGATTGTTGGTTCTTGCTATTTTTATTGTTAGTGGTGGTGTTATGTTTGCATGGTTCTCTTCTTTTGTATTTATTGTGAGATGATTAATTTCTTGTTTTTTCTTGGGTGTAGTTTCTCTCCCTGTTTTGGAGTTTTACTTCTATTATCTTCTGTAGAGTTAGATTATTGGGAAAATATTGTTTAAAATTGGTTTTGCCATGGAATATCTTGGTTTCTCCATCTTTGGTGATTGAGAGTTTTGCTGGGTATAGTAGCATGGGCTGACATTTGTATTCTCTCAGGTTCTGCATGATATCTGTCCAAGATCTTCTGATTTTCAGAGTCTCTGTTAAGTAGTCTGGTATAATTCTGAGAGTTCTGCCTTTTACATTATTTGGCCTTTTTCTCTTACCACTTTTAATATTCTTTCTTTGTTCTATGTATTTAGTGTTTTGATTATTATGTGATGGAAGGAAATTGTTTGGATGTTTTGGGTTAGAAGCTTTTGCACTTTGTTTTTGTTGTTTTGGTTTTTGTTGTTTTGGTTTTACTGTTGTGTCAATATCTTCTATGGTATCTTTTACACCTGAGATTCTCTCATTTATCTTATATTCTGTTGGTGATGCTTGTAATTTGTAACTCCTGATTTCTTTCCTAGGTTTTCCATCTCTGGGGTTGCCTCCCTTTATGACTTCTTTATTGTTTCTATCTCCACTTTTAGATATTGTATAATTTTGTTCAATTCCTTCACCTCTTTGATTGTGTTTTCCTGTATTTCTTTAAGGGATTTGAGTGTTTCCTTTTTAAGGACTTCTATCTGTTTACCTGTGTTCTCCTGTATTTCTTTAAGGAAGTATTTATGTCCTTTATCATCTTCATGAGATGGGATTTTAGGTCAGAACTTTGCTTCTCAGATGTGTTAGGTATCCAGGACTTGCTGTGGTGGGAGAACTAGGTTCTGATGTTGCCAAGTGGCAGTGGTTTCTGCTGCTTACATTCTTGTACTTGCCTCTCACCATCTAGTTATCTCAGGTGTTAACTGGCCTTGCTGTCTCTCTGACTGGATCCTGTCTCTCCTGTGAGCCTGGTTATGATGGACCTCTTTGAGTCAGGCTGTCTCTGTGAACATGGTTAAGATGGAGTTGAGCTGTCTCCGTATGTGGGTGTGTGGGGGTAGAGGGCTGGAGCATCTGATCCCTGATCTTCTCCTGGGTGCAGTTATGGACCAGAAGGAAGATGTCATTCTGCAGGACGATGATCAGGTGTCCATTGGGTCCCATGCGGGTCATAGTTAGTCCAGGTATGTGGGGAGGGGTGTCACCTGTGTGCTTGGTTGTGACAGGCCTTCTGGGAGTCAAAATGTCTCTGGATGTGGGAGAGGGTCTGGAGTGCCAGCTCTGTCCTGGGCCTAAATTTTTTATAAAATTTCTATGACTTCATCAGTAAATTACAATTTTAATGACAATATGCTAACTACTGCATTAACATCCAACAATTTTCTAATATGCTCTTTGTCTTTGAGTATTTAGACTGAGTACGGGAAAGAGGTTTATAAATTTTAGCAAGCATAATGATTACATAGAGAGCAAGGCCAAGAATTTGAGAAAGAGTAAGAGGGACATGGAAGGAATGAAAGGGGGTGAGGGGGATGACGGAAACCTAGTACTTACATATAAGTTCTCCAAATGCAAATTTTTAAAAAGAGAATGTTGTATCCTATGTACACACACAGACAAAAACACATGCACATGCACACACACATACATGTACATGCACATAGATGTACACACACACACAAAGAGAGACACACACACATTATTTTGACTCAAAATAGTTGGAAGAGATCAAAGGATTTCCGTTTCATACACTTTCCCAAGAGATACAGGTGCTTGGTACCAACGTGACTACAATTGATCTAGGGCTTTCTGTCATTATGAGACACTCTCCTATCTTTCTCTTTATAACAACTCTCTGTCTAGAAACAATTCTTCCAGTACAAAACTGCTCATAGCCTTTCTCATAATAAGAATTCTGAAGTGACAATCAAGAAGCTAGGTCTTGTTTCATTAGATATTGGTTATGCATTGTTCTTCTTAAGATGCATCATAAAGAGCTTAGCTCTGAATTTGATTTTGTTCATTGTGACAAAATGGAAGTTTTAAGGAATCAAAAGAACTTTACATTTAGTTTTCTTTAGAATACAACTGATTGACATTAAAATGTCCCTTTAATGCTCAGTATTCACTACTTAGAGTAGTTTCTACTTCCAGGCTTGCAACCCCCATGATCCTGCAAGGAAATTGAATATTATGCATCTGATCTCTTGCAGGATACTCAAGTGATTGTCCCGCAGCAGAAAGGTAGTTAAACTCTACTTTTGTCTGTCCTTTTAGGGCAGATATTATGGTCTCTGGAATTAATTTAGTATTCAGACATAGGAGATATCATTTCTGCTACAATGTACAGAAAACAAGAAAACAAAAATCATATGGTTTCTAAACAGTGGACAGTTTTCATCAAAATTTGCAAATATGACAAACTGTTACTTTGGGCACAATACTGAACTTAGCTTTGGTGAAGATGTCCTTTAAGTCCTTCCCACCCCTGGACAATCTGGTGCCTGACGCTGAGGAAGGAAGATCCTTGTTCATTCAGATTTTCCTGAGATTCTTTATAAGATCTTACAGATGTTCTTCTGTGCCATTACTCTTTCATCCATACATTCCTCCACTGTTTTGGGAAGCTCTGGCTGAAGGAGCATTTGTATTTATTTCAGTTGTATTCCATCAATCAGGATATATGGTTAGGGACATAGTCATGATGCTTATCTTTTCGCATTTTCTCTAGAGCAACGCTATACATTGCTATGTATCTTTCTTTACCACATGTGTTATTCTTGTACTGCCTAACTGTACATTAGCCCCCCCCCCCCAAAAAAAACTCAAATTTTAGCTTTCTCATTTTGGAGCAAGCTGGGAATTTACCATGATCTCTATGAAATAAATCACCCTTCCCTAAGAGATTGACTCTTCTAAAATAAACAAAAATTTTAATCTCCTTTTATTAACTCAAGTCTTTTCTAGAAAAGATCTAAGGATTTTTTTTATGCTCCTGCCTCCAAAAGAAGAAAGAAAAAAAAGAAAAAAGAAAAGAAAGACACATAGGTAGAAAATATTTGTTTCCACAGATACATCAGTCTTTTTCTTGGAAGCTCAAAACCACATGAGTCCCATTACCCTATTGTCTCCATTGACAAATTGACATCTAAAAATTATCCTCACTACTGCCAGGAATACATTTGGGAAAAAACAATCTATTCCATCCTATCCTATGTATTATCTGCACTCTCTGTCCTCTAGACAAGGCAGGGCCTAGCCCCAGGCACCTCCTCCCAGCTTCTTCTGCACTGGCCAGCGAGTTTCCTGAAGTCAGCTGGGGAGTGTGCATCTATGGGGAATTATATATATTTCACAGAACTCGAGCTGCATTTATTTCAGAAAAGCTGATCACAAATGGTGGTGAAATGTCAGAATGGAAATTGCTATGTATAAATAATGGACTTGAGTCCATGTAACAGGATCAGGTAGCCCAGAAATATAAAAACTAAGGTTATTAGAAGCCTGGGAAAATAGTAGGATACAGGAAAAAACATTAGTGTGGGCTTGGGAAGAGATAGAGACTTGAGAGAAAAATATGTATAAGATGAAGGAAGACCCAGAGAATGGCCTGGGCTATCCAGAGACATTGACATTGAGAGTAGAGGAGTTTGGAGTGAAAGCACATCATGTCAAATAATTTAGAGACTGGAAAAATAACATGATTTTAAGAAGTCATGAACTTTAGAAATTTGGACACTATTAATAGCATCATGCAAATTTACATACTGAAATATTCATGAGTACTCATAATATATTCTTTCCCATAAATTGAAAGGAAAGGAATGGTGATCATACTGCCCTGTAATCTTTGTGTGGCTAGCCAGCCTGGCCTCTAAGTGTCTTGGAGCCAGAGCCAAGCACCCTTTTCTCTCTGTACATCTAGCCCCATTTGCCACCTGGAGAAAATACATATCAAATATTTATGTAATAAAGAATAAATTAAATGCTTACAGAGTGGATTGGACGAAAGTAAGGCAACAAAACTCACTGGCAGATCACAGTGTGTCTCGCCGAAAGTCTTTTCAATCATAATATATTCATTCTCATTGTTGGGATGATTACACTTGCTCAAATTTATGTTTCTTTTACAAAAGATTCTCATTTACACACACACACACACACACACACACACACACGCCTCACACATCAGTAAGTGCGGAGACTGACCAGTCTATTCTCCCCTGTTAACTGACAGCATTCATAGTCACTTTATTGTGTACAATAATGTTGTTTCTTCCTCCCTTTATCTTGCTTGTGTCTGACCTTCCATTAAAAGATGCTTAGGAACTGCTCAGTGAATGGTGAGGGGTGCTTCTCCCTGACATCTTCCTTTTGTGACTTCTCAGCTATTCTCTCAGCCCGTTGCCTTTCCAGAGGCGTTTTAAGGCTTCTTTTCATCTCCTTTCAACAGGCAAGACTAAAGCCCAACATTCTCCCTGCATTGAAAGAAAACATCCGCTGTGCCTGCAGCTTCACCACACACAAGAAGCCTCCACACACCTGCCAGCTGAGCGGGGCAGATTAACAGGGCTTCCAGGAGCTTTGGATTTTTTTAATGGCTTTCTGCAGTGTGATAACCAAGTCATGAAGTCGCTTTTCTTTTCTTTTTTCTTTTAATGCTGAAAATACAAAGTTTGTAGTGCTTGCTGAAATCAACCAAAGTTGGGTGGAGAATATAGACTAGGAAGCCCTGGTGCTTCCTTCCACAAACTACAGAAATTGATCCAAACTCTCCCGCAAAGGTTGCCGGGATACAATTCTAAACCTATACATAACCTGGCATTTCTCTGGCTTCTCTCATCTCAGCATCTCCATTGATAGGACTTAGGGGTTGAACTACACCAAATGGACAGGCAAGAAGAAGGCAACACAGCCCAGCTACGTTAGGTAACATCCCAAGAGTTCTGACACTGTGCTGTGGTGGAAAGGGGAGATGAAGCAAAATACAGCAAATGCACCATCCCTGGTGAATTGTAGTTCTGGGAGAGGACAGGAGTAAAGATGTACAGCCTTTCTAAAACCTCACGTTGCTGAGGTGGGTCTAAGGGAACAGTGCTGTTCAAGCTATGAGAATAGCTGGATTGATTACACTGGAAGGGGAAGAAAAAAAACTGATGGAGTAACGGAAAGCTCAAAAAAGGGAGGAAGCCACATTACACTTGCACAAAGGAAGTTCTATTAGTTCAGAGGCAAGGGGAAAGGTAAAAGTAGATGTGGAAGGTAGAGTCAAGGCCACTGTTTCTTTGTGACAGCAATGTTTTAGTGACCTGGTAGCTGGCCATGGATGGACTCTGACAGGTAAGCAAGGTGCCAGGTAAGTCCTCTTGCCTGCCACCTGGTGTTATTTCATGGTGATAAATCTATCTGCTGTATATATGTTGCTGGTATTTTCTGACACCTGGACTAGAATATATAAATATATTAAATATATAAATGATATTTTCTAGAAAATCTGTGAGGATGTTTATTAAGCAAGGATGTGCTCCATATCATGCCCCTTGTGTCAAACTCAAAAGGGAATTTCTTCCTGATCTTGGAATTAGCAGTGATGCTTCCCCTGAGTACTTGGATGCAGCCTTACATTTATCCCATTACTTTCCCCTAAGTTTCACATCAAGCTTGTGTTATTAGGAGCAAGTTCACCAGATCCACTCACAGACTGCCAGCTTTCTATGACCTTGGATTCCACATCACCATAGTCAACCAACTATGACAGAAATGTTCCCCAAAATCTTCTCTACTGACCATGTACGGTCATTTTCCTTGCCATTATTCTCTAAACTATGAGAGCATACATCCACTCATCTTGGAACTGTGGTACCATATTAGTTTCTACATGTGATATGAAAGTGGTTTAAGATGTACAGAAGGGTAGGCTTTGATTATAGGCAAAGTGAGCCCTGGGGTTCTGGGGATCTGAATGTATAAATGAATTAAAACCTCATGAATCACATTTATTCAAAATGACTACATTCCATTATTATATACTGAGAAATAATTAAACAAAAGCACCATAACATCTTTGCTATTTCGTGATTTTCCTGATATCAGTAAAACTGAAAAATTGAGGCTAAAAGTTTAGTTTTCATTTTACTGCCATATATAGAGAGAGTACATTAAATTTTCAGCTAATTATCAAAAGAGATTATTTAAGAATCTATCTAAGTATATGAGTAAGCATTGATAAACCCTGATAATTTTTTTT
Source organism: Uromys caudimaculatus (assembly GCA_028551405.1). NCBI lineage: Eukaryota > Metazoa > Chordata > Mammalia > Rodentia > Muridae > Uromys > Uromys caudimaculatus. Next base: position 16,375,971 of record CM052720.1, read on the forward strand.
ACCTTGGTTATTGTACACCATAGAAACTGCCTCTGGGAAGCCAGATGTGGCAGCACACACACATGAAATAAAAGCAGGAGGTTGCTACTAATTACAGGCCAACTAGGACTACCTGGCTAGATTCTGCCTTTAAAAAGAAAAAAGAATGCCTCTTGTGCGGTTCCAGTATTCTACAATTCTGTTCTATATTGATGTTTACCATTTTGTCATTAATAAATGTTGTAATTATTAATTAATGTTTTGTCATTACTTAGTGTTGAAAACTGAAAAGAATTGAAAACATAAGATTCAAAAACTCCTGCAATATAAATGTCCGTTCACCTCTCACACCTTTCATTCATATCCCAGCCAGTCACACAGCAAGACATCAATCAGGGCTTGCCACCTCAAAACGTAAGAGCTGCTGGGCAGAGCAAGCACTTGGATACAAATTGCAGTGCTTTCAGGGTGTACTATGGTTTTTTAACCTTCTTGCTGAAAAAGAGAAGGAAACAGCTATTCATTAAGCACCTACCACAGGGCAGGTGTTTTGCAGGGTGCTTTGTAAATACTCTTAATCCTCATGTAACCCTATGAGGAAGGCAGCTTTATTCCTGTTTCATAGCTCACAGAGCAGTAACTGACCCTGGTCAGTGAGCCTCGCGTGAATTATGACCTTGGATCTATCTGCTGGCAAAGCACTTGGAAGTTCCACCAAACTCTCAAAACCCCACCTAGTGAACATCTTGCAAAATATTTTGATTCTCTGGTGTTTTAACATTGCTTATAGATTTTTGAGTTAAATAAATTTTCAAGTAGGGGGTCTCTTCTTCAATTTACACTTTTTGAACATTATCTTAAGGCGATTTTATCCTGGAGGAGAGAGTTTTCTTTCATTTTAGAAAGTTTTACATTGTTTTAAAATGTATTTCTAGGGTAATTATAACCTAATTTAAGAACTTTAATAAAAAGCATCCTTAACATCTTTAAAACAGAATAGCAAAATGCAACCAAATGCAACTTTCCTTCCCCTCCTTTTCTGGGTATCTATGGCGGTATAGCAAATTAGTTTGAAACTTAGCTGCATAAAATAAAAGCTATTTTATTGTATGTCATAATTTTTGTGGCTCCGGAGTTTGAGCAGGGCTTAGCTGACCAGTTTTCCTGCTCCATGTGGATTTTAGTGGGTAGCACACTATTGGTTGATTGGTCAACCTGGGGAGTCCAGGGGAAGCTGCCCCCAGATCTGGGTCCTCAGACTCAGAAAGCTGGGCTCAGCTAGGCTTGCCAACTGAAGCATGGCACTAACCTCTTGCACATGGTGGACTAGCTATAGTTAGACTCTTAGTCCTAGAGAGAATATTCCAAGATGGAGTCACTGCCATGAAAATTGGTTTAGTGCTGTTTCTGTTGTGTTCTGTGGTTTGATAGGGAAGGACTATATACTTCATTTCTGGACAGATAAGAGGATACACTGGCAGGCTACTTTTCTTATTGATGTGACAAAGTACCTGACAGAAGTAACTGGAGAGGAATAGTCTATGGGCCAGAGTATCCCATCCATTGTGGTAGAAAAAGCATGACATAAGACTTAGACAATTCATAGTGTCAGGCACTTGCAGTAACACCAGCCAGGAAGGAAGGAACTAGTGCCAGAAGTAGAGTGGGGCTGGAAGCCTCAAAGTCCTTCGTCCTTTATCCCTGTCAGTCATGCTTCCTGCCCCAAAGACTCTACATTCATGCCAGAAAACATTACCATCTGGGACTATAAGTGTTAAGGCACATGAGCCCAGGACGAGGGTAGGGGGAGGGCATCACATTCAAACCATAATCTAAGGCAACATTTTGGGGTCAACCTGTTGATGTATATTTATTTTTGGGAGACCATCATATACCACAAAGTTTAAGCTCATCTTTTTTAGTTCATGCTGTAAAGTTTTGATAGAGCCTTAACCTAATTACAAATGTATTCGAATTTTCAGTGAAGCAACAAGACAAGGGAAATTTGAAAATGAAAGGAAACATTAGTAAATTCTTATCATAAGAAAATCTAGAAAACATCATGATAAAAATGTTCTCCAGGGCTTGTGTGATGTCACAGCATTCACTAAAGCCTTGGAGGTATAGGGACCTAATTTCAGTCCTTAAAACTCAAACGCATGCACAGTAATGTGGGGGCAGGAAGCACTTGGAATCTCATTGATAGAGAGGTAGAAGCAAGGCATACCCTGAGTCTAATTGCTTTACTGAGTGCTAAGCCAATAAAAGACCATGTGACAAAGGAAGTAGATGTCATTCCTCCAGCCTCCACACACATGTGCACATGCACATATAAATACACACGTATGTGCATATACGTATACATATTGAAAAGTTGTTCTCCAGTCAGGTGGTGGTGGCACATGTCCTTAATCCCAACAGTTAAGAGACAGAGGCAGGTGGATCTCTGAGTTTGAGGCCAGCCTGGTCTACAGAGTGAGTTCTGGAAAAACCAGGTCTCTCTCTCTCTCTCTCTCTCTCTCTCTCTCTCTCTCTCTCTCTCTCTCAAAAAAAAAAAAAAAAAAAAAAGTTCTCCAACTTCCAAACTTGGTTCAGTCTGAATAAACAGAAAATGAGAAATTTTCATTTTATTGAATATCAGGACTCTAGTGTTAGTTTTTGCTTGTTTGTTTGTTTGTTTTCTATTTAATAGTCTAAAGCAGTGACTTACAAATAAGATAGCCTGATATCACTCCTTCTATAGAAATTTCCAAGATTCTTGATCTAAAAAACACTATGGTAATTTAAAAAACTAAAAACCTATTGCCACAGTGACAAAGGCTGCTGGCTTAGGACAAAGGTTTGTTCCTGTCCTTTCCATAATAACAGTCTAGGAGTTGTACACAAGACAGTGTAGGTTACAGCCTTGTAGACTGGCTGCTTGCTTGTAAGTTAAAGCAGCGTTCTTTGCTATTGCTTTTGCCTACTTTTACCTTACTATGTAGTGTTGGATCTGACCTACAAAAATAAAAGTATTTACTGTCTGACATTGAAAGGGAAGAATTTGTTGACCTCTGTTCTAGGTTACAATTTCCCAAGACTTCTGTGTAGTTAATCCTGATGTAGGACCAATGTCTCTCCAAACACCAGAAATAGATCCTGACCTCTGGAGAAAATGGGAATTCTTCAACTTATTAATAATCTGACCCAAAAAAAATTCTCTAAGAACACTGGTTTCTGAATAACCATACAGAGGGAAATGATCCATCAATTTCCATCAAATACCCTCAATTGTTACATGAGAGACAAACTACCAACCTACCAACACTAAAGTTGTACTATTTTCTTTATTAAAAATTGCAAAATCTCATTCTATCTGTGTCCTGTTTTGGTTTTATTCACAATCTGAGCCACTAACAAAACAGATAAGTTTAGCATTATAAAATGATCAAAAGTATGAGTCATTAAATCTATTTTTCTTGTAAATAAAGCTGATACATTGTTCTATTGGACTGAAAAACATCAAGCAGTCAAGCACATAAACAGATCTGCAGGAAGCTCCCATCCAGTCATATTGGTGAGCTAGTGACTAGAGCCACAAATGGAACGTGGATGCTTGGTCAGTAAGAGGCAGTCTGCACATCCTTGTGAGCCACAGACTCCATTCTTCATGCCTTTATTGTTAGCCTTGCACACCATTTCCTTGAATGCCAAATTTAGACTTCCTTCCTAATTAATGATTTTTTTCAAGTCCATATCAAAAGCCATTGGGTTTTGATTAACCCACAAAGGAAGGTTTCACTCCTGGGCTCATAGTTTTCTGTCTCCTTAGCAGTTAATTGAGTGAAGAATAATAGCTGCCCTGTAGGGAATCTTGTGAACTACATTGAGAGGTTGATACCTCTTTATTCTCTGGAAACTTCTGTAACGTTAAATAGTGCTTGGTAAATTTAAGCCCAGAATTATAGAGCAAATTGATATATTTGGACACGTCTCAAGCTTATGATTTCTGAGCAGCTGGTTCAGTGTGAGAACGTGGATGCTGGCTCAAGCCCTTTACTTCTCCTTACGTGTTTTTCTATGTTATACCTCTCACTATGTTAAAAGAATAAAAATTATTCCTGCTTCTAGAAGTTAAATTTCTATTTTTATAAACCAAACTTCACTATCAAGGTACAATGCCTACAGTAAGGATGTGTGTGTGTGTGTGTGTGTGTGTGTGTGTGTGTGTGTGTGTGTGTGTATGTGTTGTGTGTATGTGCGTACCCCTGGTCTTACACAATTATAGCTAAACTTGCTTAGGTGTCATGCAGAGTGACAGTAGTGATGGGTCTTGCTTTATGTTTTAACTAATAGTGTTGGCTCCTTTACCTACTAAGAAAGTAAGAGACCAATTATCCCTGAGCCCCATAAGAACTGTAGCCTTGGGCTGGAGAGATGGCTCAGCCGTTAAAGGCTAGGCTCACAACCAAAAATATAAGAACTGTAGCCTTGAGGGCAGGGAAGATAGATAGTAAAATACTAACCTGTAAGCACGAAACCATTTCTAGCCAGAGTAGTCATTTTTTTAAAACAACAGGGTCGTGGAGAAATGTCTCAATGGTTAAAGGCATGCACTGCTCTTACAGAGGACCCAAGTTTGATTCCCAGCCCCCACATCAGGTGGTTCTTGACCACCTGTAACTCTGGCTCCAGAGACATATTAATCCCTCTGTCCTTTGTAGGCACTGCACTTACATGCACCTCCCCCAACACACACATACACATATTGTGCTTATTAAAATGGTAAAATCAAGTCTTTTTATTTTATTTATTCACTTTACATCCCAATCACTGTCTCCCCTCCCACAGCCCTTCCCTCGTTCTCCCTCTCCTTCTCCTCAAGAGAATAGAGGCTCCCTCTGGATATCCACCCACCCTGGCACATCAAGTCTCTGCAGGCCTAGGTGCTTCCTCTCCCACCGAGGCCAGACAAGACAGCCAAGTTAGGGGAACAGATTCCATAGACAGGCAACAGCATTAGGAATAGCCCCTGTTCCAGTTGTTCCAGACCCACATGAAAACCAAGCTGCTCATCTGCTACATATGTGCAGGGGACCTAGGTCCAGATGGTATATGCTCTTTGGTTGGTGGTTCAGTCACTGAGAGGCCCAAGGGTACATGTTAGTTGACTCTGTTGGTCTTCCTATGGAGTTCCTATCCCCTTTGGGGGCCCTCAGTCCTTCTTCCAATGCTTCCATAAAAGTCCCCAAGCTCCATTCACTGTTTGGCTGTGGGTCTCTGCATCTGTCTGAGTCGGCTGCTGGCTGGAACCTCTCAGAGAACAGCCATGCTAGGCTTATGTCTGCAAGCATAACAGTACCATTAATCATGTCTGGGATTGGTGCTTGCCCATGAAATGGGTCTCTAGTTGGGCTGTTATTGCTTGGCCATTCCCTCAGTCTCTGCTTCATCCTCCATGCCTGCATTTCTTGTAGGCAGGATAAATTTTGGGTTGAAAGTTTTGTGGGTGGGTTCGTGTCCCTACCACTCCACTGGGGATCCTGCCTGGCTACAGGAGGTGGCTTCTTCATGTTTCATATCCCCACTGCTGTGAGTCTCAGCTAAGGTCACCCCCTTTGATTCTTGGGAGCCTCCCTTATCCCATGTCTCTGCCATGTCCTTGAGATGTCCCCACCCCCATTGCCACACCCTGCCAGCTGCAGATTTCCATTCATTTTCATGGCCACCTGTCCATCTCCCCAGACTCTTCCCACACCTGATCCTGATCTCCCCCATTTCCATCCATATCACCTTTCCCACCCACTTCCCTCTCTCCTTCTGCTTCCTATGATATTTTATTCCCCCCTCTGAGTGAGGTGCAAGCATTTTCACTTGGGCCTTTCTTCTTATTTAGCTTCTTTGGATCTGTAGAGTGTAGCATGGGTATCCTATATTTTATAGCTATATATCTGCTTATAAGTGAGTATATACCACGTGTTGCATGTAGCTTTAGCTACCCTGGGATTCCCGAAAATCCACAGATAAAAGACACATACACACAGTTGTTCATTTTCATATATACGAGAAGAGGGTATCGGATTCCATTAAAGATGGTTTGAGCCCCCATGTGGTTAATGGGAATTGAACTCAAAACTCCTAGAAGAGCAGTCAGTGTTCTTTTTTTTTTAAGTATAGAAATAGAGTTTATTTAGGGCATGGGGAAGGGAGTTAAGAGGGTAGTAGAGGCAGAGAAAGGCAGAAAGAGGAAGAGAGTTGAGAAGTAGAGAGGTGGAGGCCGGCCATGACCACGTGGAGGGGGAAGGGAATGGGGAGAGGTAAGGAATAAGAGAGGCAAGAGAAAGAGATAGGAGCACAGTCAGTGTTCTTAACCACTGAACCATCTCTCCAGCCCTAAAACTCCATGATATATCTAGTCCCTGCTAAACATCCCTGACCACCCACCTGTAGAAACTGCCACAGATCGCTGCTCCTCCAGAGACCTCACATGAATGCTTGGCTTTTCTCTCTCCAAAGTATGGTGAACTCCTCCCTTCCTTTTATCTGTCTCTTTTCCTCCAGCAATCCAGAAGTCCCACCTATTCCTTCTGCCCAGCAATTGGCCCATGGCTTCTTTACTAATAGATCAAGAACCAACTGGGGGAACCACCCCTACAACCGTGATTGTCCTTTGGGTCTAGGCTACCTCATTCAGGATGATATTCTCCAGTTCCATCCATTTGCCTGCAAAATTCATGATGTCTTTGTTTTTAATAGCTTAATAGTATTCCATTGTGTAGATGTACCACATTTCCATTCTTCAGTTGAGGGACATCTAGGCTGTTTCCAGTTTCTGGCTATTACAAATAAAGCTGCTATGAAGATAGCAGAGCAAAAGAAACATCCTGAATTGTGAAAGAAAAAGCTAAGTGCCTGAGGACTAACACTCAAGGCTGTTCTCTGATTTTCATGTGTACAAAAACACACATGTATGGGTACCCACACACATGTGTACCTTCACACACATTCAGCAAAGAGAAACAAAAGGAAATTATAGCCCCAAGACAGATGCACATTTCTATAGAAAATATACGTAGATCACAAATACTTAAAAACCAGGATGTTCATAAGTTCAAAGAGTGTGCTGGTTAGCTTTTATGTCAACTTGACACAAGGCAGGGTCATCTGAGAAGACTTGATTAAGAAAATACCTTCATAAGACTGGCTTACAGGCCAGCCTGTAGGGCGCTTTCCTGATTGATGATTGGTGTGAGAGGACCCAGCCCAGCATCATCCATGAATATGTGGTCCTGAAATATACATATATATAGCATTCAGGAGGGTCAAGCCAATCCACAGCACTCCTCCACAGCCTCTACATACATTCCTGCCTCCAGATTGCTGCCCCACACCCTGGCTGGCACTCCTTGAAAGTGATTCTGAAGTAAGCTATGTTCATCCACATGTCTGTCTCAGTGTCTGATTTTCCATGGCAGATCATGCCAGTAATCCCAGTACTCAGGAAGCAGAGGCAGGGGATGGTCAGAAGCTTAAGACTAGCCTGCTGTAGGTGTTAAAAAGATATAAGAAAAGAAAATAGGGAAAAAAATCTAGAGTAAATGTGGGAAAGGTGTGCTCTTGAAATGTGTCAGTCTCCTGAAACTGTTGTCTAGATGACCTCCTCCCTCATCCACGTGAGGACAGGTCTATCGCTGTGCAACACGACTACAGGCCTCTGAGATTTGGTAGAGGGAAGTGTAGAGAATGTGTCTAGAGAACACGTGTGTTCTCTGGAAGCTTAGTGTTTGCCAGAGAGTCCATTAGACAGTTTATGAAACTGAATTTGATTGGGAAAGGGTGAGTTTGAGAAAGTTTGAAGGGGCAAGTAAAATTTTTATTGACACTGTTGGAAGTAGACATTCTAAGAGCTACAAAAAGCACAAAACCTCTGAAATGACAGACCTCACGGGGTTGGTAGTGTCTGTGTGTATGTATGTGTGTATGTGTGTGTGTGTGTGTGTGTGTGTGTGTGTGTGTGTGTGTGTATGTGTGTGTGTGTGTGTGTGTGTGTTCTATCCAACCAGCATCCCATAGCCTCCCATTTCCATGTATCCAGCTGAGAATTTGCCCATCCCATTCTATGCAATCACAGTGGAATGGTGCTTCCAGCTGTATGACATTACAAAACAAAATTCAAAGGAGGCTTAGATTCTATCTTTACCAGCTCTTAACTTTTGCAATTAAAAAACCAACATATGGCCGGGCAGTGGTGGTGCATGCCTTTAATCCCAGCACTTGGGAGGCAGAGGCAGGTGGATTTCTGAGTTTGAGGCCAGCCTGGTCTACAGAGTTAGTTCCAGGGCAGTCAGGGCTACACAGAGAAACCCTGTCTTGAAAAACCAAAAACAAAAACAAACAAAACAAACAAACAAACAAACAAAAACATATGTGTAGGAATGAATCATGAGCGTGGCCAGTCAATAGATAATTACAGTTGCAGAGGTTAGGAGTAAAGCCAGGCACCCTTTATTAACTAGTGACTCTTTTGAAAATAATTGCTAGCTGACTCTAGGACTATGATGATGACTGATTGTTTGAGCAAAGGGCATGAAGCATTAGCATACCTGAGAAACTCATCGTGAAGAATGATTTGTTTTCTTTCTCTTTCTTTCTTTCTTTCTTTCTTTCTTTCTTTCTTTCTTTCTTTCTTTCTATTTTGATTCATTATTTTAATGTCACCATCAATGTTCATTTTGACTTGAACAATGAGAAACTGTTTTTGTGTTTTGATGTATACAACACCAAGAGCACTACACAATACTTATAAGCATCCAATAAATGGATTATAATACCCTTTCATGACTACATAGACATCGTTATCCTTTGGACTTTTAGATGAAATGTTTTATTTACTGGATTTTCTATAATAGGCTTTCAGCTTTCAACAATACTCACCCATTTTGAGCACTAAGCCAAGTAATGCACAAGACAACATTGTTTGCCAAATTAAGCTTCAGATTACTTAGATTTGTCCTGTGGTTAATGGCTCAGGCTTAAATCTGGTGTTACAGAGGAAAAAGGCCAGAACCTACAAACCATGAGTTAAATTTCCCAATTTCCTGCTAAGCACATAATGGCACTGCCTGGAGTTAAGAATGCCTGGGAGAGCTTTCTTGTCCGTTCTCCTGTAACAAGGGAGATGTTACCCAGCAACATCGTCACATAAAACAAAACATGTGAGGATCAGACTGTGCCCATATCCCTGGCAGAGACTACAACATATAATAATGATGTATTGTGCTTTTCACTGATATTATACAATGTGAATTTTTAAAAAGATGTGTCAAGGTGACATTAGCTCTGTATGTCTGCATCAGTTGACTCATCTCTGCTCTACCACGGCAATATTTCTCAGCAGTATCGCGTCACATGCTTACATAGTGAAAACCTAAAGATACTTATTCCAGAATCTAATAAAATATCTAAACAACAAATGAAAACATGTTAAAAACAATTTTGTGCCAAGGGCTGTATATTTTCACAGAAATACTACATACTGTTTGATTTATGCATGAGGGTAAAATGGACTAAATAGCATTTAGTTATATAAATGAGATTATAAATTACTAAATTCTGGAGTATTCTGTTGTAAATCAACAGCTAACTGATATAATCACCCATGCTATCTAACACTCTGTTCAACTGATATACGATGAAAGTCAAATATAGTATTTACTTTTTTGACTTTGTACTTGAAAACCTAGAACATAATTTCCAATGCAATATTTAAAATTCTTAGAACCAATCCTAACATAAATGTGTAGGTATTTATATAAATACACATATACTTGAAAGTTTATCAGATTTGTGTTTTTATTTATTATTCTATGAAATGCTTAATGCATTCCTACTATATTCCAGGGTCAAAAGTATGGATAATGACCCTTTTCTCAATAAGTTCATAGCCAAATATCAGAAATAAATATATCCACACTTTCAATGGGGTTAAATTAAAAGTCAAATACTCACAACAGTATGGAGTTCAGATGAGTTCTACATGGAGTGGTAAGAGTCTCTATAAACAGATAGACACAAATATGTATCAGAGGATGAAGAGAATTTTGACAGAAAAATGGTATGTGTGCAGTATGGCTGGGGTACATAAGAACAAAATGGTATGGAGAGAAGGCCAAGTCAGTGCAGTTCTAACTGGGATGGACCTGTCAGGAGCAGCAGGCATTGGTGAAACTGCAGAAACAAGTTAGAACTACACAGCAAGAGACTGAAGAGTGTCAACTTTCTCTCAGGAACAGAGAGAATAATTAAATGCTTTAAATTGGGGTGGATAATGTGATCAAATCTGAATTTGGAAGAAAAAAAAAACAGCACTGGAGAAACTATTTCCCCCAGGAATACATTCTTGTATGATTCTAAATTTGTGGCACTGTTCTCTCTAGTGACACTTTGGCATTTTATTTACCATAAACTTTTTAATAATTAAAAAAATATTAAAATTTAAAAAATATCTCAAGACCTACTTAGCCTGGGACTAACAAAATGAAGGTGCCAGTCTTGACTTAATGTGACAAATACCACCTACAAGAATGACCTGAATACCTGTTGTTTGTACAACACTCACATAGCATACTATGTACATGAGATGCTTTCAATGGCCTCACAGAAAAGAGCAAAACTCAACCAAACTGAGCACGATGAAGATGAAAGTGGTTGATTTGGAATAAGCACTGTCTTCAGAGAACTCCTGGCTTGAAAAATGACAAATCCTGGAATTCATAAAACAGTTGAATAAAAGGTAATAATTTTTTTAACTAGTCCTGATTGTGGCCCTTATAATTCACATTTCCATTAGGATTAAATACATTTCTATCATCTTTCTACTCTCCACTGGGACCTAAAAAGCATCTTCGAGCATCTCTTGTGATATCATCTTAGTTCCCCAGGCAGGATCTACTGAAATATGTTTACAAGCTCTGCATTGCAACTGGAGTGATGCTAGGAATTCCAATGGCTCCTGGAATGGGGCGCACAGCATGAGAAGCCTGCAACATCAGAGCCAAACTCAAATGTGGAGCAGGGCAAGTGAACATTAACGAGAAAACTGAGCAGGTGAGGCTGGTGGCAAATTCAAGTGCATTAGCTTACTAATGAGACAGTATATTCTAAACAAAAGTTGCTTCCCAGCCCAGCAGACTATGACCAGGAGGAACATATGTTGCCAGATGTTACATGCTTTTTTAGAGAAATGAAAAGTTTTTAAAGATTTATTTTGTTTTTAATCATAGAGGAGGCTATGCACACATGGGTATAGTGCTCACAGCGGGCAGAAGAAAGCATTGGAACGCCCTAGACATGGTGTTAGAGATGGGTGTGAGCCACCTGACATAGTTTCTAGGAACCAAACCCTGGTCCTCTGTAAGAGCAGTGCACATTCTTAAGTGCTGAGCAATCTCTCCAGCCCCTTATTAAAATTTTAAATTAATTCCATTGTTAAATATCATATGCCAATTAAAGCATACATAAGTAGGATGTAGACAACAGCCTGCTTGATTTCCATTTCAAACCTCAAAGATCAAATGTCAAGTAAGAGAAATATAGGAAGAAAGAAAGCCTGTGTTGTGGTCAAGGTATCTTTAAACAGCAGAAGATAATAGAAGACCTCTGAGCTTAGGAAAGCCACAGTCCCATCCCATTCTAATCTGGAACACTCTGGAGAAAAATAACTGGAGTCTCAGAAAGTCAGCTGGAGACATGAAAACTCCATAACTATCTGAGAAGAATTTCTATGGTGAAGAAGGGAACACACCATGTTTATAGAATTCAGTACACTAACCACGAGCCATGTACAGTTATAATACTCTTGGAAAAAAGCTGTTGTTACTACAAATGTGGGTTTTAAATTTCATTGTAGGTCCCTTAACTTTAAACATATATATGTATCTTTATGTGCTATATATATATGCTGTATGTGTGTATCTGTATGCATGATGTAGATATGTATCTGTATGTATGCCATATGTACCTAGTGGCTGTGCACTACAGAAACTCCAACTGGTAGCTGTCAAAGTGTGGCAGGTCTCAGAATCACCTACAGTACTTGCTAAAACAAATCACTGGCTACCATCTCCGCATGCTTCTGATTCTGTAGGCATGCCGTAGGGGTCTTGGGCTTCCCACATAGACCAAGGTCTTAGGTGGCTTTTGATGCTGCTGACTGATGTGATGGGACCCTAGAGGCAACCATTTTCAGGTTCTAGAACAGAGTATGGCAAAAGGGCAGAAGCAACAACTAATGAAATGATAGGAAAGGAAAGAGAAAGGAAGGAGTTGTGAGAGAGGAGGGGATGAGAGGGAAGGGAAGGGAAGGGCCTAGAATCAATTCGCATATTCCCTTTATAACACCGTAGAAGAACAGAGCAGGTGGAGCTCATCATGGCCTTCAAGTTTTCACTGATTTGAAGATGAGTTTTGCTTTTAAATCAGAACGTGGTGCCTATCTTCTTGGGTGGCCCTGAGTTTTAGTTCCACTACAGAAGGAGGCAAAAGAGAAAATCTTGGATCATTATGACCACTAGACACCTGGCAAAACCCATATGTCATGCAGTTTGACTAATATTTTCCTTAATATGCACAGCGTTATTGAAGCACCTCATTTATCCTCCAAATGTGGTCTAAAATATCAGTTCAGGTCAACTGTAGCCTTGGCCCTAAAAAAATGTATTATATGTACAGGAAAGAACCCAGGGACTCCTAATCCTCCTTCTGACTCTTTCTCATTTAAAACTAGAAATGTCAAGACTTGCTATATATCATGTCCAAGGAGATTAAAGATAGGGCCTGAGCATCTTAATCCTGACATTTAAATAAGCTGCTTCCAAGTGAAGAGGAACACCTAAGAAGCTTGAAGAAAGAAGCATAGAGAATAGAGTAAGTCTCTTAGACGATTACCACACATTTCACATAATCCTGAAATTTATTTTTATGTTTCCTCACGGGGCTGAAGAGCAAAGTATTTTAGCAACTTTAGCAAAGGATTTATTTCCAGATGGAAAATGTATGCTTCCAGCCACTGTGGAAGACTTGTCTGTATGGCCCATTTTCCATGTCCATATTGACTCTGGAATTTAGTGTTTGAGTAGCAGCAGGCAATGGTGAAGCAGAAATGTTCACATAAGCAGAGACTTTAAGCAGCCTTTGTACATTTCTGATTCTTCTCAAAACCCTTTGATAAAGGATGGAACATATGAAACAGGGCCCAACTTGCCCTAATATTCCCGCAGACCACCACAGTAAGTGAAAGACTTCAGTCTAGATGCCATGTCTCCTTTGTGGCCCTGTGTCAAACTATAGACTAAAGTCAGCTCAGCTGACAGCAGCTCACATTAGCAGACCTGCCTATCAGGCCTCTACACACATGAGAAATAGTAAAGCATTCTGGATGTGGCCTCTTACACGGCCACAACTAATGCACCCTGCGTCCTCAGTAGAATATCAGTTAGTATAGCCCAGTGGTAGATGGGACACTCCACATTTGGTGGTAATAAAGTTGTTCACCTACATTTACATTGTTGTTCTTATATTTATGTCAAACTCTGCTAATGGACTCTATCTACTGAAAAAGTTTAAAGGAAGAAATTGAAATTCTTGTTCATTCAGATATCAGCAAGTTATTGTCTTTTACTAAATTCAGTGCGATTCACACATCCTAGGCTATGTTTCTCACATGATCATAGTCCTAGAGATTACCCTTTAAAGCAAGAAGTTGAAAACCTCCCCCCCCAGGTGCATCTGTCCATTCCCTCGCTGGCTGACTGTTGTGTCCCATTTTACAACATCGAGGGGTACAAATTGTCCCCCAGCATCAGGCAGGCAGCCTGACAGTCTTAACAGGACCCCTGCTGATGTGCATCTCTGGTCTCCACTCAGCTGTCCCATCCTGCAGCCACTGTTCTAAAGTTACAGAACAGTTTCTAACTTTGTGCCTGTCCCAAGGCATCAGGACCAAGGCACATGATCTGTAATTTATGAGGGCACCCACAGAGCTGTCACTTGCAAGGCAGGTGTTGAGAAAATGGCAAGCAGCTCTAGGAAAGAAAAGGACTGTGACCTCACCCCTGAATAATCGTGGCCAACATAGTCACGGAAGAAAGCGTTGACATAAGCGAGCTTTAAAAATAAAGCAATGGCTCGTCTTGCTGAAGGCGCTGTCTCTACAGTTGAACAGGACAGAACTCAAGGGATCTGTGGAAAAATAAGGTGAATTTTGTGTTCAGGGCTTCTGTTGCAGCTTTCAACTGCACTTTGCAATCTAAACTACCAATTTCAGGTGTCTTGCTAGAACAAATCACCGCTCAGGTCAAATTATCTCCACAATGCAGTGGGTCATGATCTCCCTGACTGAAATTACATATAATGGAAACCAGAAGTCAGTTCAAGGAAGAAAGAAAAGAACTCAAAACAGAACTTGCTTACCCAGATAAGAGATACTCCTAAATTGAGTGTCTGTTAGTTGTGCCATAGTTTTGTGACAGAGCCTGGACTATAGCTCAATGTCGAGCTCATGCTTTGCATGTACAAGGCCCTGCCTGGCTTAAATCTGTAGGACAAAAATGTCAAATTAACTTGGTGTCTTCTCAACCTAGTCATATTTCAACTGCTGCTTGCATTTCAGAGACGAAGAAAAATGAACCTACTCTTAACTTGATCTAAACAGAGTGGACATCTACTTGCAGGTAGAAATGTAGCGAAAAGTCTCAGGCATTTGCAAAGAACCCACCAGCCAGCCACACAGTGCTGCTGCTTAGAATGGAAAGAGTATCAGCTCAGATGCAACTTGAGCCTTGAAGCCAGATGACATCATGATGAAAAGGCTCCAAGCCTTCAGAAACATTGCTTACTGATAGGTGGCTCAGCTTTCTGTCTTGGGTCTGAGAGTTCCAGTGGGATATTTGTGTTCACACCATGGGAAAGCCATAATGAACCTAGAGACTCAAAGAGTCTGCTGCTTGCTGGCTGCCAGAGAAGCTTCCACACTGACAATATTACAAGCGTTTTTCCTTCCTTTTGGTGAAGACAGATCTCTTTGGCAGGGACTTGTCATCAACACGTTCTTACAGCCTTATTTTCTTCAAACGTTCCTTCCTTATAACCTGTACCCTGGTATTGAAGGCCTAAATTTTTACAGACTTCTATATATGTTGGCTATTGATCAACAGCCAGCTAGCTGCCCATGACATAAGCCATTGTGTCCTACACCCTCCTGCTGCTATCATAAGAGATCAGAGCTGAAAAGAACAGTTAAGGAGGTTCTGGAAAACCCCAAGCCATTTTTCTGGCTCTTAGCCTGGAAAAACTCCTGACAGAAAGCCTGTCTGGTGCCCTTGGCAGAACCCCACACGATCTAGTAAAATGCCAAAGTAGGGGCATCATGACATCAAGAGAAATACATGCTGCAAGCAAATGGCCACACCTGGCCACCACACTTCGGGAAATTGTTTATCACGTGTTGAATGACTAGATTGCAGGACTTAACACAGGAATATTGCATTCCAAATTCATTCTTGCTTAGTGGTTTTGCACCAAGCTTACATCTTGTTTGGCTTTTTTCCTCAAAGGCCAAAAGAGAGAGAGAGAGAGAGAGAGAGAGAGAGAGAGAGAGAGAGGAGAGGGGGAGGGAGGGAGGGAGGGAGGGAGGGAAGGAAAGAAAGAAAGAAAGAAAGAAAGAAAGAAAGAAAGAAAGAAAGAAAGAAAGAAAGAAAGAAAGAAAGAAAGAAAGAAAAAAACAAACAAAGTCAAAAAAATCTTGACCAAGCAGATCTGCAAACCTCTGGCTACATGTAGAGCCAGAAGTAACTGGACCCAAATCACTTGTGTTCTCTGAACATTAGATGCTTACTTGTTACTAGGAATAGCAATATCCTCCAGAACATCACTGTACATTATGTCCAGTCATTGTAATTCAAGTTAACTGCAAATTAAGATGGTACAACATAAATATATATCTTATTTATGGTGATATTGATTTTATGAACTCATGTATTTTGCCATTACCCACACTGAGAAAAAAAGTAAGATAATATTCCCAAGACTTTGTCTTATATAAAAATAGTGTGTCAGTATCTCATACAAGTTGGTTTTGATATCATGGGTTTAACACTGTGAATTTTTAAATTTTATTTACATAGAATAGTTTATAAATATTTAAGAAAATTTAATACCTTCAAATTAGCAATTATTGGGCTGAATAAGTGACTTAAGCTATATTGCAAAACAAAACAAAGTTAATTTTTCAATAGATTTATCTTTGGCTCTTAGAATAGAGTTCTCTTTCCAAACATTAACATAGCCATTCAAGTAGGAAGTCTGGAGAATTCCAAAATCCTCAGACAGAATTTAACCTGCCACCCAATGCACATTTGTTCTATGTGTGCTTATCCCAATGGTCTGACTAGTTGTATTTTAGCCTTAGTTCACTTGCATGTTTAAAGGTAGCTTAAATAATTTTCTCTTCTTCCTCTTTTGAACCCTAAGCTCCAAATTGACATGTGGTAGTTACTTTTCCTGTTGCTATAATAAAGTACTCTAACAAAATCAACATAGGGGAGAAAGGGTTTATTTTAGCTCACAGTTCCATCATGGGGAAGACAAAGTATCAAGAACTTGAAGTTGCTCGTCACCGTATGTTTGCAGACAGAAAAAGAACGAATGCTTGCACACATGCTAGTGCTCAGCTCACTTGTCCATTCTTACATAGTCCAGAATTCCCTGCCTAGGGAATGTCCTCCTTGTAGTGGACGGGTCTTTCCCCCTCAATTAACTCAATCAAGGTAATCTTCCACAGACATGCCCAGAGGCCCATCTTCCATGAAATTCTAGATTCTGTCAAGTTGGCATTAACATTACATGCCTCATTCTTATATCTGCCTCATTCTATAGGTTTAAAAAGCCACTAGCCAACTCCAAGTTACAGTGCAGAGAATCTCCCCCCATAGGAAGAGAATATTGACAGATACATAGTAAAGACCACAAAGTGTACAAAATTGAAACTCATAATAAAATTTAGCACAATACAGTTCCAATCAATGTAAAAAAAACCAAAAAACAAAAAACCTTAGCCCTTCCAGAACACCAAAATCCCCACTATCTTTTTATTCCCAGTGACCATTTTGCAATGCAAGATGAGAACCAGAGCACAGCTGTGAGTACTTTGTGGGATTTTTAGGGGCAGAGCACACCTCTCATTGAGGCTGGCAGAATATAATGGCCGAGGTTATGATGTCCCACAGGGTCTTCTATACAATTAACATCAGCTAGAAGAAACTTGGTTCTCAAGGTTGAGTTCCAATCTCTTGGGGCTCATTTTTGATGAGTCAGCTCCAAATGACACTTGAGAGACAGTCTCTTCTAAGTGTTTAGTCATTTAGCTGCAGATTTAGGGTAGTTAAGGTGGTTCTAGCTCTAAATGAATATAAATATTAGATGTATCCTTTAGGTAATCTTATTAGCATTGTGTAGCTAGCCATCCATTATCAATGTTGTTGTTTTTCTTCATGTCTTCACGTTATAGACTGACAGTTTATATTCTCCATATGGGTGGGCTTGTGCCAGAGCTCTAGTAAATATGGGCCATACATCATGGTGAAACAAGTGCTTAGAAGAACCAAACGAAACTGTTCTAAGCACTATGGGTAGTTATCACAGTATCACTTTAATTCAAGGATAAAGATCATTCTTCAATTAAGATGAATAATATAAAGAAAAAACAATTAAAAGTATGTAAAAATACAGCATATATAAACTAAGAGCAATATATCTTCTCAGCATAAACCTGTCATCTGAATCTAAGCAGCCATGGATAAAAGAAGCACATTGATAATTTCCTTAGGTGTATGAACATGAAATGTCTATCAGGCTCTCAAACAGAAATATTGTGACCATTCTTCTCAGAACCACGTTACGCATCTTAAGGAGCCAGCCAATAATGGCAATCTTTGGCATAAGCAAGACCTTACCCAGAAAGGCAAGGTGACTCCTTACCCATCAGCTAAATTAAATCCTGGCCTCTAGCCTAGAATTTGTCAACCCTATTCATGAGTTTCCTGTTAGCCCTTAGTTTTTAAGGTGAATTCTGCAACACCAGCATCACTTGAAGGAACATTCTAGAATCTCAGACTTCACCTAAGACCTACAATCAAAAATTAGGAGGAACACCTGCCTCAAATATGCCACCACAACAAATGGCAAGCTTCTGAGACTTGAAGAATGAAATGACAGAGTCTTCACGTCAAGTCACAGTACTTCACTTGGAAACTTCTTGCTGCTTATGGTGACTTAAAGTCAAGACTAAAATATTTTAAGGCAATATCAGAATAATGTAAGTCACTGTACTCAATATGTATGACCCACCAGCTGTGTATTATCGCCATCAGTAGAGCTAGAGCTTTGGACCTGTCCTCATGTGTGTGTGTGTGTGTGTGTGTGTGTGTGTGTGTGTGTGTGTGTGTGTGCATTACAGGGGCAGAGGTTATGATAACCCAATAAATAAATACATGTGAAACAAAATATCCCTAATGCTGACATATAAACATGGTTTCTAAGGAATGTGTCAATCTTGATTGACATCTGAGTTCATCTTAAAGCATTGTGAGCTGAGTAAACTAAATGAAAAGAAAAGGTTATTTGTGTACCAAAATGTGTCACCCCAAACTCCCTTGTTGTCCCTTTTGTTTTACTTTGTTCCCTAATACTATCTGATGCACACTATAGTTGCCTACAGGTCTTTGATGCAAACTGTAGTTGCTTACAGGTCTGCCTCTGTCTTTTAGTTCATTAGCACCTTAAAGACAGATATTTTGTGAGCTGCATAGCTGCAACCTCTCAGGTTCTGCAACAGTGCCCAGTCGCAGAATAGAAGTGAGGAAAACCACCTGTACTGGAAAGCTCAGCACACCTGTTCTTGCCTTTGCAGCCGGCTTTGTAGACTGAAGGCCCAGGTTGCTGATGGCCTTGTCTCCATCAGGATTCCCACTTCAGTTGCTGGGTCTTGGTCTGCCCCATGCTGGATCACATCCGACCTCTTTTTCCTTGAACCATAACATTCTTCCTGCAGCACGGGACAGATGTGCTTGCTTTGCTCTACAGCGCCTGGATGGCCAAGACTCCGGGTACAGCAATGTTCCTTCCTCCAGGCACTCAGAGCTTTAGGAACCAATTTCACTTCAGCCAAATCCCACCACCCAGCTGGGTGGCCAAAACCCAGCACACTCTATCTGTAAAAAGCACTGGGCTTGAAATGTTTCCCATTCCTGGGAGTCAAACACAAAATAAAATTGACTAAATCCTTCTGGAATTCCACAAAGCAACAACTGCCCTAGCCCTCACCTCCAGCCCATTTGGTGCCTTTCACGGTGGAAAATACCAACTCCTTAACACTTCCTCCCACTGTCACTCAGCCCTGCAAGTCTGCCCCAAGAGTCACCAGGAAGTTTAAAAAGGAGAAATAAACCAGCTGGGTAAAATGGAAAGCAAACAGTGAAAACAATTGATGTCAATTTTTACTTGTACTATGAACATCTTAATCCCTATTTGGGAGATGTATGTGCCCTAGTTTCTTTTTTGTTCCTGTGGAAAAAAATAATTATCTCAACAAAAGCAATTTAGGAGAGAAAGATTTATTTTATCCCACCGTTCCAGGTAGCAGGCCTCTGCTGTGGAAAAGTCAAGGCAAAAATAACTTGAAGCAGCTCATTATGTCACATCACGCTCAAGAGGGAACATGATCAGGTATTAGTGGGGGGCCAGAAGTGAAGTCCCAACGGCCACCAGAATGAATGGAAATATACAACCTCAGGAGGTGGGAGGTAGGAGATGGGGTGTCCTCTAGAATGTACCAGAGACCTGGGAGGCAAGAGAATCTCAAAACTCAAAGGGAGGGGCTGAGATGAAATGCCCAACAGTGGAGAGAGGGAATGTGTAGAGTCCACTTCCAGTAAAAAGACAGGGCATCAAGTGGAGGGATGGGTTGCCATCCTACAGTCAAAACCTCTGACTCAGAATTGTTCTTGTCTGAAAGAACAGCAGGGACAAAATGGAGAAGAGGCTGAGGGAAAGGAGGTTCAGTGACAGACCCAACCTGGGATCCAGCTCAAAAGGAGACTCCAAGGCCTGACACTATCACTGATGCTATAATTTACTTACAGACAGGAGCCTAGCATGGCTGTCCCCCAAGAGACCCAACAAGTAGCTGACTGAGACAGAAGCAGATACTTACACCCACATAATGGTCTGAAGTCAGGGACCCCTGTGATTGAATTGCGGAAAGACTGGAAGAAGTTGAGGAGGATGGAGACCCCATAGGAAGACCAGTAGTCTCAACAAACCTGGACCCTCAAGATCTCTCAGACACAGAGCCACTAACCAGGAAGCATACACTAGCTGGTCTGAGGCCCCTGACACATATACACCAGAGGACTGCCTGGTCTGGCCTCAGTGAGAGAAGATGCACCTAGCCCTTGAGAGACTTGAGGCCACAGGGAAGGCCTGGCAAGGGGTGGGAGTGGGGTGGGGGTGGGGAGATCCTCTTTGAGATGGGAGAATAGGAATGGGATGAGGAACTGTCTGAGGGCAGAAATGGAGAGGGATAATGACTGCACTGTAAAAAAAAAAAATGATTAAATATAATTTTAAAAAATGCCTACAGTTCAGTTCACTTTCAACAGGACCCAAACCCAGGGAATGGTGCCACCCATAATGGTCATGTCTTTCCACCTCAATTAACTCAATCAAACCAACTGCCCACATACATACCTACAGTCAAACCAAAAGTAAATAATTCCTCATTGCATTTTCTTCATCACACTGCTTACATTACACTTATACCACATGCCATTAATTAAGCCTCATGGGCTCTTGAGAATTTTATCATTGTTGTAGGGGTTCCATGTTTTAGAATCTAATCTAATCAAAGGCTGAGGCAGGAGTGGTGTGAAAGTGAGGTGGCCTGAGCTATACAGACTGAACCCTATTTCAAAAAATTTTTAAAAAAAAATTTAACTATTCCTGAGCTGTACACTGAGACCATTTCAAAAACAATAAAAAATAATTTCGCTGCTTGCCAGTAGGAGCTGAATTAACATTCAAGTTATGGAACACCTGCAATTTTACAATGTATTTGCTCCTTTCCAATAATTTATAACCATTTCTTTTACCTTTGCAGAAACATACACACTTGTTTTTGGTTTAGTTTCCTATGGTTTTGATATTTTTTTGTCTTTTTTTTTTTTTGAATACTTTATTTACATTTCCAATGTTTCCCCCTTTCTAGTTCTCCTCTTTGGAAACCACCTAACCCCTCTCCCTCCCCCACCTCTGTGAGGGAATTCCACCACATCCCACCCACCCGCCCACCCACTCCCATATTCCCACCTTAACATTCCCCTTTACTGGGGCCTCTCCTCCCCCTGATGGCCACATATGTGGTCCGAACCATGGGTCCCTCCATGTGTATTATTTGGTTGGTGATCCAGCCTCTATGAGGACCAAGGGGGTCAGGCCAGCTGACAATGTTGCTCCCTCCATGGGGCTGCAGACTCCCTCAGCTCCTTCAGTTCCTTCTCCAACTCCTCCATCTGGGACCTCACTCTCAGTCCAGCAGTTACTGTAAAGTGAAACTTGGGTATTCCAAACATTTCAGCTAATATCCACTTATCAATGAGTACATACCATGTTCGTTCTTTTATGACTGAGTTACCTCGCTCAGGATGATATTTTCAAGTTCCATCCATTTCCCTGCAAATTTCATGAAGTCATTGTTTTTAATAGCTGAGTAGTTCTCCATTGTGTAAATGTACCACATTTTCTGTATCCATTCCTCTGATGAGGGACATCTGGGTTGTTTCCAGCTTCTGGCTATTATAAATATGGCTGCTATGAACATAGTGGAGCATGTGTCTTTATTACATGTTGGAGCA